>VZTD01001143.1:142100-401557 GCA_013397725.1 Rhagologus leucostigma | reverse complement strand
GCTGTTTCTTTAATTTGGCTTGGGTCGAATTGGAGAAATGCTGAAATACAGGGTGGGGGGTTGGCTCCGAGAACAAATTGTTCAAGAAGTTTATTGTAAAAAGGGCCTTGCAGAGTCTCGCAATGGGAGAACTGACATCTGACCCTCCCCGCTGTTGGTCCAGGACCCTCTTGATAGTTTGATGTGCCCACTCAACTATGGATTGACCTGTGGGGGAGTGGCCAGGACTAGGGGTGGGGAAGGGAGAACAATGTGGGAAGGGCAGGCATTTAGTAAGAAAAGGAGCATGGAAATACATCACTACATTTCCCCCTTTCTTACTAAGTTGAAGAGGGAGTCTGGGGTTTTATATGGGGACGAGGCGGGTGGAGCGAGCACATGGATGAATGGGGCGGTACATGGGCGGAGTTGGGGTAACAGAACCAATAGGGAAAACCTGAGGGGGTGGCCAGGACTAGGGGCGGGGAAGGGAGGACAATAGGGGAACGGCACACGTTTAGCAAGAAAAGGAGTGGAGAAATACAGCACCACAGGAGCCATTCCCTGTGTCCTGTCCCTCCATCTCTTGTCAATTGTCTCTCTCCAACTTCACTTTAGAAAACAAAGAAAGTGAAAGGTTTGGTGCATTTTATGTTTATAGAGAGACTCCAGAAATCTTACTAAATTATATCATTGTGGGAATCTTTCACACAACTGAATGTCTGAACGGTAAGAACCCTTCAAAAACGTCAGCTTTACAAACAGTTTGCCACTGAGCCTAATTCCTTTTATGCCTTTAAGGTTATCTTCAAGTACCCTAAAATGTTCCTGGTTACTTTTCTTGAGCTTGCAATAAATGGGAGAGAAAGGACGCTTAGATACTGACTTCCTGAGAACACTTTCCCTCTATAAATGCATCACTGAGGCTATCATGCAAATGTTTAAATTTATGCTCTTTCTATTCAGAAGTTTGCTCAAGTCATGAAAAGGAGTTACCTTTTATGAACATCACTAAGTGTGTTAAAAATAATTTGAGGCTTTTCCATTTGGTGAACACAAAGGTACCACCACTGTTAAGAGCCTGAAGGAGTTTATGCCTGGAGGGCAAACATCCTCCACAGAAATGATTTTGGGGAGCAATATGTGTTTGACTGCAATGTATTAACAAAACAAATATTTCTGAATTCAAACTTTTCATTTTGCCCTGATCTGGAAATCCCACAAAATGTGGTGGGTTTTTTTTTTTCCTTTTTGGGTTTTGGTTGGTTTTCTTGTTTTATTTTGGCTTGGTTGGGTTTTTTTGGGGTTTTTTTGTTAAATTCTGGTACTTTCCACACTCTACTAGTCCAAGCACAAGCTGACAGTGGTTACAACTGCATGGTAAGCAATGTTTTTACTGACAGAGTACTTCACTTACTAAGTGAAAGGAGTTTACTTTTTCATTTATGGCATTTTTAAAATCTCTAGTAAACTGTTGATTAAAAAGTTAGAGTAAACAAAGCTGAGGAACCATCTAGGGCTGACAGGAAATTCCCAGAAACACTGTGGAAGAAGCCCACTCCTTGTAAGGTGACCACAAACACACTGCCTTCCCACACATTTTTATTCCCATCCCCTCTAACAAGGTACAGCAGGAAAATCTAGAATTATAATTCTACAAGCAATCCTGTTATTTTTAAGCCTGAAAAGTATTTAATCAAATCTAATTTAAACAATATTAGATGTGTGTGGTAGCAAATTCCAAAAATTAATCTCCTCTCAAGATCCATTCTGCTGAGGCCATGTCTTAAAGGTGTCAGATTAAAAAATGCTTTGCTAAAGCATTTGAAAATCTTCTTTTAATTTAGATGCGTATTTGTTCCATTGCCCTGTTTTTGATCTAGGCTAGAATTGTCACACAAATACAATAAAATCTGCACTTCATCTTGCTATGATCAGGGAATGTATGTGCAAGAGAGACACAGGGAGAATGGTCTTGATCCCCTTAGGCTAAAGTACATTCCCTAACATTTATTAGGCCTTTATAATGTACTTTGCTCGATTTATTATCTCCACCTTCATCTACTTCTGCTTGAAGAGAACAGTCCTAAAATTGCCCTTAAAAGAAGACAATCATGATTCTTAAAATAGAGCATCCTTTCACAGCAAATCAAAAGTGGAGAACAATAGCGAGGGGGCTGTCTTCCCAGCCTTGCTGTGTGAAGTTCTCCTGCTGGAAGCTTTAAATGAAATAAAAATCAGCCTTTACAATGAGCCTTTACAGATAATAGCATTGGGCAAGGACTTTGTTGGGTTGCCTCTTTAACTTGTCTCTTACCAGGCTAAATGAAGAAATAGCCTGGTTGAGGGAGAACTAACTTTATTCAGGTTACAAGCAGAGAACCACGTCTAACAATCAGCAGAAGAAGGCAGTGACACAGAGCCTGAATTATTTCCTCAGCTCTCCATGTGGTGTTCTGAAGTCTGTGTCTGAAGTGAACATGTCCCTTTCTTGCACCTCTGGGTAACCCAGCTGACTCGAAGGGGAAAGAAGCCTGGCTCACTTTGTGACTTAACTCATTGTCATCAGGGCTTTCTGCCCTCCAAGACTCCTCAGGGTTTAGCTGAAGAGTCTCAAATTCAGTAATGAAGCCATGAACAAAAGCTCTGAGACTCTCTGAAAAAAGGAAAAATAACTGATCACACTCAGGTTTAGTATTTACATGTCTAGGAATGTCATTCTAACAATAGCTCTCCCCTGGAAGTAAAGTAAAAAATATTATTCCAATTAATTTGGGGTTGTTTTGGGTTTTTTTTTCAGATCAGTAAGAATGTAATTCATAGGAGATAATGAATATTTTAGAGGTTTGTTCTATATTCACTCTCTCTAGTGTTGAAAGAAATAAAGTAAGTAAGTTTCTGTTCTTGGAAATGCTGAACTTCAACTGGTTTGCCCTGGAGCTTCTCAAAACTTACAAGTGTATTCTGTGAAATGTCTCAGATTAATTCTTCTCTTGTTGACATGGTATCAGCCAGAAGGACTCATGCTGAAATCAGTGGGCCAGTATCCTCCTACTGTCATCCCATTTCCACATTGTTCTCTTCATTTGATTTATCTTAAATGCATGTGATAGAAAACTTGACTAAAATATTAGTTTTGTTCCTTTCCTGCACTTTGCTCATATGCAGCCACCCGAAAAAAGTGTTGGCCAGTTCCCTGCAGGAAAGTTGTACACAGTCCAAAATCTAAGGGCAGGTAAAGATTCTCAGATTCTGGTTTGAGCCGGGAAATCTGCATTTCCACATCCCAGTGCATTGGGTAGGTCATGCTGTCCTGCACGGTCTCAAGTTTCTGTTTGCACTGCCCAGTCAATTCCCAGTTTTTTGGACCTGGGAATAGTCTCCAGAAACAGCACATTTGGAGTGCAAAAACACTAAAGAACTTCCTACAACACCTAATTTTCAGCTTGTTGCTCTCACATTATCGCACCGCATATCTCACCATTATTAAGTACATCTTCAAATTAGTTTGAAAACCTCCACTTGTAGGTTACTTCTGGCCCTGCCTCTTCTAACAGAGGAACTTCCTTTGGAATTCCAGCTAAGATTTATTCATGGCGCGTGTAAACACACAGCAGTGTCTATGCCTGAGGCAGCTCTTTTCATGCTGCTCATCCCTCTTTCAGCCGGATGATGGACTTACACATGATGTTATAGAACATCCTCTTTGGATTTACAAAAATAAACAAAGGTCCTTAAGTATCAGGGAAGGGGAGGGGCTGTGACTGTCTCAGCATCTTCACTTGCCAGAGATCATCAGAAAAATCAGACTCTCAAACTGTTATTAAAGCTGGCTTGAAATTGGCAACTTATATTGAGCAAAAGATTCAGGAGGTGAACTGACCTTTGGAAGTGAAGCCTGCGCCTCTCTCCCTGAGGAGCAGCTAAAGAGTCAACAAAGAACAAGAGGAAAGGCACAGCGAGGCCAGATGAGTGAAGGTGTCCCAGGCACAACAGTGACCACACAAAATGAGTGCAGGTCCAGCAGTAAAGCAATGGAGAGGCTGCAGCATCCTCGAGTCCCACAGTATTATCCAGGAATACTGGTGCATTTTTGGGCAGAAGTACATTTGGAAGGAGTATCTGCCACAGAGCCTTGACTGGCATATTGAAAACATATGAGAGTTCTCTTGAGAGCTTTGAGAGTTCTGCTCAGCGAGGCTAAATGACGTCTGGAACCCCCACAAGCTGGTTCCTCATGATTCCAATGCTGGCAAACTGTTCCCCCTAGAATTAGCTGCAGAAGCTCCAGAATTTACAGTCATTTTCCTTCCAGACTACAGATAAATTGAAAATCTGAGAACTCCTTTCTTCTCTCAAGATTTCTCCTCAGAAATTCAAATATCTTAGGAGAGGGCGAGGCTCACAGCAGGATGGGAACTCTGCTTTTGTGTGACATTCCTGGGGACAAATTCAGAGACAGGTAAGGAAAACAATGGAGAGTGGGATTCAGACACTTAAGGGATTGGTATAAGGACAGAAATCCTGGCTGTGTACAGGAGCTAGTATAAATTTAATCACTGATTCCAAAGGCCATGGCTTTTATCCAGTGTCTATGCCCCACCTAATTCCCAGATAAACCCTCAGAGGGAACCAAACTCTTCATAAACCTCCTAACCTGTCTCAGAACAGGAACATGTGGCAGATGTGGCAGACGACTGTTTTGTTAGCAGAGGATAGAGCTTACTACTTCCCTTCTCTCCAGCTCCTATCTTTCGGTTCAATATAATGACCAAATTTGCATCCAAACAAGTTTGCATATTCTTGAATTTTCCATTCTGTCTTCAGTGTTGCCGTATTCCACGGAGGTCTCATCTTGCACTATGACACATTTATTACCAGATGATAATTGAAAAATAGAAGAAATGGCTTGGAGAGTAAATGGAAGAGAGGCAGATAATTTTAGGATTCAATTTTCTCTGCATTTTTTACTGGTAGGCATAGCATAATACTGCAATAGAATCCAATCAGAAGTTCTCTTCTGCACTTGTCACATTTCAGTGAGCTAACAGTGGCATGTCAAAACAGCTACAAATCTAGAAGACTTGTTTTTGCTGGAATTAACAAAAGGACAACCAAAACTGTGAAGAACAAATATAAAGAGAATGAAAAAAAATAATTGTTAAACAAGTAAAGGATTTCAATTATGCTTATTGCCACCTTAATTTGCTTTTCTTCCTGGGTAGCAAAACCCTCAATATCATATTATACACAATTAATTCAACTGCTGTAATGAAATTAAATAGATTTCTATAATTTGTATGTTGGAAGCAAACAGTAGCATTAATATTGCCTGTCATTTGGCAAACAGATAATAAAGCCCAAATCTAGTTAAGAAAACTCAATAAAATCTTTATATGGTAACAATGAACTGTGCAAGTGAGATACTGTTTGCATGGACCAGGGTGAACTCAGTGAGCAGGGTACAAACAAGCAGAAACCCCCAGTGTGGGTAGCAGGTTTTCTTACAATTCCCCAAAGGGAACAGGGAAGAAAATCCACTTGCTTGTTTCTATCACAGGGAATTTCCCAGCAGACTTCAATTCACTGCCTCTTTATTAAGATTTTGAGGGAAGCTGGCTTTGGCTTTGCTTGCCAGAGGGGCCTGTGCAGCCCTGGAGAGCAGGAGGCTGTGCCAGGATTTACCTGTGCAAGCCTGGCTGCTCTGGGAGCTGAAGGGCACCTTGAATAAATCACACAGGATGCAAAGGCTCTGCACCTTGAAACATAACTGTGGGATGGAAGCCTATATTTGTCCTCCTCTGCTCTGCTCTCAGCACACCCTTCCCCTGTTCCAGCACCCCGTGTGTGCCACCTCCACCAGGCAAGCCACAGCAAGGGTCTGGGCTTTCAAGAATTCACAAATCTGCAGCTCTTCCAAATCTCAGTAAAGACACTGAAAAATTCCATCCACTGCTGGTGCAAGCCCAGAGGAGGCACCAGGATGATCAGAGGGATGGAGCAGCTCTGCTGGAAGGAAAGGCTGGGAGAGCTGGGATTGTTCAGCCTGGAGAGGAGAAGCTCTGGGGTGACCTCAGTGTGGCCTTGCAGGGCCTGAAGGAGCTGCAGGAAAGCTGGAGAGAGACAATTGACAAGGGCTGGAGGGACAGGACACAGGGAATGGCTTCCCAGTGCCAGAGGGCAAGGCTGGATGGGATATTGGGCAGGAATTGTTCCCTGGGAGGGTGGGGAGGCCCTGGCACAGGGTGCCCAGAGCAGCTGTGGCTGCCCCTGGATCCCTGGCAGTGTCCAAGGCCAGGTTGGACACTGGGGCTTGGAGCAGCCTGGGACAGTGGAAGGTGTCCTCGCCCATGGCAGGGGGTTGGAATCAGGTGATCCTTAAGGTCCCTTCCTACCCAGGGCATTCTGTGACTCTGTGATTACTGATTTTCTGTATTTCACTGTGTACATCCACTTCATATACAGAGTCAAGGTACAGGCACTTTGATCATGGGATGGTGTGGCTTAGAAATGCAAAAATATTATTATTTCAAGGAAGAAAAGGTCATCATTTAGAAATTCAGCTTGGGCTGCTTGCCAGCCATGTCTTATCCCAGGATTCCCTAGGCTCATCTATTCTTCATTTGCCTTTCCTATAATTCTACCTATGATCTCTCTTGTAAACATTTATGAGCAGACATTTCAGAAGCTTCATATTTTCTTTAACAAATGGTTTATATCATCTTTGTGAAGAGTGCTACATAACGATGCAACATCATACATTAATATTTAAAACTGAATGAAATAACACCTCAACAAGGATAATTTTTTTCTCAGTTTGCTAGCTGTCTTAAATTTATTTGTGAAATGAATTAGAACAAGGAAACCACAGAGATAAAGTTTTCTTGCATTTTTATGAATAGACAGCAAATTCATTTTTAGAAGAAATATTTGCATAAATGTCTTTTTTTTCCTTCTGAAAGGGCACCTGTTTCAACAAATTATAATCTGAAGCTCATTAGATGATTAGATGTTCTGGAAATATGATTTATAGGCCAGATCTCCCAATCAAGAGAGAAAAACAACACTGTATGAAATATATTCTTGAACAAAATTCAGCAGAATTGTAAAATGCAGAAATGGAATATTCCATAATTGCTGTTACAAGCAGGCACCACTTTCAAAGGCAGCATCGCAGAAGCAGTGAGCAGAAATAAAATTCAACAAATGGCATGAAATGCAAATTGTGAACCAGAAGCGGTTGAGAGGTCACATCCTGTGTCAGGCAATGGCAAGTTGTACCTCAGGAGGCTCTGTGGGCACATTTCTGGAGCTCCCTGGCTTTGGGTTCACTCCTGGAGCCATGGGATTGTGTTCGGTGAGGGATAACACTGGCACGCAGGTGTTGTAGGAGGTACTGCCGTGGCCAGCTGAGCCAGCCCTTCCCCACAGCCCGGCCGGGCTCACACTGTCCCTCTGCTGAGCCGGCAGAATTGTGAGACTTTTTCTGCATGGTCACATCTGTGTTTGCCTTGCTCCGTGTCCAAAGGGGGGACCCTCTCGTGCTTTGCCTGCTGTCACCTTCTAATTCTGTCACATCTCGTTTCCTTGTTCTCCTGTCACAGGTGCCCCTGCTCCAGGACCTTTCCAGGAAGGATCTGATGATGTTTGCAGAGGTGCTGAGAATGCCCACAGTGATGGACACTTATTTTTATATGCAGACCTTCCAGAAATTTCTTATCACCCTTAACCCATTCCTCTCAACTCTTTGTATTTTTTTCCCTCTTGAATATTTTTAACACCAATTTTTCTTTTCATTTCCCTTAGGGTCCAGCAGGATCACTAAACCACAATTTACAGTTTCTGAAAACCGCAGGTACTTTCCTCCACTCTCACTTAGCTGCTTTGGGATTTGTAACTTATTACCTCCCTTTTTATTTTCTTACAAAAAGCAATGTGTCCCTTACACGATGGCCTACATAAAACAGATTTTTATAGACTTGGGGTCAGCATACAGCTTTTTAGAAGGCATTCAGATTTGGCTTGGAAACTGAAATACATGTATGCTTCATTTTTAAGAAAGGAAAAAAAGGGTCAGTCCTCACTTTTAAAAGAAAATTGGCTCAAATCAACAAGGCCAGACTTGGAAGTTCAGAGAGCTTTGTGCCAGTAAAAATAAAAAAATCTCATCTTGCTTCTTTACTTTTGAAGAACTGAGCAAAGATCCCTCACAGAAGTTGACAGGGTCTGCATGAATTGGAGTCTATCAAAGTCTGTAGGATACTTTTATATTGTTGCTTGTCCTTATATATACAACAGCATATTCCAGAAGTCTCAGCTATCGTCCTTGCTGTGGCACAAACCCTCTGAAGGTACAATCTAACCGGATAAAACAAATAAATCACAGAAAGGGATACACAGTGTTAGAGTGATGAAATGGCTTATACAATATCATGCAAAATCAAGGAAAAAACTGAGCTTACCTGGATCCCACCCAATTCAGTGCTCCGTTTAGTGGACAATCCTATCCCCAAACTTTTTCCAGCCCCTCTGGATTTCCCACTACTTCACACACAGCTGTAATACACAAGGAGACTGCAACATCCGATAAAACTGAAAATAAAGTAGGTTCCTTATCTTAACATCATGTTTAATAAGAGTTACACTTTTATAGGCCTGATATTAAGTGCCAAATGACAGCAATAAAATGTGACAAATATATTTTGAGCCTGAGAGACAAGATTGTTCTATATGTCACCTGCATTACTTTTATGCATAAGGATGCAAATAGTTGTGGACATTGGCTAACACATGGGTGATACTTAGTAAAATTATGTCAAGGTAAATTTGATTAAGTGAGACTGACACAGCCTGATTTATGGATTCCATTGACATGCTAGTTCTTCCCTCACAGTGGGAATAATATTATTTATTTCTGCTGAATGTAACTTTCCCCATTTACCACATTCTGACTCTTGTATTAAATGGGCTCCATTATAATATTATTTATATGACATCAGTACCTGGAAGGCCCAGTTAGGTCTTCTCTGGGGCATGCGTAGTAAAGTACTACTGCCAAGAATTGTTCATTGCTGAAATACTCAAGTGAGGCAAAGGGAGGTTAAAACAAATGGATTTTCATGTTCTACAGTCAAAGACACACTGACATCTTCATGCATGATTTCTTCATCTGCTCAAGTAGCTCTGGAAGACTTTTTCATCATGACTGACATGCAAGGTTCAATCTGTAACTGGTCTTGCTCCCTTTATTTTCCCTCTGTATCAGCACTGATTTCTCTCTCCTGCAGCCTCCTGATGTTTCCTTCACACTATGTGTCACCGCCTGGCACTAATGGTGCCCCAGCCTGGGAAAAACACAACAGGGCATGTTTTCTTATCACCAAACAAACCTACTCCAGATTCTGTTCCACTAAACAATTTTTAATGAGACCAAGCCGTGTTGTAATGTATTTTATGTTTATATGTGGGAAAGAAATAATCAGTACTGAACAGGATCTTAAACACAGCTCTACAAGAATTTCATAAGGTGGAGATTTTGGAGGTCTCTAATCCAGCCTCCTTCTCAGCGCAGGGCCACATTGCTGGGCACAGCCCTCAAGGGGCCCCAGCAGTGCCAGCACAGGGGACAGGCACTGCCCTGGTCCTGCTGCCACCCCAGGGCTGGCACAGCCCAGGTGCCATCGGCCTCTTGCCCACCTGGGCACACCTGGGCTCGTGTCCAGCCCCTGTCCCAGCACCCCCAGGGCCTTTCCCACCAGCAGCTTTCCAGCCCCTCTGCCCCAGCCTGGAGCATTCATGGGGTTGTTTTGACCCCAGGGCAGGACCTGGCACTTGTCCCTGTTGTCCCTCACACCACTGGCCTCAGCCCATGGATCCAGCCTGTCCAGATCCCTCTGCAGAGCCTGATGGTGCAGTCTGTCGGTGTTAGTTCATTTCATGTTGTTAAAATAGCACTTGATATCTTGGGCTGGTGCACACCCTCAAATAAGGAAGAGTTCCCTCACTGGGATGGAATTTGGCTTTAGAGATTCAGCCAGAACTTCCAGATGCTCTCTCCATGCAGACCCTGTCCTAAAGAGTGACAGGTTGAAGAGGAGTAACCACAGTTTAGCACTCTGAGAGTTCTGCTTGCTCTCACAGTGTGCAGGACAGGGGCAGCAATCATTAGCAAGAACCTCCAGAACAAAATGACAGGCCTTATGTTCCTGTGACAGCGTGCGAGTGGCACACGGAGCACAGAGGAACAGCAAATCTGTCCCATCACACCCACTGCAGACCTTTGACCTTTTAAAAAGGATGGATTTGGCAGGAAATGCTGGCCACTGCTTGTGCACCAGCTATCAATATATTCGTAATTGAAATGGCTCCACCGGCAGCTGAGCCCACCCCTGCCACCACAAAGAGCTGTGCAGCACTCCACCAACAAAAACCTGCTGTAAAAATGTGGTGATACATATTGTAAATAAGTGGTTTAGTGGCAGCTGTCAGATTACCTCTGTTGTAAAGTTGCTCCTTTAAATTTACATCACTGCAATCACAAAAACTGTAATTAAAAGCCAAGTAAATTACTGTTTGCATTTCTAATGCAACAGCAATTTCAAAACAATGTATCAATATGGAGCAACAAAGAAATTGTCTGTTTTCAAAGCCAGGGAGATTTTATTCTATGATACATGTGTGTTTCCCAGCGAGATCTTTCTTTTAATGACGCCTCATAGCAAAATAGTCCACTCTACTTACTGATCATGTTAAGCTGTTGCCATGGAAATATGAAGACCCTACTATACTCAGATGTTAACTCTTAAAGCACAGCTTTACTTCTTTAATATCAATTTTTGTTTAGAAAGAGAGCTCTTGGCCATGCAGAACTCAGTTATTTTCCAGCTGTCTAGCACAAGAGCTGTGTAAGGAAGACAATGGCAAGGGCTTGTTTCGAGGGTGATGTAAGACAGTACAGCCATAGAGAAATATCCCCCCACATCATTTCCCTATGAATAGGGAATTATGAGAAAAGTGACAAACAGCTCCACAGACAATGTCAGAAGTACTTAATCAGCCAAGTTCATTAAGGAAAAGAAATTGGGGTATGACTAAATACTGCTACAGCTTTGTCTAGCACCTTATTCCCAGGGGTAAAAGAATGATTACACTTTCTCCTTTCCCCCCACATCAAGAGTTTCTTTTAGAAATGAAAATCAAAGTCATAAGGAAACAATCACTTTAAAACCATTGCTTATATTGTCTCTCTCTGGGTTTTTAGTGGGATTTTTTTCTTTTGTTTTGAGGTGGGAGGGGTGTATTTTTTGGGTTGCATTGACTGTTTTTTTAAGAGGTTTTTGGTCATCAAGACATTGAAAAAAGAGCAGCTGTAAATGGCTGCCTTGAAGTTGGGGAAATGAAAGACAACCAGGCTGTGATTCCAGCCACATCCCCCCCGTCATCCTGCTGCCTCCAGAGGTTGTGCAGCTCTGCTCCAGCCAAGGCAGATATTTGGTCTTGAGTCAGCATGGCAAGGGATTTTGTACAGCAGCTGAATAAATTCCACTATTCAGACAACTTTTCTGTCTAAATGACCAAAAATGGCATAGTCATTTTACCTTTCTCCACAGCTCCTGCTCATATCCAGACGGGTATTTCTGAAGAAATAATTCTCATGCATGCAAATGCAACTGAATTGTGAGGAAAGTCATTCCAGACGTCCAGTTCCAGCCAGCTGGAGAACCACCTGACTCTCCAACACCACCTTACAAAGGTACAGCAAATGCATCCTGTTCTTGGTAAGACGTCCTGATCTACAGAGGTAATATCGTTATTACCAACAATGCTTCAGCAGGCATTTTTCTAAGCATTGACAACATAAGAATAATAGCTTTGTGTTCCTGGTACCTTTAATCATTTTTAACACTTTTGTTTGCCTGTGGTTCTTCCTTGTCTTACAAAAAGCAAGCACGTGCTCATATTACTTCAGTTAAACTTGCACTAACCAAATACCCAGATAATTCTGAAAATATGCGTCAGCTTGGTGATTTATAAGTGAATTACACACCTACTGTATGTAGCAGGTATAAATCAACGCAGTAGTCCTCCTGATGCTCAAATAACTTGTTTTACAATCTTTATCTTCCTAAAGCTAAAGAAGTTGATTTAGATGACTCTAAAAGCTTAAATGAAATACAGCCCAGGCAGGTAGTTTCTAATAACATACATCAAAGCTTTATACATGGTAAGATGACTAAATCTCAAGTCTAGACCTTTTTCCTGTGATAAATGCATTGCATTTCTCTTCAGCAGTGACAAAACGCAGGCCAGGCCTCTTGCTTCCTGCAAAGAAGCTCAAGTGCTTGTGATTTGGTGTTGGATAACTTTAAAAACCAGCAATACCTAGTGGGGTTGGCAACTGCACTGTGCCTTCACTATGATTGATGTCATCAATAGCCCAAACACAGCACCGGGGGCCAGCAACCCTCCTGTGCCCTGTAAACCTGGATTTGTCACTAATTCTCTCTGAAGACAGAGGCAAAGTGATGTGTGTGTCTTTGCAGCCCCCTGAGTGAGATAAGGGTCGATTACCTTGCACAAGTAGGTAGAGGTTTGGTTGACTAAATAATTGTCTCAATAAATGTCAAGTGTCCTTAGAACACATCCCTTCTTCATGTGTATCCGCTGAAGATGACGAGCTCTAAAGGCACTCCCTGAAGAGACCTCTAAATATATCAATGGCTGTTGGCCCAGTGCAAGCCCAGCTGAAAATCTGGTGACTGCTTTTCTGTTATTTTAGTCGTGTGTTTACTATTATTCTCATATTACCTGGTTTAATCCTTTGCTGTGTTTCAGATATATCCTCCTTCCTCTCCCTGAGACATAAGAAGGCTCTTGCTTCCATGAAAGGTGAGTGACAGAAGATCTAAAAGGCCAAATTACTTGTGCAGCCATTATGAAGTCTGGCAAATCAGGGGCAGGAACTCAGATATTTCAAAAATTAGTCAAATTTATCAATCAGTTGTTAGATGTCATCCCTTTCCTGTGCTGTCATCCCCCGAAACCATCACAGAAATATTTGATAAATATAGGAGGGCTATCACAGGAAGGACGAGACTGCAGTTTTAATAAGCATTTTTACATCCAACTGGTACCCACCACCGGAGCTAAGGATCAGAGCCATAAAAGCTGGAAGATGCATTTAAGTTTCTCAGCTGCTTTGCAACATTGTCAGAACTCATAAATTTGGCTTCTTAAACGTGTCTCTGAAAAAAACTGATTTCTGCACTGCAAGCTTTTATGATCACTTAAAAATAAATCTAAATCAGCTGACAGGTCACTAAATAGGCTCTTAAATTTATCTGAAAATCCCATCCCACGTGCTTAGATTTTCTTTTAGCATTCACCCCAGGGCTGCCCCGCCCAGCTCTGCAGTGAATGACCAGGTTTGGCTCCACGCCTGCAATTCCTGCGGGCCCCAGGAGAGCTCTGTCCCTCGCCTCTCCCTGGGACAAGTGCCAAATTCGGGATGTGGCTGGGCAGAGGCACAAACTCCACCAGCTGCAGCCCTTAGGGACCCTGGAACCCATGTGACAGATCCAGTGATTAGAAGGGGTGATGATATTAAGGCTACTTCCCAATGAAATCTGTGTCATTTTTACTCAAAAGATTCTAGTAAAAGCAGAAGTGCTTAACGAGGGGCAAAATTTAAGACCTAAACTAAAAAACTGGGAGCCCTACTCATTAAAACATTGAAGTGTGGTGTCTTTAAAATGTCATTAAAACAATAGGATCCCAAATGATAACTGAAATATTTTATTTTGTCTGGGAGAAGTAATACAGAAATAAGGATTTCTCAGACCCCTGCATTATCTCACAAAAAGGGTTATTTACTGCAGAGGATCACCTAACATTTTGGCAGAAGTCACTGAAAATTCAGTCTATATGAACAAGAAGAGAACACAAATCCTTTTAAATATATTTAATTAACAAAAAAAACCTACTCCAAAATCTCATTTTGAAAATAAATCCTGCAGCAACTCTAGCATACAAATCAATTACCACATATATTCCTTAAGAGTTAGTCTAGATGCCAAGTGAAAATCAATGTGATTATTTGACTTTACTATAGGACACCACCAGCTTTATGAAAGTTCAACTGAAATTTTGGTATTATTTGTACTTTCAGAATCAAAAGAGATAAATCAAATATATTTGAATAGGATCCCATTATCAAGGAGTTAAACACAACTCAATGTAAATAAGTGAAATTAAAGATACATAGTGTCACCTAATCCCAGAATAATGCAAATGGGAAGGGACAGGACCTCAGGTTAGTGCAAGAGAAAGCTTTCTGCTTTATTCTCTCCCTGCATGACTGAAAAATGAACAAAATCTATATGGGAAAGTGTGAGAATTTCTCAGCATAAATAGATAACAGGCTTCTGAATTGCATCTTCTCATGTTCAGCTCTCGCTCAGCCTGTGTTTGTTTTTAACTGAGGTGTGCAAAGGTCCTTTGGGTCAATATTTTCGGGAGAACAAGATACAGGTATCATGATATAAGGACAAGACTCTGCATAATCTCGGAGTCTGGAGGTATCTTCAATGAGAAGTAAAAATATTTTTATTTGCATTTTCAGATCTCCCAAGTTGAAGGCCTGGAGAGATACTTAGGATATTTTATTTTAGAAAGAAGGTGTAGAATATACTTCCAAGGAATATTAAAATCGGGGATTTTATGGAAAGGATATAATTAAGCACACTAGCAGTAAGATAATGTGGATTGAGAAGCAGGTGGGTGCATATATCTGCAGGATTTTCCAACAAAGAAAAATATATTCTGAGTGAAATGCAAGTGACTGATGCAGACATGCCTTTATCCTCACCTGCACTTATCAGCTGCCAACATTTCAAATTGCACTGCCCTTACTCGAGTGAAACTTCGCCTCTTCTTACACTGACTGGAGCTTATCTACAGCACCGAGACACAATAGGTCTGCTTGAAAGATGCAGATCCTCCTTTAACATTTCTTAATTCTGTTGGATTTAAGTCAAACCCTCAGGGTGAGCACCTGTTTTTAACAGCTCATCAAGGATGAAGTAACAGCCCTGTAGCATCAGCAGACTGATGTATGAACTGTGCAAAAGGCCGATATTGTGGCAGAGTGTTTAAGCAAAAAAGGAGGAATTTCCACATGGCTTTTCGGGAGAACTGACCAAGGCAGGCACCTCCTGAATGGAGGCGGAATGTGCTCCGCAGTGAAAGGGAAATTAGCTCGAGAAGTGCCTGAGCAGCCTCGCCTTCAGCAGGGGATCCACTCCAGAGCCTCTCCCATTNCGCCCCGGTTGCCTGAGCTGTACTTTGCTGGGAGTCTGCTTTTAGATTTTCATGCTGTGATTATTGAGAGGCAGTCTGAGAAGGCAGCGCCTCTGCTTAAAAACCTCCCCATTTTTTGTGATGTCCAGGCTACAGCCTGCAGGCAGGTCCACAGGGGACAGAAAGGCAAAAGCACTCATCCTACCCCAAAGTAATGAGTCCCCCAGGAGAGGAATCAGGCACTGTCTGTCTTTTGTACCAGGAAGCAGAGGAACATCTTGGATATGTAGCTTGGCCTCAGGGTTTCTTAGCCAGTGTACACAGAGCTTCCGAAACAGCAGGGCTTAGTTCCCTCAGCATTGCCTCATTCCTTGGCATCTGGAAAATGCAAATCCAGGCAGTGTGCCTCTTTGGCACTGACCTCCAGGCTGTCAGCTTAAGTGTACCTGAGGTAAATTTCCAAGAGCTGATATCATATTACAGTTAGCAATACCTATGCTGTGGAGTTGCTTCGGTGTTTTCAAATCACTTTGACACACTGGATAAAAGAATTTCCATAATTGTAAATCAAAATACAATGGATTTCACTGAGTACTGCTTTAATTCAGGCAAAGAGCCTTTTCTCTGCTTGCTCTCTCCAGCACACCAGCTAGAACTGTATAAACACTGGAACTGAGAGCAGCAGATCAGCACAGGAGAACAACAAAACTGTCTCAAACAACACAAGTAATTGCCTGTTTCGTATGGCAGACCAATAATGGGTACAATGGCCCACCTCACTCCCTCCTTTTAACTTGGGCAAGAACTGTATCTGCAGAGTGGACTGACACTTGCCTTGCATTTGCCTTTTTGCCCTGTTAATTTGATTGATGTAATGCATCCGTCTCTTTCCTTCTGTTGCTGAAAAATATTGCAAGAATACGTCAAGGCTGATGCACTCTCAGTCAATCAGAGCAGATTTCTGCATATAACTTTCCTGACAATGCCTTGTTTGCCCTCTCTGCAAATTTGCAGTGTTGGGAATGTAGGCACAGGCAAATTAAAGTTTAATTATTCACTCAATCTATTAGGATGGAATTCAGGTTAGTGCACAAGGCTGCCTGTGCCATTTCAGCACGTCACAAGGGAGGGTGCAGAGAAGTGGATTTGGCCAGATAAAATTACCCTGTCCAGAGATTTCTGCACAACAGAAGCTACAGTTTCTCTGTATTTCTAATGTCTAAAGACTATTTATTCTAGTGCAGATGATCCAGTGCACGAAGTGAGGCATCACTGAACACAAGGTCTCTGCCAGAAGCCTCCATGTCGCTCTAATGGTCAGAAGTTCTCACTGCTGGGAATTCCGACTGCTGACAGAAAATATCTGTCCCTGCATATTCCTCCTTCCTGCCCTCAAGCACATTCTGCTTGCTTCCACATTCTCTCAGGGCAACTTCCATAACCTCTTCCTCACCCCCAAACTTCAGTCACACTTGATTTCACAGCATTAATGAGAATGTCCTGATTTCAACAATAGCAAAAAGCCTTTGAGGCTTAGATAAAGACAGAAATGTTTCTTCTTCTGAGGATTCCACCAATCTTTTGGAGACTTCCTCTTCCCTCTTGGCTGACTTTTAACCACTTGGTCTGTTATGACTCTGGACTTCCAGATGGTGCTGCAGCGGGGACTGATGGCCTGTTATCAGCCTGATAAAAATAGTAACATTTCCAAGTCATTCAGCTCTCAAAAATGTAACAGTGGATTGAGCACTGTTTGTATGACTTCAGGCCTCAAGGCCATTCTGTTTCATGAGCCTTCAGTTGTTCCATTTTTGTGAAAGTCAGTGGAATTACACCAGCATCAAACCAGTGCAATGGAGTGGTGAATTGGGTCCTTAGAGTTAAATTCAACATGGACAAAATGCAGATTTGTAAGAGCTGGAGACTGACCATGGCAACTCCTACCACACCCGTAAGAACGTTTGAACATCAACTTTTATTATTTCTCAGACTTCGTCATCTCCCCTCAGAGACATTTACCACGATATTCCCTAAAACCATTGACCAGAGCTGAGTACATACCAATAAAACAAACAACAGGTGTTTTAATTAGGCCTGATCAGCAGTGGCCCTCAGTAATCTCTAACAGCAGCTTCACGTACTGCAGTGGTTGTGGTACAAGGGCAATGGGAAAGGCACTAAAAACAATATTGCAGGTTTCAAATGACTTGTGCTGGAGGTAATATCTTAGGCCATCACAGCTGAAAAAACATTTTGAAATTAAATATATTTCATGATTGACCTTTTATTCTTTGACATGGCTTTGCTGTGATTCTGTATTGTATAAGTATTTTATATGTCACTGGTCTTTCCCAAATCGCATCTGTAGATTTTTTGTTTTATTGTGGAGTTTTCCTGTGTGGTTCTGTACAGCAGCAATTATTTTGTGGGAAATGATAACATTAAAACAGAGAACTAAGAACTGGTTTAGACCCATCCCCAACAATTCTGCAACGTTCTTGAAGATTCATTAAGTATCAGGCATGTACTGAACCCAAAGCAAGACGCAATAGAAGTAATTTCTGGTCTTGATCCTGTTTGACCACACCGGAGTGGCTTTCAAGTTAACAGGCTATGAAAAGGAAGGATGTGGTATATCCAGCTTAGACATACATGCACACATAAACAAGGAAATGCAGCTTCTTTTTTGCCCGGTTGACCTGGCCTTACCTTTGTGAACTTCTGATAATCATTAAGTACCCAATCTGGAAAATCCCCACTAAATTTTATTTGCTCTCTTGGAGGTTTGAAACATTCAACACACACTGACAGCCTGACTCAATGCCCCTGAAAATTAAGAGTTAAGGGTCTCAAGCTGAGCATCCAGAAATAACAATCCTTAACCTGAAACAGGTACTTGAAAATGTACCTGGTGGCCTCCTGGGTTCATCAGACCTCCAAGTGAGGGATATGAAAATTGCACCAAGGATTTATACACAAGTCTTCAGAACATGCCAGGACATTTCTGCTTGTACGCAACAAACTCATACAATGTAATTTTAGTGGCACAGCAGGGTGCTAATATTGCTCCTTTCCTTTAAAAATAAACAGAAAACAAATATAAAAGTGTTGAATAAACATTAAAACAAAGATTAATTTCAGGATTCTCTGAGTTCCTGTCAAAACTGTATTCAGATGTATTCAAATATCATCTGATAAGTAACTTAACTGGAAATTAACAACAACAAAAAAGAAAAGGAATGGGAAAAATAAAGATACCTGGAAAGATTTCAGCAAAGATCTAACTCTTGGAGTGTTTCCAAGAGGCAGCCTTGATTTTGATTAATATTATAATACAGCCTGCTAAAACAGCACCTCATAAATATCCATGAAGTGGTTTATTAGAGATGGTTGTAAATACTTAAAATCTTGTCGTGCAACCCATCAGATTTTTCAGGAAAAAAGGCAGTTGAGAACATCAAAAGGTGAAAATAAGAAGAATTCTTAGAAGATGTTCTTTTCCTCTTAAATATTACAATGTATCGGTCCAAAAAACATTATCCTGGAGAGTGGAAATACTACTGGAAAATGTGTGAGTTGCTTTATAAACACAAATAGCAGAGATTTTGGGAGAGAGACAGACTGCTGGGGAAAAAGAAAACCAGAAAAATATGAGATGGGGAATACAGGAATATTACTCTTGCTATAGCCTTCTATTTTCTTATTTCAAAACCAAAACAAAATAACTACTTGTAAGAAAATGAACTCGGTATGTATGTTAGGAGAGGGTGGAAACCAGAGTGCTGAGAAAGGAACCAGGGAAATATTGGGGCATAAGCAATTTCCTTTTGCAATCTTTTCATCTTGTAAATCTGTTTTTACACATAGCATCTTGCAGTTGTAGAATAAAACAACTTTAATTTTAAGCTCTGTTATAGCTGAAGTTTCAATCATCTATCCTCCAGCTTCTTGTCTTACATCCAGTGCTGATGTGTTCATAGCCAAGGCCATTCTGGGCAGCACTTTTGCTGCTTTCCAGCATTCTCCTTCCCTCAGAATGGATTTTAGCTTGTGAAGTCTTTAAGGCAGAAAACTGAAGTCACGCATTTAGAGGTGGGGAGGAACAGGAAGGAGAACAGCATTATAAAATGTGGCACTAATGTGGCACCACAGCCACATCATCCTTGGAGGGGAGAAGACACCACTTTTCTGCTGGATTCTGCATCTCCTGTGGGCAGGATCTTGTTGGGGATGCTGGAGATAGAGCTGTCCTGCAGGATGTGAGCTCTGAGCACAGACTGAGACATCTGTCCTGAGGGAATCGTCAGGAACGGGAAGTGGCACAAGCCACGAGTGACCACAGACAAGCTCCTGCAGAAAGGGCAGGGTGTGATTGCTATTGCAGGTCAGCTCCAGTCCCAGCTGCTCCCTGCGGACAGGCTGGAGTCACAGTGCAGGTTCAGGAGAGAGTGGCAGCCCAGCAGTTTGCTTTCAATTCCCACTCCTTTTGCTGTGATGAGAATTTCACATGTAACCAGCGCAGTGCTACAAGTCCCCTGTCCTCCTGACTCTGTGGCAGACACAGGTCCCCAGACAGGGCCTGGCTCTGCCTGCAGCCACGAGACGTGGGAGCAGGATGTGACACTGGGGTGAGTTCGTCCCCCTGAATCCAGACTGGGGCTGCCTGTACCCCTGGGATGGAGTGGAACAAAAGAATATTAAAGGAAAATGATAGTGGGCGTACTCTGCCCTCCTTCTCACTTCCCAGCTTAGCAAGTCCCTATGAAACCATTTGTGTGCCTTGCTAACTCCCGATGCTCCCAGCGGGAAGCTGCTGTTTTGCAGGAAAGATTGCACAAAGAAGGAGACTTTGGCCTCACACAGAGAGTTTTGAGTTGGAAACAGTGCCAGTTTGGATCACGGTGCTGCAGCTCAGAAGCTGAATGCTGTTTCTTCGCTCTTAGTGCTGTGTTGCATGCTTCCATCTCCCTTCCACTGTGGGAATTCATAGCATTTTGGAAGACATTTTTCTGCTTCACTGGCATTTAGAATGTGTTTGTTTCCAACATTTAGCTTTAAAGGCAAAATGCACAAGTTTATAAGATAGTCTTCTGCAAAACAAGAGTTTTGGTCAGAGACAGGAGGTAGGTGAGTCGTGAAAAGCAGAAGGCTATGTACAAAAACTGGACAACAGGAAAATGAAACAAAAATGTAGGGAAGGAATAGCACATACTACCACAGAAAGAATTTATTCATTGTTTTTCAGAAATATTATAAACTCCAGTAATGTTCTCTTTGCTGGGTCAACACAGAGGTCAGCGATGCTTCTGGAAGTGACTTTATGCTCACTAAATTGCTGAAATCCACATTAGACACAGCCTTTTTGTGAAAGCACCAGTGAGGCATAGCAGAGTTGGCTGGAACCTATCTTTGTGCCTCAACTTCATACATACCTTAGATTCCACTATAAACTTCACCTTTTCCTTCTCAAATCCTGAGTTTCCAGGCCCAAAGGTGCATCCCTACCTGCTTGGAAAGGCATTTCTAGGGCAGTGCAGCACCTTGGCAATGTTTTCTCTCACAGTATAAATGATCACAAACTGAAAGAACATTATTCACTTGCTCTCCGATTCTATGGATACAAATAGATTAATGGACTATTTACAGTACGATTCCCCATATGAAAATAATAAATACCTCTGTAATTAACTAATTAATTATGTGTCATAATTACACTGTTTTCTGTAAATGGCACAGTAACCATTTGAGACTTTTGAAATGCCTGTTTACTTCCCCCTCCCTTGCCTTTTTTTTTTAATACTGCATTTTTTCATTCAGATAAAAATGTAAGTATTTTTCCAACTTGTCAAATTTCAGGCTACTCCATTTCCAGGTGAAATCTACTTCAGTACTAATAAAAATCCCTCAGGGAGATGAGCAGTAACTGAACACACCAGCTAAAGAGAAATGATGCGCTACAAAAATATACTTGCATGGTGTGGATGTGCAAGGAAAACTTATGCTACTCTCCAGCTTCCACACAAACCTTATTTCCCGTTGAACTGTATGATGCAGCTCGTCTCCCACCCTACTTCCTTCTCCCAGGAGTAATCATTCATTTTCAGCAGTACAGGGATTTTGATTGAGGTATTTTTTTCCTGCTCCTCCCTGAATGTGCTTCCTATAAGCTGGCTCACTAACGCTCTGTTAAAAAGAAAAAACAGAGAAGAGTTAATTCCTTACCTGGACAGCTGACACACTTCTAGCAGAATATTTGGTATGGAAACAGAGCATCAGCTATCATTTATTACAGAAGGAAACCCAAAGAGCATAAACTCTAAGCAACCATCTTTATCTGAAATTAAAGGGCAAAAACTATGGAAATGATACTCCAAACCCATCTTCATGGGCCCAGTCCTACACATGCCACCAAGACCTAATAAGTGGAATTTCACTGAACCCAAAAGATTTGACTATTCAGAGATGCAACTAGGGCTGGTACAAACTCTGTTTTGGCAAGCTCAGAAGCTCTGTGATAGTCTGAGCATTTCATTCAAAAATTACTTTGAAGATAATGGGGTTGTAAAGAGTCAGCGCCTGTAAAACTCCAGCCACTAATTCAGCTTTTAAACAAGAAATTGTTAACTAAATTCTTAAAGCACTAAAGCTTGCCAGTTCTTTCCTGAGAAACAGAAGCCTGTTACAGCCTATCCTTAAGGTCAAGAAATTCAGAGTCTAAGGCAGCAGGCTAGGAAATGGCTCCTAAATCTATGAGTCCCCTTGGGGAAGTGTTCTGCTACCAGCTACTTCCCATTTAACTCAGAGGTTGCCAATTCAAGCCCTTTCATTCATAATTGTGGTACAATTACATAGAAAAAGAGAGAATTTTTCTCCACTAACCCCTATGAGTCAGAAACACCGCGCTTTGAAAAAACATCATCAAATAACTGATCTGATATGAAGCAGGGATGAACAATTTTAAGGCACACACCACAAAAGTGCACTCATGTCTCAGAAGCTCCAGTCTGATCTTGGCACATGGCTTGAGAGGCATTCAGGGCTCCGTACTGCAAACCCTCAGCAATCTGGAGAGGTTTTTCTTACCTCCATCTCTTAAAATAGGGGCTGTGCACTCCAGAAGGCCCTATTCCAGTGTCACACAGGCAGGTTTGCTTCCCAGTAGCAACAGCATAGGGAGGAAGATCCCAGACTTCCTATGGTGAAATACACAGGGCTGGATCTGATCAATACAGAAATATCCAGCTAAAGGCCACTCTGGCCATCCCACCTCACAAAGTTGTCACCATCCAGAAACAGGTCCCATTCACAGCATATACAGGATTGTGGAATATTTATTGAGATATGGCTTAGAATGACAACCAGGGCATGGTCTGCTGTGACAGAAATCAGCTCCTAAATCCATTGTGCTTTGTGTGTAGCTGCACAGGAAGTCCAGCCAAGGCAGGGTGTCCACTTGCTGCTGTGGTTTGTGTACCTAAATCAGGCCTTGTGAGAATGTGTAAGATTCCAGGATTCACATAACATTATTCTACTTTTTAGTGGTCAAAAAGTTTCTGTCTTTTATCCTCCCTAAATGAGAAACATGCACCTTTTAGAACCAGGAAAGAGTAGATATTTGCAGGCTGATACAAATTCTCATATTTAAAATGAATCCACATACAGGAGATTCTGTCTGGAATTTGTGCCAAGTATCTGAATACAAAGACTGTAACACTGTAAGGTTCATTACATAAATGAGAAGTCTTAATCATTTTAATCTCTCTGTGCAGTTCTATAGCCTGGCCTTCATAACTCCTGTAAGTAAATCTAAAACCCAACATCCTTTCCCTTGCTCAATCAAAGCAAATTAAAACTATCACAACTAGGGAGCTGTGCCTTGGAGAACAGAGAAGGGCAAGAAGCATGTCCTCCTTGCATTTAGAACAGTTTACTAGAAACAAGATTAAAACTGTTTAATCAGGTTGAGATTGGTCCCAAGCTGGTTGGGTCTATTGCTTCCATGATGACAATATCTTCAGTGGAAGATCAGGTGAGGAAAATGGCTAACTTGGCACAATAGCTGTGGATCAGGCAAGAACTGATTCACGTATGTGGAATTAAAATTAGAACTGGCATAATAGTTGAAAATATGTCCTCCTTTCCTAATAAACAATATTCAGGAAAAGTTTTGTACATGGCAGATGATTTCTCATGACATGAGGGAAGGTTTCAGAAAAGCATCTTTATTGCAGGATGGAAACAACTCATGGCATGGGAAGAGTTAACTCGGGCTTTTAGAGCATTGTAATCTCCCAGACTGTTAAACAGTGAGAGGGAATTAAGTGACCTGAAAATGGCATAACTAATTGCAGAGCCTCGAAAAAATAACGGCAGTGTGGAGGTTCATGAAATGTGTATGAACTGTATCACATATTCATGCCCTATTACTGTGAATTCTGAAGTGTCTTACTGTTCAAGATAATAGACCTTGATTCAATTCAGTCTGATGTAGGATGAATTTCATGTGCTAATTAGTAAAGCATTTCTTAATGATTAGGAAAAAGTAGATAACATCTGATTGAAAACCTAACTGTCAGAGATAAAACAACGATACAACTCGGGGTGGAAGGAATGCCAGTCAGGCTGAATTCAGGTGTCTTAATTATGATAATTAATGATTGTATTCCCTATATAAATGAACTCAACCAACATGAAAAGCATATTGTAATTAAAGTGCTTTTGAAAAGCAACATTTAAACAAATGCCATTGGTAATATTAATTACTTTTCTCATTTTCCATTTCACATTTGATTGCATTGGTTCAGTATGGAGCTAAAAAGGAAAGACTTTGAGCTACTACAGTTCCTACTGAAATAAGAACTTAGCACTACACAGAAAGAGGTCTTAAAAGACGCTGAACCTTTATCACTGCACATAATCAAGGATTTTTTCTCACAAAATGAAAATATACACTCCATTAACAAATTGCTGCATCATGTTTTCCACCTCCAATATGCCATATTGATGGATTTCTTCCCGAGAAAGAAACCAAACTACAAGTAGATGTGGTTTTGGAGAAACCAGAAGAAACAGCAGCTGAAAGAAAATGCTTTTTGGGGTTAGATCTGTCCAGGAAAGGTAATTTGTGTCCTAAAAGAGATGAGAGTTTTGCTTTTTCTTTTTTAGCTCCTAAGCTGAGCCACTGAGATGAAAGTTTGCTTGTGATTTGATTTTGGGTTTTGTTTGGTTGTTTTTTCTGAAGAACCAACACCTTCCCAGAGAAAGCTTGATTTCATTCACAGCAGTGGAAGAGGTATCAAAAATAAAACCAACAGCCAGTTATGTTTTGGGTGCCGTAGGCTCGTTTGTCATCAGCTCTGTGAAAATAGCTACTTGTGCCTGGGATTCCTGCTGCTCTAAAACACATGGTGCATTCAGACATCCCTGTATAATGCTTATCCTGATCCCATCTTGTAGAGACCCTGTGGAATCTGCACATGACAAAAGACAAAAATTATATTTTAGGATAGGTAAGAGGTAAGAGGTGTATCAACATGATCTTGTCATCTCCATCTGCTATGCTGTGAGAAATGCTCAGCGACAGGACTTCTCAAAGTAGTGTAAAGTCAGCATATTAAGGGTAATTTAGCCTGATAACAACATGGTAAGTACAGAATATCTCCCCTGGAAGCCAATCCTGTGCTGATTACAATTCTACATAGGAGATAAAACATAAGTTAGAAAAAGTTTCACAGCTGCAGACCAAAGCGACAAAATAGAAGAACAAAGAGATCAGTGATAATGGGTAAAATCCTGGCCTCAGGAAGGTCAAGAGCAAACTCCCATTGATTTTAATGACGCTTGATATTTCTAATTCATCACCTTTGAAGTGACAAATATACAAACATCAGTCTGTACAGAGAAGTGGCCTGCTAAATCACACCTCCACAAATGGGGGATTTTTGCTGTGTGTAGTCAGCCACCCGAGAAATTTGCCAGCAGGCTTTGAATGTATACTTTGAAGTGATTCAATTCTATTAAAGTGTAACTTGCTCATTTCATATTTTTGAGCTTCTTAAAAAAGCCATCTGTAGTTATTCTTCCAGTCAGAATAACCATTTGCAGTAATGGAAAAATGAATTATCTAGGGAAAGCCTGGAAATGTCACTGTTTTGGATAAATACTGTGTGTTCCTTCCCCCTTCCTCTTCTCTCTCCTGCCCTTTGCCATTCTCTTTATTAAACCCTGTTTCAGTGGCTGGATCTCTCCTTGTTTTCACTCTAACCCTGAGCCATGAGACCCCCATGAGCTGATACCACCAGCAAGAGTAGTCCAACAGGCAGAGTTCTGACTCTTTGTGAGGTAACTGCTGGCTCTGCATTAACCTGTACGGTTTTAGAAAAGAAGGAATACCAAAGAGCAGTTTATTCTCCAACATGAAGAGACAGCAGTTTGAAAAGTCCCACTTTTTTCTATCAAAGTCTCTGTCCCTCACCACTCAAACTCCCATGCAGCTTCTCCTGTGCTCACCCGGACAGTTTGCATCCCCACTGTTACCCACAGCACTGTTTCTAACTCAACTTCCCCTATTTTTCCAGCACAGTGGATGAAATTCAATTCCATTTACCGCTAGGCCAGCACTCCTGTGAGCTTCCACCAGGCTGAAGTTCTGCTTAATAAGCATAACCAGAGTGTGCGTCTTTCCTGGAACTGATTGTGCTGTGATTTCAGGGCAAGGATTCAGACAGCATCCAGATGTGAGGAACTCCAAGCACTCCTTTTCCTTCTGGCCACAGCCCCAAGCTGTGACAAATGAGTGGCACACTGTGGTGTGGGACAGGATGGCACCACCGTGCTCACTTGGTGTTCTGAGCCACCTGGGACAAGGACTCCACAGGACCATGTTGTTGTCGTGGATCATGTGTGCTTCTCACTGCCCCAAATCCTTCTAGAACTTAGCAATGGCGTGGCCAAAACCAAACCAAACCAAACCAAACCTAATCAAACCAAACCAAACATACACATGGCTCATTTCAGAGCAACTCATTTCAAAGAAATCTGCTTTCTATAGGACTTTTTTACTTGTTTGTTTAGTTCAGTCTTTTCTTTCTTCATATTTTTATTTTTTTTAATGTATTTTTCTTTTTTGTTCTTAAGATTCATTTGTGAGAAGATATACAAAGATTTAAATGAAGACAGTTAAGGGCAAACTAAAGTTACTCACAGCACTACAGGAGCAGGTTATGAACTCTTAAATCAGGCGCTTTTAACCATGACCTGAGGCCACAGCATTGTCCCAGCTGCTTTCACTGCAGGGAACACCTTCCCTCGCCTCTGTTTTAAGGAGGCTAATGTGACCCCTTTTATATTTAGCACAAATATAACAAAAGGTATACGTGAGAACACTGCACAGCTCATTGCAAAGGGACAGACAAGGAAACATTTCCTACAGAAAACAATTCATTTTCGCTTTTAGCTCCACGCCAGCGAGACAATCTTTTCCCTTCCCTCTAAACAGGCTGCTGTTGCCCACACATTGGTGCTCACTGAGGTTATTAACATTCCTTGTTTGCAGCCTGTATCCCGTATGTATGGTACAAACCATTGTAGGTCTATTTCCTAACGTAGTGGTTACCAATTAAACACCACCCAAGACTCAACATTTAATCAACCTTTGCCTTTTTTTCCATAAACCCTATAAAATAATTTCAGTTCATCGATGATTTGCATTTTAGAAGTGCTTCAGTGCCTGCAAAAGCACAAATGCCAATTTCATTGTTCACACATGCTTCCAAGGTTCAAAACAATTGAAGAGACAATTAATCATGCTGNCTTGCAATTACTACCAAACATCATCCACATCAATCTTCAAAATAATAAAAAAAAAAAAGAAAAGAAAAGAAACTAGAGGATGTTTTGCAGGTTATTATCTTGATTTACAGATTTAGTGCACTCTGTCTTTGAAAGTGGAGTGTCCTCTGCCCTTTTCCTCTACCCTTGTCCAAGGTGAATCATTTTGAGAAGTGAGCAGATTCAAGGACAGGAAAGAATCTCTGAGCTCTGGTACTCTGATATGCAGTTCAGACTACCTCTGCATATCCCTTCTTTCCTGTTATGATACGAAAATTGAGACGAATCTCTTGATTTTTTTTGGTTTGGAAACCAGGAGTTGTTGTGATACGCATGAGTTATGGGCACTGAGTGATGCCAGTGTGCACATCCCTTCTGAGGGGGGTATTGAGGCACAGTGTTGTGCAGGGTTTGGCTCTCACAATGGTCACTGCACCTTTCAAAACACGCAGCTGATAAGATTTTAACTCTCAGATTTGCTGGTCAGAGCATGGTGCTGATAACACCAAGGCTGTGGGTCCGATCCTTGTTTGGGCCATTCACTCGAGAGTTGGACTCGGTGATCCTTGTGGGTGCCTTCCAGCTCAGAATATTCTGTGATCCTGTAATTCTGTGAAGTTTGTCCCCTTTAAAGCCATCAGTTCCACTTCCATTTAAGCACCCATTTCCCATGCTACCTGTCCCTGAGCATTACCCCTCACACTCCTCCCGGAGCGCTCAGCACCTCTGGCATCGCCGTGACCACGGAGCAGCTCCGTGCCCGGCGTGGCACGTTCCCAGCCCTGCCAGCAGCAGGCTTTAGCCGGGCTGCTGGTGCCCTCTCTGCTCAGAGCTCCGTCAGGCCCCACGTCTGTGGTCCCATCTGTTGTTGTGGCAGCTGAAGTCTGGGCGCTTTCAGAGGGAGCCACAGAGGTGGCTCATCACGTACAGGAGGGTGCCGCGGTAACAGGCTGGGGACACAGAGCCTGTTGCAGCACCCACACGGTCAGACACACATTCGGGCCCTTGCAGACGGTCAGGATGGACACGAGCTCTGTCCTACCCTTCAGGCACATCTCGGGGTTTTGCTCAAGGTCACATTTCGCTGCCGTTTGTCACTTGTGTAGCAGAGATGCTCGGTGATTGAAGACCGAGGAGTAACAGCCTCCCGTACTACTCGTTTCAGCTGAGCACCCTCCCTGAACATGATCTTATTGACAGATTACTTCAGGAGCTCCAATAACCTGCCTACACAAAGACAGACTTTTTTACACTTCAGTGTTAAAGGATGATTTGTGTATTTAGGAAATGCACGCATTCATTGAAAGTCATTGTAGGCAGAGTGGAGAACTGACTGAAATGAATTAAGTCACCCAGCAAACCTTTTTTAAAAAGCCCATACTTCTGAGAAAAGGAAATAATAATATTTTTTTTGCATATTTCACCCTAATAATGAAAGAGTCACAAACCCTCTAAGCAGAAATCAAAGATATATAGGCATGAACTTCAAAAATAACTAAGCCTGAAAGGATTACAGAATGCATGCTCCTAAGGAGATGTTCTCTACTTACAGTATCTTATTTTCTGAGGCAAATATTAGATTAGTTACTAACTGGCACACGAGGAAAATGCAGAATGAAATTACAGTGATAAACTTTATGTCATTTCTGAGATGAGATCTTCATTGTAACAAAGAACTTGTTTTAAACTAATCATGGCAGAATGTTTACTGTGTGCTAGAAGATCTGTCTGAGCAGCCTTTGGGATCCTAGGATGGAAAAACCCCAAAGGTTAAAAATTCAAAACTAAAGCATGGTCATTTCTGTTTCTAAGTTACTGCCGTGAATGTCTCAAAGATGCTGAATTCGATTGCCCTGCAAATTTTATCAAGATGGTATTTAGAATGTCAAAAGATGCACTCAGAAAGATAACGAGGACTTAACAAGCACTATCAATCACCTCCTAACAGCTGAAAACTCAGCTGATATCACAGGGTTATGCAGGAGGAGCTAATGAAGATATGGATTTCACTGGGCTTGCAGAGCTATTTCCTTTTCTTTTGTTAATTTAGGAGACGACTTTATGTTCAAAAACATTTTTGCATACAAACTTAAATGTGATCCTGGACTAGATGGTGTCACCTCTTTAAAAACCCTGTCATTTGAAATCGTGCAGGAATTTAATGACCAGGATTTCTCTGATCCCCAGAGTCTGCCCTGCAGCCTTGGACGGTGATTTTCCTCTTTCTTTTTTTTTAACGTTATGATCTTACTTGCTATAGAACTGTTTTCAACTACTATATTTTATAATTAAAAAATGCGTTTATGTACCCCAGTCCTCCCACTACGGCTCTGATAATGGAACAGAGGCGTTGAAAATGGCCCATCCACTCCTTCAATTGCCGGGAATGGGAGAGCAGGGCTGAACTGCACAGCGAGAGGGATATTGCTTTGGTGCTGCTGTTTGCAGGCTGGGGCCCTGATCCTGCACACATTAGGCAGTTGAGCAATTTTACACAAGTGAATAATCTGATTTAGTTCAAAGGGAGTACTCACATATGTTAAATGTCTCACCTGCTGTGGTGGTTTAACCCCAGCAGGCAGCTAAATACCACAGTCACCACCATCCCCTGCCGTGCGATGGGAGCAGAGCAGGGAAACAAAGGTGAGAACTGTGGGCTGAGACAAGAACAGTTTAATAATTGAAATAAAATAAAACATAATCATCTTTACCGTAAAATATAATAATAATAATTTTAATGGAAAAGGAGACAACAGAAAAAAAGAATATAAAAAAAGAAATAAAACCCAAGAAAGACAAATTATTGACAATAGAGTTGCTCACCATCCCCTGACTGAGGGTCTGGATTATCCCTGGGCAGTTTGGGTCAGCTGTCTTGGCTTTGATCCCTCCTAGCTCCTTGCACCCCTCCTGCTAGCAGGACGTGGGAAACTGAGGAGTCCTTGACCACTCAGCAACACCCGAGCCATCAGCGTGTTATCAACATTTTTCTCTTTCTAAACCAGCACCACAGCACTGTGGCAGCTACTGGGAGGAAAATTAACCCTATCCCAGCCAAATCCACGGCACCTCCCTCTGTGTTCCTGAGCTGGAGACCTGCACTGAAAGCAGGCTGTGGCTTCTCGTGTAGGGAACTTCACTGGATGAAAACCCTGTTTTTTCATTTTCTCTTAATGGTTGCCAAAGGAACAGTATCGCATTCCCTGATCTACTTTTATGAAATACAAAGCAAGAGTTTGCATTACTAGAGTGCACATGAAGCTTAATTGGAAAGGGTATCTGGGCTTAAACTTCGGGAGATGGAAACAGGGCTCAAAAGCAAAATAAAATAGGATGCAGCAAAATATTTTGTTACATGGTGCATACGTTCTGTTCACATGGACTTCGGCCATACCTAAAGGTACTGTAAAAGTGGGATGTCATCAAAAAATGACTCTGAATAAGTAAGTTTCAACAGCAAAAGCTCTCACTGTTGTTTACTACACTTGTCATCTATTAATGTGTGTATATATGCCATCCCAGAACCGTGATTCCATTGGAATTTCCATAGTAAAATTCCATAAGCAGATAAGATAACAGACAAAAAACTTTGCCACAATTAGCAAATATTATGGGAAGACATATAATTTCTGACTGCAATCAAAAGGCAGACAAACATTTACTTTGGACAGTTTACCTCTTAGTTCTTGATACTGATACTTTGATGAGTTAAATACTTCAAGGAAAATGTTGCATAAATACAGTACAGATCCACTCTTTTCTAATAGGAATTAAAACCCCACACACAATGCTGAATTTGAAACTTTAACATGCTACTGTTACACTCCTTCAACAAAAATCAGCTTCTCCTCTTCAGAGAGTATCAAGGGCCTCTGGTACGACCCAAACTAAATCATCATTATTTAGGTATTTCCCTTTTCAAACACAACAGTGAAATCTTTTGCCTTCTGTTGCACTTTACATCCTCTGCTCTGCGGGAACAACTTCACTTATTAACTGCAGAGTGTCAGACACAAGGAACCCTCTTTAATGCTCTCAACATTTTGTCCAAAGAGCATCAGGGTTTGTACTCTGGCCAGACATCACTGAGAAAACCACTGGTCAAATGGAAGGGCACCAAGAACCCCCACGTCTCCTCACAGCTCCACTGACATGAAACGGAAGCGAGCTTCATACATTAAACAGAATTATCATTGCCTGAGATGGGATTAAGCAAAGGAAGACCATTCAGTGTAACAGGGAATAATTAAATATGGCTAAGTAAATATTGTAAAGAATATTCTGAAATCAAGACCAGTGTATTAAAATAACAATTATGTTGATTATGCTGATTAAAATAACAAATACTTTGAATATACTTCAATATACAAAAGCCAGAGTGATTCTGGATGGAAGATGTTGCTCCCAGAAGAGCAATGATGCCTTTTGTCCATATGTTTTGGTTAAAGGGGTGGCACTTTGTCCTGACATTCAGCCTATATTTTGTGCTACTACACACTTCTGTAGCCTTTTACTGGTTAATTGTTTAGGTTGGAAAAGACCTTTGAGATCATCGAGAACAACCATTCCCCCAGCACTGCCAAGCCCAGCACTGACCCCTGTCCCCAAGTGCCACAACTACAGGGTTTTTAAATCCCTCCAGGGATTGCGACTCCAGTACTGCCAGGGCTGGACAGAGGTGGCTCAACTTGAGGCCGTTCCCTCTCCTCCTGTCCCTGTTCCCTGGGAGCAGAGCCCGACCCCCCCAGCTGCCCCCTCCTGTCAGGGAGTTGTGCAGAGCCACAAGGTCCCCCCTGAGCCTCCTTTTCTCCAGGCTGAGCCCCTTTCCCAGCTCCCTCAGCCGCTCCTGGGGCTCCAGCGCCTTCCCCAGCTCTGTTCACTTTGGGAGCAGGGCTCCCCAGAGCAACACCGAGCCCGGTCACAGACATTTCCAGCAGATGAAACTCAGTTTGCATGAGCACGAGGGACTGTACAAAGGCAGAGAGACCCGAGATCCAGGTGCCAGCTGAGGAGATTACGATCAAAGCAGGATGGAAGCATCTCCTGCTGCCCTTCATTAACAACAGATACATCCACACACGGAACCCTTTGAATAATTTACTGGAGGGAAGCAGATCAGCTGAGTAAAAGTCTCATTTTATACTGTAGAGAGGGCACTAAGAATCTGGCCTTCAATACTATACAAATAACTTCTTTCAGAATATATTTGTGAAAGTTATTTTTGTCCAAATAGAGAATTTTGTGTCTGCGGAATGTTGAGACTGAAGGCTTTCTCCTCACATCTGCTATCAGCAGCATGTCAGCCCTAATCACAGTTGCCTGGGAACTCCTCCCAACCCTCTTCATGGGCTGGTTTTCACCCAGGCCATGGCAAAGAGCAGAGAAAGAGGCCAGAAGATCAGGATTGCTCTTTCCAGTAACAGCCCTCCAGCTACATCAGCTTAAGCAGACCATGAAACTGGACCCCGAGGTGGACAGTTTGAATTCTGCCAAGGGAAGCTGTAATATGTTTTCTCCTAAGTAATTTTTTTATGTTTATAAAAACATGTTTAAAAAAATGTCAGTGTCTGCCAAAATTTCCTGAATTTAACAGTTGAACCAGAATTTTAAAGAAGTCACTTCATATCATTCAGTTTTTTAAAAAGTTGGAATATTAATTTAAAGGCAAAGTAAAAACTGAAAATGCATGCATTCAATTAATATTAGGGTCATAATCTCATTGCCCTCAGAAATGCCGTCCACTATCACATATCTCCCATGGTTTTTCCTTACAACATATTTATTTCTAAAGGAGAATTAAATTTATTTGGGGTTGTTGCTTTGGTTAAGTCTATTGTAGCAGCTTTGAAAGTGAGGGTGGTAAAACGTAACACACATATGCATAACACTATATAAAAAAATAAATGTCACTTCCTCAATAATTTTGGGCTTGAGTAAGTTCTTTTAAAGCTCAGCTTCCTTCCTTCCTTCCTTCCTTCCTTCCTTCCTTCCTTCCTTCCTTCCTTCCTAAAAGTTCAGTTCAGATACTTCTCCCTATACTTTGAAAAATTCAGATTTGAATCCAAGCTCAAACTTTAGGTTCCCAGCTCCAGCCATATCACTTTATTTTGTATTATCTGGGACATATCTTCAAAAGAAAGTCTGAAATGTATAAAAGAACATTCTTACACTTTTTTCCCCCCTTCATCCTCATAAAACAGAATTTCGTACTTATCAGTACATTTGTTAATGCTAGAATTATACCTAGATATATTCGACTATGTGTTTTATATGCAACCAATAAAATAATTTTTCTAATTTTACACCAAATTGATATATTATAATGATCTTCTCCTCAAAACCAATAATATTTCCTTTCCTTTAAATGAAAGTTTTCTCCTCCCATAGGCTTTTTTCCCCACCACAGATTTCTCCCAAGTTTCTAAATCCAGCTCCTCCATTTCCCATTTACAGTGTGAGATGTGAAGCCTGGAAAGAAAGAGGCCCCATTCACCTGCAGTTGTCCAGCTGCTTCCTTTAGGTAACCTCTCCTTTCCCCATCCTATGTAGGTCAGAGTTCCAATGTGAATGCTTGAATTTCTAACCTACCACACACTATTTTAGTTTAAATGTGAAGCAAACTTCCATCAGAATTTCAATTATTAAACACTAAGTTTAATTAGTAAAATTTAAGCCAGTAAAAACAATTGTCTTTCCCATGCTCTACCAAGAGAAATCTTCAGCACCATTTCATCCCATAGCACTACTAAGAAATAAAGGAATATGTACAGGTACAAACTAAAACTGTTTCTAAAGGTTATGAAGCATAATGGACTGATTTGATGGGCTCAATTCCTGATTCAAATCTTAGCACAACCAGCACAGGCAAGGGATTTTGGAGATCAAACACAGTCCTGGATGCCAATCTGGAGCAGAAAAGGTAAGAAAAAGATATAGGATATGCAACTGGTTTGCTAATTGCACATGTAAAGTATATGAACATTGGTGGTAGGAAGGACCAGACTTAATTTTGTAGTTTCTTTGTTCCTTTTTTGTCAGTAACACACAAATACAGACTTCAAACATCCCAGAAAATTCAAGGGCTGATTCACTCCTCAGTGTCTGGAACATCTGTGATTACAAACACATCGTGTTTGCTCCTACCCCCAGCCAGAGCAGGGCCCAGAGTGTTGTTATGCTTCATGGTGAAAGCACAGAAGCAAATTTCACCTGCAGGGAAGCTGGTGAAGAACAGCCACACAGAATACCTACACATCCCAATAATTCAACACTTATATCTTCACTTTAGAAAAGTAACATGAAAAAAAAGTCACATTTAGGAAAATATAACCACCATGCTTCAAGCTGTGGTAAGGAGCTGCTGTTTTCCCTTTGTGCTCAGAGACGATTAAAATAATAGAAATAGTAATAAAAAACCCTCACAAATGAGATTTTGTTGGCTGTTGCTTTGTGAGTCTGGTTTCTCCTTAAGAGTGGATGTCATGTGTGTCAGAAGAATTTCAGTTTCTATCATAGCTCTTAAAATCAGGTCTGATCTAGCTGAGAATTTCTCACACATGACCTCTCCTGCCTGACAGAAAGGCTCACTGCTCTTAGGCTAACAGAGAACTCCAACTCACTCCCTAAAAGCTCATACCCAGCTTTAGGCTTCTCCCTAGTCTGGAGTTCATTAGTTCTTTTTTTTTTTGCCTCCAGGACCATCACTTCATATTACACTGAAGGGAGAAACCCAGGAAGCTCCTACCCATGTCCTTCTGCCACAGAGAGAGGGAACTCGTGTAGTCCAGCCTGGCACTGCGTCCTGTCCCTGTCCCTGTCTCTCCTCCCCTGCTCCCCCTATTTCTCTTCCAATGTCTCTGCACGTACTTTTTCTACTTGATATCCTTTTACCACAGGTTCACTCCTACAAGGCTACGACCCACAACCAACAGTCTTTGCTCTCCTGACTCGGCCGCTACCTTTGACAACACCTGGTTAATTTTTACCAACAGCTGGGGGAGGAAAGGAAGTGCTTCACAAATACTGCTCTGGTTTCTGCTGCATTCTTTTTTCTTTTTACAAATGAGGTCTACACCTACAGAGCATTTTAAAAGACTTGAAACCCATGCTGTGGTGTTCCTGCATTGTAATGGTCAAGGGGCAGGTAAAGGAACAACTGGACTGTCATGGTAGAGCTGGCTGGGAATATTCTCAGATAAAACCAGGGGATGGGATCTGTCTTGGTTTTTTCCTGACATCTCAACTTAGTTGAGCCCAAAGATGCCATTACAGATTGAGATGTTATGGAAAAATCAACTTCCTAACAGCCTGGGAATTAGGACAGTGAATAAGGGTATGGACATGGGTGTAAATTACTTTTCAAAATAGGGAATAGCAAAGTCTGGAAGCTGGGTCTTCCGTGTTTCCTAGGAGCAGTCCTAACTCCAGGCTATCTGACTGCTTTTTATCATACTTTGAATTAATTCTTTAAACAGACCTGGGTTTTATCTTCAAGGAGAATGCTTGAAATTTCAAATAAATTTTGCAGAGTGCAAAGTCTACTTCATACCAACATTATGGTTATTGTCATTGCTGAATTATGTGTGCTCTAAAGGGACTAACCCAAGGTCACCTTTAGGCTCTGTGTCATTGCCTTTGTTATCCCAGCAAGCAGAATGTGTGGCAATAACTGGTTTCAAATACTGATATCTTCTTTTAAAAAGAAGTTTGGAGCCAGGTGGGGCTCAGGCTCTTCTCCCAGGTAATAAGTGATGATAGCACAGGAGGAAATGGCCTCAGGTTGTGCCAGGAGAGCTTTACTTTGAATATTAGGGAAAATTTCTCCACTGAAAGGGTTGTCAAGCATTGGCACAGCTGCCCAGGGCAGTGCTGGAGTCTCTGTCCCTGGAGGGATTTAAAAGCCCTGTGGATGTGGCACTCGGGGGCATGGGTCAGTGCTGGGCTTGGCACTGCTGGGGGAACAGCTGTGGAACTTGATGGTCTCAAAGGTCTTTTCCAACCTAAACGATTCTATTCTATGGCTTTTTCCTGTTTGAAAGTATCCCTTGCATCCAGGATTCTTGCTATTCACACCAGCCCAAGACTGAGATTTCACCAGTGTCCAGTGCAGCTTCCAGCTCTCCCTGTTCCCACCACTGTTCTCTGCTTGGATCACACATTTCAGAGCAGGTTCCACAGGAGATCTCCTCTCCCTGGAATTGTAATCAGAACTTCTTAGTGCACACCACATTTCCAACTCAAAGGGAAATTATTCCATGTCAAAAATAAATCACAGCAGAGGACGGCTGGCAATAACTTAGGAAAGCAAAAGTGCAAAGTAAATTCCGAGGAATGTAGACCCTTTTCAGTCTAGAATATCAGCATACTGCAAACACTGGGATTATGTGCAAGCACCTGATCAGAGCGGCATCAAAGGAGAGACATTCTTCTGGGATTCTGCTTTCCCTGGTGTCTACATGTCCTGGAAGAGCACAGCTGGGATGGGTGCTGCTGCAGGGGATGCAACACTCGTGCTGAGCCTGCCTCCCCTCAGCCTCCCCGTCTGCCTCCCGGGCCTTTCTAAGCTGGGCTCCCTGGTGCAATTAAACCTGAGACGTTTGCCCTGCTTATTTATAGCTTTGATCTTCCTATAAACAGTCTCTGGACATTTGTTCATGCTGAGCAGTACTTTGATCCAGGAATAAAATCACTCCAAAGTACTAGTGCAGCAAGGTAGGGCTCAACATTTATAAAAGTAAAATCTTGACGTAAACCGTTTCCACAAACTTGCGTTCCTTTGGGACAACAGTCACGCCTTGTTTGCTGTTTTCCTGGCAAGTTGTTTTGAGTTAGAACAGAGTTGGAATGGTAATTGCAATGAAACAAAAGGAGGGGAAGAACAACACAGTTCATTTTCCAAGTAAAAATATCACAGGCAAGTGATGAACTAATTTTGTGGAGAATCATTCCCCTTTTATTTATTTATCTTGCCATTTGCTTTAAAGACACTTGGCTTTGGGCCAATTTGATCTGAAAAGGATCATGTCCTGCAAATAATTTCTAGTAAGTCATGCATTATTGAGAATAAGTTAAGTAGAACCACTCAACCTGAACTCCCCATATACTATTAAATATGATCTAAAATAATGAGATTCAGAACACAATCCTTTTCTTTTGAATTCCCTTGGCAATAGTCACACAAGGAAAAGGAGATGTTTTTAAACTTCTGAATGCAGTTTCTGAAGGGATTTCACATTTTTCAGAGTGGGAGACAAGTCTGTGTAGGACTGTAAGTGCTTATCTTCTTCTAGAGGAAGTGTAACAGAGTCCAGAAGGAACTTGGGGACATTGTACAACAGTGTCTTTTTAATCTCAGTCTTTACCTCAAAGGAATAAATCACTTTGGATAAAAGTGATATAAAAGTAAATGTTATCAAGAAAATGCAAAAAATTAGTGGGAAATCACTGTTAAATGGGTTTTTTGGTTGGTTTTGGTTGTTTGGGGTTTTTTTATTATTTCACAGAGAGGCCACATTTGTTCACAAGTTATTTTGTTTATAGTGAGTTAGCACCAAGAGTCATTAACTCTGAATGCTTGTTTCACTTTATATAGGATACTGGACATATATTTTCTTATATTTGCTCAAAAATTGCTCTTGTTAAGCAAATTGTGTAGCTTGAAAATGACCAGGGATTACTGTCATTTGCACTCTAAACACAGAAAAGCCCTTGAATGATATCAAATTAGTTAGTTACTGATTCTTCATTTCCCCATCATTTGATTTCCTTATCACAAATTTCCTTTAAACGAAACTCATGCGAGTGCAGGTGTTTCTGAAGAGCTTTTTGTAACTCCTTACAACAGACTTCCAGCAATAATTTGAGTACATGGATGTGGTTTGGAGTGAATGCATTACGGAGTGAGAAATAGCACCACGTTTCAGTACACACAATATATTTGGGTCATTTGCTCACGTGTTGTATATTTGCAGGGGCTGACTATGTGCCTATGTGCAGTATTGAGGTACCAGTATTAAAATTAGCACTAAAAATTGGGTTATAAACTTAGATTTTTATTATCATAGATCTCACATACACTCTCTATATTCTGATGATTATCTACTTAAAACTTCCAAGCATTTAGCTCATTTGAAAATCCATTGTAACAGATACATTTTCCACATCCAGCTGGTGAATGTGCATATGTAGAAGACACATAGGAAGCCCTGATTTGAGATTGAACCAATGATCACTGTCATCTTTCAGGCCTTAAAATCTATAAGCAGATGAAAAGGCTGCTATATACGAGTTAATCTTCTGTCTACTTTGGAATTTAAATTTCATTCAGCCATTGCTAAAGCTCTCTTTGGCCTCTCACATTCAAAGTTTTTCTCATCTTGTGCTATGAAAAATTTTTCTTTATTCAAAATTATCTTCAAACTTTGGGTTTTTTAATTTTAAAATTCAGCTTTATTTCTACCTACCCAGTAATTTCTGACAGCTAGCACTTCAGAACTCATGGAAAATGTCATGTTATTTCATCTTCAAACTCAAACAAGTAAATTGCATGTGGGTATTTCAAGTATTCCTACAATGCAGGAAAATATTAGCACTCCTTATTAAATGTAAAGAAGTAGCAAAATGTTTGAGCCTTCTGAGTTCCTTGCCATTTTCAAAATGTCTTGTTCAATGTTTAAGATGTATGCAAATTCAGATGAAGTCAAATATATTTTAATCACATCAATCAAATGAAAATGTGATGAAATTACTGCATATCACAAAGGAATGTTTTATATTAATGTCATAAAAATGCTGTGCTGAATGAGGGTGTGGAGGAGCTGCCACTTGAACCATAGCAGAACTGGAAGTTTGAGAATCAAGTAGCTAAGAATAACACTGCTCCATTTTCAACATACTAAAAGCTTTTTACTCAGTGGGAAACTAAGTTATTAGAAAGGGCAGTCTAAAAATGTACTGCTAGGAGATTTGGGAGTAGTAGTCCTTGAAGTGAAGATTTAGTATTGTAGATTTTACAATTTATCCATTTTTGGTGGTTGTGATGTATGAGTCACAGGGGTAATAAACTTCAAATAGGTTGAAGTAAAGTTAAGCACTTCCCAGTATCTTCTATTAATTATCTGTGGAATAGAAGAAAAGAAATTAATGCAGAGACATAAGCCCATCTTGGAACAAAAGGAGAACACGTTCTTATTGTGATGACTTTACTGAGTCTTTCCTCAGAGAAGGATGAGTGATCAAGAAATATTTAATGTCTACAGATTACTTGAAATATTTAATTTTTTATAATTTTTTTAAAAATTTAAATTAGGAAAGTGATAAAAAAATGGAGAACGGCAGCCTAAGAATAGTGTAAACAGAATTATTGAAGGTGCTCTGTTGTTCCCCGTGCTTGAGGTCAATCCTAGCTGCCAGGCTTACCCACTGGAGTTGTTTCAAGACTATTTCATGCTCTGTTCTTTTAACCATAGAGTTCTTTTGAGAAGACTGAGGACTGAGAGCCAATTTGTCACGTAGCTGATGGCTCTGTGATTTAGCAGGGAGCTGATGTGCCGTTGCTCAGGGGAATCCCCCAGCCTTTCTCTCGGCTATTCCAAAGCCAGCTGACCAAAATGATCTGTGTTTATGGTTTGATGGAGAAAGAAAGGCAAAAACAAACCCTCCACTCCCCACACAGCCCTGTATCCTTCCTAACTCTTAAAGACTGATTCCCTCGTTTCCATATGGTTCGGCACTCTGCAGACTGACTGTGGAGACAGAGTGGGAGATTCTTTCCTCAAGAAGGAAGGAGTTTTCTATGTGCACAGTCCAAGCAAGAGATTACAAACTTGGGGGGATAACTGCTGATTTTGGGTGACTTTGATAGATGGAATCAAAACTATATTCAAGTTTACAGCCCTTTTTAATAGCTCCAAGTGTAATATTCACATTCAGGTTAATTGGGGAACATATCCACATTCAGGTTAATTGGGGAAAAAAAAAGCAGAAAATGCATTTAATTCTCTCCAAAAAAAAATATATATGGTATCTGTTTACACAAGTGTTGCCTGTGAGTTTTTAAGGTCAGTTCAAAGTTTGGCATTGTAACTTCTTATTCTTCAGCTCATCAGCATAGCTAAAACCTCCAGACCTCTGTCCCTTTGATCATTTCAGATTTGGACACCCTCCAACATATTAACTTTCATCTAAAGCTTACAGCTTCTTGGCAGCAATAACAGTATTTACTTCAACCTCGCAGAGACTCCAAGAACTGGTGATAAACTGTTTGGGGTTTGTGTGGCAAGGTTTTGGGTACTGGGGGCAGGGGGCTGCAGGGGTACCCATATGTTTTCATATTTTCTTTTCTTGGAAAGATTAAAATCCTTTGCTCTTTTCTCACTGTGTTAGGATCCTGTCTCAGGATCCTCATGTCAGTATACTTTAGGAATATCAAGAATCAATGCATTTGGAAAGCAAACATGTAAAGGGGAGTTAACATCATTGATCTTTCCCCTCCTCTAAGAGAAAAAAACAAGCATGACCTTGTTTGTGAAGCTAGAAAATGTTTGTGATGAATAGCAATTGCCAGACAAAAATAATCCATTTTTTGTAGTTCCATGTGCACACTCTGTATTTTAAGCTATGTAGTATCCACACTTGCTGTGAAATGAATGCAAGAGTTGCTAACCTTTTTCAGAGAAGGTACAGGCATTTTTTCAGCTAGATCCTACAATGAGTGCTAGACTGACTGGTTAAAGCAGAAATGTTCTAAGAGTTACAAAGAAAACTGCTCATGATTTTTTCCTCATCAACTTCAAGTTCTGAAGGCTCAGACCAACAGCTTGACCCACCAACAACTTTCACACAGAGCTGAGGCTCAGCTAAGTGCTCAGACTAGTTTTCCCTCATGTTGTATCTCCTAGATCAGTCTTCCACATCCCCAGCTAATTATCAACATAATCTCTGCGGATAATCTTGTCAGAGGATGACTGTGTCAGAAGATAATCTTTTTAGGGGATAATCTTACCACAGAATCATCTTGTCTCAAGATAATTGCATTACAAGACTCAAGAGCTTCAGTTCCTCCCAAGAATATGGTAAATTTTCAGAAGCAGTAATACATAGTCTTAAGTTTAAAAGACAAATTAAACTATATGAGTCAGCACAGCAGTGGAAATCAATGTAGGGATCAATGCAGAGCACTCCTATGTCTCTGCAAAACATCCTGCACAGAAATGTTTATGAAAGAGGACTCTAATGAACAGCAATTTTGATAGTACACTATATCACAGATAAATAGTCCTTAGTTCTCTCATTGCAGGCTTTAATACTTTGTAATAAAAGCTTCTCCTAGGTAAGGCTCCGCAGGCATTACTTCGCAGTAGCATTTTCTGAGTTAACATTGCACAGAACTAAAAGTACAAGCCTCACAGCACCGTTCTTAGGCTGGACTGGAGAGCCCTTCATTTTTAGGGGTGGATTAAAACTCAGCCAGCGCATCACTTATCACTCACAGTAGAAAAATTCTCACAACCACTGCAGCCCTTCCAGATGCTAACAAAGTTCTGGTAATTTTCAATGCCTGTATCAGTCTGTCAAACTGCCGCAATTAATGAAATTTTAATAGTGCTGGAATTAGGATTTAGAAACTCTGATCCTAAATCCCTGCCCACTCTCACACATTCCAAAGCACAGAGCTAACAAAGAGCTAACAGTCATACTCAAGCCTTCCTTTTCCCAGGCGAAGGCTGACCACTTCAGCCTTTCCTGATTCTGGACCTGTCCATGGCTGTTTCACTACACATCCCACAGGACTGTGTCCATTCAGTTATTAAGGATTGCTTCCAAAAATATTGAGGGGAACTTCTTTCTTCTGGTTTGACAATATGTCTCTGTGAATAGCAGGTAACATCTGGAACAACTACAGCAAACCTAGAAATGGCAATATTCATTTATATTCAAACAACATGATCCTACTCAAAAGCTACATCCTCAAGCTGCACAGTGTGAGTTTTGCAAGGAATTGGGATTCCACCCAAAGGAATTGGGATTCTGACAGCACTCTGAAAATCCTACACGTGTGAGATGAGCTGCTGTTATTCTGCCAGCTGTTGGTGTCCATCCCCTCTCAGTGGGCAGGAATGTCAGGCTGCTGGAAGGAATGTGCTGTACTGCCACTGCACCTTCACTCCACTCCCGGGCCCAGCTTTCAGTTGGTTCTCTACTTTCAGTTTTATTTAGCAACACTTTATTTCAGCGGCACTTCCTTTACATTGATTTTTATGGGTAGGTAGAACAACACCCTTTTCCTTTTTTTGTTTTAACCAGTTTCTACTGTTCCATAACTTTTATTTCAGCCAGGCAGAAGCATGATTGTCATGCTGTGCCTTCACTAATTGATGTTCTCCACTTCCACCCCAGCCTGTGCCTGTTCCATGCCAGATGCCTACTTTCAATTTATTTAGAGATATTCTTTACTCTTTTTCCTCGTGACCTCCATGACCCTATTTGTGCTACTGCAAAAAGAAGGATGATTGTCTAACATCCATGAATCACTTCAACTTGATATTTTCAGACTGTTTAAAACCTCAGCCTTCACTACTATGTGTTTCCTCTGTCTTTTCCCTGCCATGAAGAAAACACTGTTTCACTACATTACCAGTTTTCATTTATTGGCTTATATTATGCAGTACACTCCTTTATAATCTTATAAACTTTTATCAAAACTTCCATTTTTTATTCTGAATTGTAGTCTACTCCAAAAGGCTTTTTAAATTAATCTGGGAAGAAATATAGTGCCATCTGCATCTGAGACAATTGTAATCGCAAACCTCAAAGGCACTAATGAAAGTCAGGATATGTAAATATCTTTTGCACTTACTGGAAAACCTTGGAAAACCACTGCCTTCAAAGTAGGGTTAATGTGTCTTAAATACTGGAAAAATAAGATTGCACTCTTGTTTTAGAAACAAGCCTTGAAGAGGAAAACGTGGAATTCCCATCTCACAGAGACAGAAGAATAAGACTGGGATGCAGTTTCCCAGAGGGGTGGATGTATTGATGCAGCAGCTCTCTGCAAAGGTGGTCTTCCTATTCTACCCCCAGACATGCATCCTGTCTGACCCCTGGGGTCACTGCCAGAACAAAATGGCTTGCTCTGACTTGTGATATTTTTGTGATTCTGTATATCCTAAAGTCGTGTAATTCTTAGATCTGTTTCCAAGTGGAGGCAGGAAGGCGTGATTAGTTGTGGAAGGAAAGATCTCCTCTGTAAGTAAGACCAGTTTAAGAATTAGATGAAAGTATCCTTACTTTCATTCTGTTTGTTTCAGATTGGGATCTGTGTTTGCAGGGAGCAGGTTTTGCTTTTCACGAACCAGTAAGACCTTCCACTAACAACATTTCGGTCTCTAATTAAATGCAATGACAGTAACATAATTACATTACTGTCCCGCAGAGTTTTTAATATGAGTTCACTTAGTCTGCATTTCACTGCTGGTGATTTTGCATTACCAACTGACTGTTTCTGTGCATGATTAGCTGCCATTAGTCAGACTTCCTTTCACCCATCCACAATTTATCTGTAATCTTAACATTCCCATCTAAAGACTCTTGGAATGGATTTCTGTGCCAGCAGGAGGGAGGCGAGGTGCCTGGGTCAAAAGTTACTACGTAATAATACACATGAGTAAATATTTTAATTTTAATGATTTGAAGCTCTTAGTAATCTCAGAAAGGAGAGAACCTGCCCCAAAGCACTCGCTCTGAAGAATCCTGAAGATGAGGAGTACAAAGCCCTCTCAACTTGCACTGACTGCAACAGGACTTTCAAATATCCCAGTACCCTGCAAATCAAAGCTAATGAAAACTTAGATTTTCCAGTTACAAAAGTAAACTTTCTGACAAGTCTTTTCTCCATCCTTCAAGCACAGTCCCCAAAAAATCATAGGTCTGCAGAGAATGTCTATCATACACATTGTCCCCAAAAATTCAAGTCTTTTGGGAAGTTTCCTTTTTTGTCATCTTTCCCTTTCAGGCAGAATAGGTTTCCACAGGTCTCTTCTCCCTGTTTTTGTGCAACACTTTTCCATTTGTCTAAATTCCACTGTGTACTCTATAAGTGATTCATTAGAGTACAGGTGATTCCTAGAGTTATTCCTGCTGGAAACAGAATTCAGTATCAGAAGCATCTTTGTAAGCCAAAAGCAATGAAAAAGTTACATTTACAGGAAACAAAACATGCTCAGAATTTCAGTTCAACCTTTTGTGTGTTGTTCATCAACATAGACAGCTGGAAATGCTTCTGGTGAGAATAATTTTTTTCAAAGGAAGGGAGAAAAAAAGAGTTTTTTTCTGTTGTTGTCTCATATGGTCTGAGTGTTTTCAAATTATGCCCCGTTAGTATGAAAACAGGAGTTCTGAAACTGTGTTTATTTACTGGAAAATATAATATTCATTCATTTCCTACAGCTTTACTGTCTTTTCCAAATATGATGCAAAGTTCCCTCTGCATACTTTACAAGCTTTTGTGCATTTTAACCAATTTAAATGAGAAGTTGGGAAATGTAGAATAGGAAATATTATAATTAAAAGTTTGTTATGACAACTCTGACACACTGAAAACTTGAAGAATTGAGGTGTTAAAAATCATAGCACTTGGAGCTATTTAGCAAAACTTTCAAGATCGACAACTCTGCTTTCCAGAACCTTTAAGTGTTTATTAACTTAAGTAGATTTCATAGAATTTCTTTGATCACATTTTTTACAATAAAGCTTTTGCAAAGCATGCATCCTAATTGTTTATTTACACAATATTAATATTCAGGCAGAAGGATCATGGAAGCACAGTTAATTAAATACAAATTAATGTGGTGGAATATTTAATTATCTATTCTACACCTCACAACTAATGATTATGTAAATGCCTTGCATTTAATCTTGTTCCCAGGAAATTAACTTAATGGCCTTCAACAAATGAACATTTTGTATGCATTGCAGGACACTTTATCTAAATTTTAACAGCATGGTATTAGTTTCAGATAATAACATGATTACATAATTTAAAATGTAAATGTATACAATACTTTTGTTTTCTTGATTTTACTTCAGAATTCAGAGTGAAATATGGGACTATTTCTACATTGTTGTTTTGAGGTCTTTGGGCTGGGCTTTGGCCAATATCTATTTTTCCAGTTTTGCTTTGAACACATTTGCAGGGCTCTCTTTGACCCCAACACCCAGCCTGTTCCTGGGGAGGAGAACTGGAATTCTGCCTCTCCCAGCTGCAGAACATGAGCCTGAGGGATACCAAAGAGACAGAAAAATGTCTTGCTCTAACACAGAGCTCCTGCTAAATTGCCCCAGCCCAGGCAGAGGAATGAATACTGAAAGTTTGCCATAGCAGAGACTTTCCTCTGTTGACTGCAGAAAGAGTCTGGACCTTTCTGTAAATAAGGAGAATTTATCTGTGTGTTTCTGGTGGATGATTAAGGCAGTATTTACACAGCAAACTTCCCATCAAAGAAACCACCTCAACAGTTAAACAGAAAATGAACAGCACAAGGCAGATTCATCCCCCAGTTTTTTACTTTTAGAGTTATTGGGAACTCCTACATGCTTTAACCTTGGAACTCAGAACACTTTGGAGTGATCTCAAAACGAGGTTATGTAATTACAACAAGTATCCTTAACTTTTGCTAGAGTACATGCCAGATATAGTGCCTGGAAAAAAGGTTTCTTGCTACTAACCAGTATAATTAATATACTCTCCACTCCAGGATTAATCTAAAGAGCTCTGCTTCTCAGGCAGAGGAGAGAGAGGGGGATTTGGGTCTCATGCACAGCCTGAAAAGTGACTGATGATTATTATTTATTTGTCTGTAGGCCTGGGCATCAAACACTGCCTATTCCTGTTGCTTTTGATTTTGCACAACAGCCAGAAAAAGCTGAAATCCTACTCAGAGTCAGTGGAAGCCAACGGGAAATGATCAGAAATCAAACCAAAGGAATAAAAGTGAGGCCTTGTGGTACATTTTATAGCTTCAGAGCATTTTACATATTTTAGAAAGGCAACACAACACTGAGTTATACAGCCAGGAAAATTTCACCAAGTGGTGGCAAAGGGTGTTTAAGAGAAAAATGAGAAACTATTCAAAGAATAGTTTCAGCCAAAAGGATAAAATGAAAGTTTTCAAAATTTATTGTGTCATTTTGGTATTATTTAAATTAAGTGTTTCCTTTGTGAAATAAGGAAGAGAAAGAAGGCTTAAGAAGATAGACTCTCTGTTTCATTTATGAAGAATGAGAGAAAGAGAAATCCCTGGATCTGACCAGGTACACTCATATGAATTAAACATTTGCTTATCCATAGTACTGCACTTGCTAATCATCACTGTAATTGCAGTCAGGGAAAAGGGAATGGAAATTTCACAGAGAAGAAAAAAATCTTTGAGTAATTTACCCATCCTGAATTCAAGGGGAATAGATATTAGGTTTAAGAGATTCAGCTTAAAAAAGCCAGCATTAGGAGATGCTGTTTCAAAGAAGAAAAAGAAGACCTAAAAGTATGTTTTGCTTTGGATTTCCTGTGTGGAAAAGGAAAGAACTGCATTTATCAACTAGAACAAGCTATAGAATATATGTGCAATTAGATAACTCAGCACAAGGCAAGCTCTTTGAACTCTACGATACTCTGGATCTAAATTCTTGGATGCTCGAGGTATCTTCCCATGGTTAAAGCACAGTGCATGTTAAAATGCTTTGTGCTTTGGATTCATAGGAGGTACATAATTAACATAATGTTAATTGTCATTCACTCATCATAACTGTCATCTTTAAATCAGCTGAATAATCGCAGCAAAGAGCACCCATAGAAGTGAGTTGATCAAATTAAAATTAATTAATTGACATTGTGTTCTTTGTTTCGTGTGATCTTTTACAGTTGTCTTCTGCAGGGTTATATTTGTGTTTTTCAAATAGTTTTTTTGCCTCTGCAAAGGAAATGAGTGGCCTTATCCTTGGTATGCAAAATTCAGAATATGACATAGGGTTTATTTTAATCTCCCATTTTTCTTGCTGTTTGCTGCCAATTCATTAAGCTTTCGTTGGGTGAAAATCCTTCTGTTTATGTTTCCTTTCTCATTGCTTGTTGTTCTATTTGTCCCTTATAAACATTTAGCCGATTCTTTTTCAGAGTGAGAAATAGTTAAAGCACGGGCGGAAACCTGCAAGGAGATGGGAAATTCTTGGAGGAGCTTAGCAGTCAGTGGAGGATGATTGCACTCAACAATGACACAGAACACTCAATTCCTTCCAACATCAGTGGTCAGGTGGGAAGGAAAGTGCATGATAGAGTGGAAATAGCTATTTTTGCATATTATTTCAAAAGGCCAAATTCAACTGTCTTTTAAGTCATTGGGAGGTTTTCCACTGAGATTAATGGAAAACTCCTAACATTTTACATCCCTAAGGATTTTGTATATAAAAATATACCCAGGCAAACCTACCAAAATCAGCCAAATGAGGACTCCAGTAACTACCCTAAAGTCATCTTTCAGCACCCATCTCCACCAGGGAGTGTCAACAGCAGATCATACTGAGGTCAGAGTCACAAACAGAGGAGGCGATCTAAAACTCGAAGTCTAAACTGGAAGTATCTGTATAAAATGAGAAGTTTTCCTGTGACTATTTGATGTCAGAAACCTTTTCCATGTGTAGAAAACAAGAATGCTATGAATATATACCTCCAAACTCTGTAAAATACTCGTTAAACTGTGGCTGGATCACCATTCCCTGTTTTAAACAGGTTTTAGAAACTTTCCATAAAATTTTCTCAATAAAAGTTCCTCTATCACACTAATGTATTCTTCAGAACACCACCCATTTATGTCGAACATTCCACTCCCTCTTCCTTTTTCCTTCATCTCTGCTGTCTTCTCCTTAAAACACCTTTTCATCTCCTTTCCCAGACTTTCATTTCTTGATCTCCTTTCCCAGACCTTCCCCATGCCCTTCTTTTTATATTTATCGAGTGGAAAGAAAAAAAGAGAAAAGAAAAGAATTAAGAAGGTAGTGGTTGCTATAAAGTTTTCTGGAAAGGTATGTGGAGAAGGAGTTCTCAGGCCAGAGTGGTGGGGAGGGCCAGTGAGGGGATTAATTAAGGCCCTGCAGCCCCTTTCCTGCTTCCAGGCTCCCTCTGAATCAAGATGACTGTTTGCATTTACACATTCAGGGGAAGTTAATTTCCTCTAGCTAAGAGGACATAGGAGAGCTGTAGTGTTGTGTTTTTCTCCTCTCCTGTGCTTGCCTTTCCACCTGGGTCCCCCCTTCCCCGCCCCTAGCCCTAACCACTCCCTTGGGTTTGTCCCACTGATTCTGTTACCCCAACTCCGCCCATGTACCGCCCCTATGCCCTGTGCCCATCGGTCCGTGTGCTCTCCCTGCCCCCTTCCCCCGGATAGAGGACCCTGCATGTGATGTGCTGAGCTCTCTCACATTCTACCCTGCGCTGGGGCACCAGCCTCTGCCTGGGGGACCATGCCATGTGCTGGCTCTCTGCCTTTGGGAGCGAGCACATGTGCTGGGCCTAGGCTTCGGGAAGCCACCGTGAAATGCAAGATCTTCTGCAGTGCTCATGCGGAGAGCATTCTCGCCTCCTTTACCATCACCGTGTTGGGGGGCTTCAGCTTTCTGGAGCAAGCGAGGGGCAGCCTGGAAGGGGCACGGGAAGCGGAACAGCCGCTCTCCCCGAGCAAGCCTCACTGCGCTCTCCAAGGAGGCTGTGGCATGCTGTGCCATTGCAGGAACCCTACACACCGCAACAATGAGTGGTGCAGCTGCCATCACATGTGGTTATCTGACATCTCAGACTAAATGATCCAGCTATTCTCAGCTCAGGGCCAACTTGGCCATCAGCTCAGAACTGCTGCTGTGGCCTCCTCACTGGGACACGGCGACAGCTCTGCCTGCCAGTCCACTGTGCACTCACTTCTCTTGTGCTGCACAACGCTTGTGTGCGCTCTGCTCCCTCCTCCTGACCATCCCCACAGCCTGGGCTCTCTTTTCCTGGCACCAAGCATCCCCAGGAACCAGATTAAATAGGATTTAGCCCAGAATCACCAACATCACTTCTTCAAATAGTTAGGCTTCACAGTCATAAAATAGCAACTCCTCCTTGGATTATGGCAGCACATTCCTGAGCCCGTGTAATCTTAAAACATACATTGCAGGGCTCTAATTTCCACTGACTGTCAGGCACCTGTTTATATTTATGTGGTGTGTTGACATTTCAGATGTCCTGCAAAGATTTTCACATTGATCTGGACTGGACAGCTCGCAATTTAAAAACTAAGGATGTGAAAAATCATTGCAGCATGTATCCACTGCAGTTTTCAGATGGGAGGCAAACATAATTCTCTGTTACCCTAGACTCTTACATTTTTGTGAATAAAATGAAACCCAGACCATTCAAAAGCATTCAGCTTTTGTGTCAATCTAGTCCTGTTGGAAACATTGATAAATACCAAGAGTTTTTAAAAGCAGCACAATTAGGTCAGTGCTGAGCACCTTTGCAGATCTGTGTTTAAATCAGCAGCTCAGCCTCTGTCTAGTCAAGGAACCAGGTCATCAAATTTCAGAGCTGATGCCTTCTCTATTCTTTGTGGCCTTTTTTTGCCTTTTTAGGAAAGAGTTGCATAAAGACGTTACTGCTCAAGAGGAAAAGAAATAATTTTAATATTTGTATACTTTACTAGGCTTTCCCTTTTCATTTCTATATTAGTTGAGAAACAGTTGTAATACTTGAGCAGCCAGTGAGTTCACTTTATTAACAGTTTAAACATAATGTGAAGCCGATATATTTAATATGAGTTATTAACCTTCTGCAAATTTAAGCTCTATTTTGCTCACTTAATTAGGTAAACTACATTGTTTTTCTCTTACTGGTACCTCTCTTTAATGTGGGAGCATTAAAAGCACGATAAGGTGCACTGTATTTTAGTCGAGTATATATTTTTCTATGAATTGTAAATTGTTTAGAAATTTTTCACTATTCTTTTAATTCACAATAAATATGTGATCCTTAATGCAAGCTTTTTAAAAAGTGACTGCACCCAGCCTGTGACTAATTAATTATGAACATAATCTGTTCTAGTGACAGTTATTTTTTAACAGAGCTTTATAATGCAAATCATGGCATTTACATTTCTATTCAAGGGATGTCTACACTTAAAATCTCACACAGGATATTGCCTTAGAATCAATTCACTACTTTCTCTTTTTCTCTTTCACCTTCTACTCTCTCCTTTGCAGTTTTCATTTGCTTTTGAAATGGAACAAAACATTGCTAATTTGGCTCGGGCTTTCCCCTCCTCATGGCATTTTCCTTCTTTAGTCTCATTGCAGAGCGAGTAGATCAAGCTATTGAATGTAAAGGCAGAGAGCATTTCACTGTACATGAAATGAAGGAAGATCATGCTGGGACAGTCACCTTCAACATCATGCATTCAGTCTAAATTTACAGTAATAGACTCATACTCGGAGGACGCTTGCTGTGTTTGTTTGCAAACTAGTATGCAGTACTTACAAGTCTGTGGTTTTATTGACATATTCCTTTCCTTTCCTGTGGTTTTTAATTGAAACCCCCACTGCTCAGCCGAGCTCCTGGAAGTCAGAGAACAGAAGTTTTGCGTTTAGTTTAGCATTTAGACAAGATGAACACATACAGGAGAGTTCTTCTGGTCGATTAGGAAATACACAGTTCAGGGCTGTTGGAGTTTTTGTTTTGATTAAATGAGACTCATGATATGTGTATGGAATTAGCACTATGGAATCAAAAGAATGATGAAGAAAATGGCTTAATGTATAGAGATCAACATGCAAATGAAACAGTCATTTTAGTAGCACTGGGTTTGGAAAAATTAGAATAGAAAAAAATGAAAAATTAGAAAAATATTAGAATAAAAATATTAGAATTAGAAAAATATTTGCTAGGAGGTGTTTGCTTCCTTCTGCTGCGTGCACACTGCTGGCTGTGTGTCCCATCTGAGTGCTCAGTGCACGCCCCTTGTGTCCATTCTGGTCCCTCTCTGGCTGAGCTGAGAGTGAGCCAAGAGTAGCCCTGTGTACCATAGGGAAGGTAACGTTCCTTAAAAAATTACAGTGTCCTTCACCAATGCTGAAATAAAACTAGTTTAATACCATCAGATTACAAAAAGCACATGAAAAACTGATGTGGACTGATAAACAAAAAGTCAGGGAAATCTGAAATCTCATTTGCAGGCCCAGGAATATCACCCGAGTTACAATTCTGATAACTTACTCTTTTGCCTTATGACAGGAGTTAAAATCCATTGGAAGCATTTAGGACCCCAGGGAATGGCATGAAGCTGTGTCGGGGAATATTTAGGTGATATTTTAGAAAAAGGTGCTTCCCCCCGAGGGTGCTGGGCACTGCCCAGGCTCCCCAGGGAATGGGCACGGCCCCGAGGCTGCCAGAGCTCCAGGAGCGTTTGGACAGCGCTGCCAGGGATGCCCAGGGTGGGGTTGGTGGGGGGTCTGTGCAGGGACAGGGCTGGATTTGATCCCTTCCAGCTCAGGACAGGATTCTGTGGTTACCAGTACAGTTTTCATTTAACTAAAATAGCAATACAAGACAAACAGACAACTACGCCAAAAAATGCAACTTATGTCCACATCCATTCAGTAGACTCTGTGATCCTGGGCTAAAACATGTCCTTTTCTTCCTACAATGAAGGGACTTGCTTGCTTGTACTCAAAAATGAATGGAACCAACTGGCCCTGGATGCAGATGGGAAATTCAGTCTTTCAAGAATTCCTCCTGGTGCATTAACACCCTTCAGCAAAGTAGCCAGCAGAGCCTTTGCAGCACAGAAGTTCTGCATGAAAAAAAATACACCACCAGCATTTGTCAAATAAATGTCTGTTAATGAATAACATAAAAGAGCCCATGTTCCTCAGTTGTAAATAAGAGAGAACAGAGAAGTGTGAAAAGAACTCTGCTAAAGAAACAATGAAATATTAATAAACTTGTGTAGGAAGCCTCGCTAGGTGAGGAATTAGACAAATGCATCACTTGCTTTCTTTATCCTCCCACAGGACCATGCCTACATGAATTGGTATTGACCTGTGAGGTAAGGAACATGCACACAAAAAAATCCATGATGAACAACCCACAGTTTCAGAGTCCAGGTCATGCCACAGACCACTGAACAATTAAGGAGGTTACGTGCATAGTAACATGACAATGAAAAACCTCTTGTTTATTCTGTATAAAGCCTGGAAATCATGTATACTCCATCCTGGTAAACATTAATGTTCCTTTCTTTCTTTTGTTCTCATAGTTTTAATCATAACTGAAGAACTGACACGACCAGATATGAAAGGAAATAAGTGATTATATTAAAATTGTCAAAAGATCGTCCAAATATCTGGAATTTTTAACAAGTCTGTTGGTGAATTGCTGATTTTTTTCCATAAGAAGGACATGACCAAACATATATTTACTGCATGTGTGCTGTGATGTGCACGTGCACTCTGAATCCTTATCCTGAACCCTGGATTAAGGTACCTGAGAAGCAATTATTGATTATTTGGGTGAAAACATCCTCTTGAGGAGAACTAGTCACTGCAGCCTGAGGGATTGCACTGGTCAGTTGTTACTGGTAAATATTGACTTCTAAAAGGAGATCATAAAGGTAACCAGGTTCTTTTGGTTGTCTACATATCGAAGCTGGAAGGTATGAAATAAATACCTTGTTTGAAGCTCTTTCTTACTGAAATGGCAAACCACTGATTTCACCAGTGGGATGCCAGAATATTTAAGAATTTGCAAATATCCCTGTCAGTGTTGCTCATTATGCAAGGAATAAACTATAACAAAATGACATGGTGAGGCAGTGTGCTGCTCCTCTGAGGGATAAGTGGGAAACTGCTGCCAGGAGTCCACTGAAACTCAGTGTGCGAAGGACTGCCAGCTGGCTGTCCACAACAAAATAGGGCAAAAAACCCTCTATTCTCTGCCTGTCACTACAAGAGCAGCCATTTGGCTCAAGTCCATGCCAAATCAAATACCCAGCTGGAAGACAGTTCCCATTTGTGCCTGGAAGGGTTAAGGAAGGTGTTCAGAAGGTAAAGCAGCTATTAGGTTATTATTACATGAAATTCTTTCACTGGAGAGTAGCAGTAAGAAAAATCTCTTGTTGTAGATATAGAAAATTATACCCCTGGATTAAGATGTTTTCCATCTTTTTAGCAAAGTTTGAGCAAAGAGATTTAAAGCGTGATGCCACTACTTGCATGGCTCTCATATTTGGGCATTAGTTCTAATCAATTCTTTGAAAATAAATGACAGCTGAATAAATGACTGGTGATAAACTCTAGGTTTATTCTCATTTTTCTCTAATGATGGTTTTATCCTCTCCATTTATTTATGATAATTTAAGTGCTCTACCTGCCTGCTCTATAATGCAGACTTATTATACTATCTCATTATTGTGAAAAAGATCCACACACAACCCCCCCTCCCAAGTATTTAAAATAAAAAGCAACCTAGGATAAAAATATCTATTCTGATGACCTATATTGCAGAGTATATTATTTCTCTTTCTCATGTATGGCAACAGGATTGGAATACCTGATTTATTCTTTATTCAGAGTTCAAAAGGAGGCCTATTTGGAAAGTAACAGACAAAACTTTCTTAGCTGAATCCTTAACGCTTTTCCCCAGTGCAACACGTGATGCTGTATGAGGTCCTGTTTCTCTCTGACCTGTTCCAGTTGTCCTTCACGTAGACGAAGATCCTCCCTTCAATGCTGTAGATCAAACTGAAGGTAGAATACAGTTACCTAGTAAAAATAAAATACACAGTGCTCTAAGACATCACATTTCATGGCTGAAAAGGAAAAAGTCTTCTTAACAAATTTGCATTTAAATCCTCCACCCATGATAAATGCTATGTTTTCCATTTATCTTGAAATGGGCACGTTGTTACCATGGTTCCAACTCCAAAATTTGAAGCAAGGATTGAGTCATAAAACTGCAACAGAGGATGGATAGTGAAATACCTGCCTCTACTCAAATATCTCAGATTTAATGGATTGTAGGGAACCATTCTGCCTGTGCTGAGACATACTGGCAGATCTTTTCCACCTGTGATGCTTGCAGACATAAATTTAGACACAAATTGAAAAGGCAATTAGAAAGAACTTTAGTTCTTTGCATCTCCCTCTTCAAACCAATCATATCTTTTATGGATGGAAGTATATTCCAGGGAGGCTGGGCAGAAAAGTCCTCTCCACCTGTGCTGTGTAGCTCCCCAGGGTTAGAGTTGTGTCAGGTTTTAAGGCCCATGTCCCTGGCATTTCTCTCCACACCCATCCCTGATCTCCAAGATCCTTCCTCAGCTGAGATCTTGAACTTATTTCCAAGACCACTTCTCTTCACAAATTCTTCTTTCTGCACCAAATCTTCTTTCCAGAACCTGATCTTCCCAATTTCCACAGTCCATGTGCAGAAGTACAATGTGTCCTCAGCCTCCTGTTTGACAGTTCTGTGTCATGTCTCTGGAAGATTTGGGACATGTCATTTTTGTTTAGTATAATTGTCATTAAAATTTACAGGCAGTCCATGTTGGTTGCAGCTAGCAAGGAGAAGACTTCTTGAAAGTTCAAAAGTTTAATTTAAAATATCTATCCACATGTGCACAAACTCCCAATTACCTGCCAAATGTTAGTGTTCCAAATCTGAGCTAATTTTTTGCCTACAATGTATAATTAATACATTTCCTTCCTTCCATTTTGCTTTCAAATTGCAACTCTGATGGCAGCCTACTTTTGGATTACTCCACCACTTTATTAGAGAAGACAGAACTCCCCAATTCTCAATCCCAGATTTAATAATTATGAAATTACTAATATCCACCTAATATAACTCCATTTACTTGAAATGTTCCTTACTTGTCAGGGCCAACATTAGGTGCCCTGAGGGAACAAATAGGATAATCTTGACATTAACATCCCTGGGACCAAGACTGTGCCTTAAAGTCTGAAAAAATCCTGAGAGTGTCTGATCCACAGCTCCACCAGCAGCAGAGGCCATGCCATGGACTCTGGCTCTGTACTGCCGGACCCTTTGGGGGGATTTGTTCTCCAGCACAGCCCCTGGACACATTGTTCTATGTATCCAACACCAGTTAGGACAGATCCTGTCCTAAAAGTGAGGGAACCTCTTTTCAGCTTCATGGAAGCTGCTGCACAATGATATAAACATCACCAAGTCTCGATTTTAAAATGTTAATTTATCTTCCCGAATTACCACACTCACATATGGCTCATAATTGCAGTATCATGGAGTGTCAATTGAGCAAAACAGATGTATTTTTCAAAAAACTGTGACACTGTTTGCAAAAGCTCTCTATTCTCCATGGGTGCACATGCTGCTTCTACCTTCTGCTCCAGTACCTACATATTGATACTGCTCAACTAAATGCAGATTTTCTGCTTCAAGAATATACAACATTAACATTCAGGGCAGCAAATCACTTCATTCTGAGACAGTTTAGAAGTGGATTATGCTGAATAAACCAGTCAAAGTAAAAGCTTGGGCATGAAGGGGCAGACCAGGATTTTCTATAGAGCCCACAATAAACTTAAACCAGGATATTCTGATATATTAGGTTATTCATAAATTAGGAAAAAACTAATGAAGTATAAAATAGCTCCAGGTACAGTAGTTAGGAATGACAACTTTGGTAAATTGGAATCTTGTCCCATTAGGTTTTAAATTTGTGACTTCACAGAGCACATCTCTTGTAGCTGCTATGAAGTGCTGAATTGCTCTGAAACTACTCCATTGACCTTAACAAGCCTTAATTTTGGTACCAATGAGGTCCCTGTCTAAGATACATTTTCCATCCTGTGTGAAAGGTGCTGTTAGTCAGCTCTTGATTAAATAATCCTGGAGCTAGTCCCATCTTTCTGTCTGGAGAAGACTGCCATACATTAGCTGCTGGATACCACTTGGGTACTGCTATTCCAGCTGGGATTTGCTTTGCTACGTGAACACCATTTTACACTGAGGAAGCTTCAAGGAGTTCAGAGTTATTTAGTGCATTCCAACTCATAGGATATGAATTCTTTTTTTGTGGAAGATGTTTCTTTAATTCTTAAATTTTCAGAACTCTTCCTTTCTAGGTTCACATTGGATTTACTTGGTTTTCAGATAGCTTTCTCCTTGTTTTCTTACTTTTCTGAAGAAAGAAGCAGAGTTTATGTAGCTTTCAGGCTGTGGAAACATTTCCTCTCTGTTTTGGTTGTTTGATTTTTTTTTTTAATAAGGATGTCATTCTCCTGAACTATTTTTAACATTAGATTTAAGAAAAGATATGTTTGTAAATTGCATTGTTAAAGAAATTGACTGCATGATGGTTTTAACTACGTGGTGTAAGAAAGATGCCCACTTTCAAAAACTGCAGGAAAAATACCCCAAAATCTCCGTTGTAAATACTATTACACTGAATTTCTTTCAGTTATCATTCTTAATTGCTTGCTGTGCAACAAGTCATAGTGTTCAGTAAATCAAAAGCAGGCTCCTGCAGTTAGTTTTTGATCTGTATTACTTTAAAGTTTAGCTCTCCAGTAGTTCAGAATGACTTTTTCATTGCGTTTCTGTCCATCTTCATGTCTCTTCTTGCAGCAGAATTTACAGCAGCATCTTCTTCATATAGAGAAGAAATCTCAAGGTGCTGGATGCAGAAGTGCCTGTGGAACAGAGTGATTTACTGCTGCTATCTTGGAGTTCTTTTGTATGCAGGGCTCCTTTGGGAGGCAGATGAAGTGGGAGTGGGGCCTGAACTCTAATGCACAAGCTGGATGTTCTCACCAGATACAAGCTAAAATAATACAAAAGAAACCAATAATAGAGAGAAAACCAAGCATAGCACCATTACTTTTATAAGAATATGATTCTCATAAATACCAATATTTAAAATATCTAGCAGCACCCTTCCTCCTTACTTAGCGTATGGATTCCTTATTTTTTTTTAACTGTTGGCATTTTTTAATTGGGCCTCTACTTAATGGAGATGATGCTTAGTTCTGTGAGAAGAGGATGAAAGCATGGCTCTGTTCCCTTCAGAGTCAGCCAGTACTTGATGGACTTGGGTCCATTATCCCTGCACCAGCTCAGACACCCTCTGCCTTGCTAAGGGAGTTGGCAGAGGGATGTATTGAGACACTGGAGACTGCTGCTGTGCTCCTGGATGTGTTTAGGGAAGTTTCTGCCCATCTCAGGGCCTCTTTTTCTCTAATGTGTGTATGGTAATGTCATCTTTGTCTCTGAGCATTTGCAAAATACAGCACAGCGTGGGTAGTGTTGTTATCACAAGATCATTTCACTTAAAAATGTTCTGAAACATATTTTTAACTCCTTTTAATTTACAAAATACCAAATCATACGTGGCGTCAGCAGTTCCCAGTATATAAAGCCACAGTGAATGCAGCCTCACTGCCAGGAACAAATTCCCCCACCCATAACTGCACTTTAGGATACAACATTATTGTGTCTGAGAGCCTGATTTTCCGTGCTGGAGTATCAGCAATGCAGATAAGGCTCTCTATTGGCATCTTTTATAGTTAGTGCCGTTGAGATATCTGGGACACAATTGCAGATTTTTATCCTCTCTGTCCTGTCAGATATGAAATTGTGAACCTTCTCAAAATGTCACCACTGGAAACAAAAGGCAAAACTGATTTTTTTTTACTGTGCAATGTGTTACCATCCACTGTGTGGCTCAATTCAATTTTTACAAGGCTTCCTTATGAGGTGCAAGAAACTGATTTATGAGTCCGCATTAAAGCCTCCTTCACTCTTGAGATTCTGGTTAAATATTATATGATATGACACAAGTATATTGAAAAATAGAGTTTCAGCTTATTATGGGCTTTCTCTTGCTACCCTTGCAGCACATTCATTTCAGACCGTACAGAATACCCTACGTTTCTATTTTTTATGTATCTCTGGTAAATGTGAGAGTTCAGTTTGATACACGGCAATATATTCTCTCTCAAACAAAAGTTACCAGATAAGATCCTAGGAAAAGTCTTCATCTTCTGGAAATGCCTAATGTATTACTATGGGCGACTGGAAGTGACTATTTTATCACAGGCTATTATGGACGAAACTTTTATTCTGGATGTCTTTCTACGAGATGGAAACATGTGATTCCACATTCCAGACAGATTCAGTATTACACAGCTACAGGGAGGTTTACACATCGTTACTTGGATCCGTATCTCAAAATCTGTTTGAGTAACAGAAAAGCTTGTTTTATTTTTGCCTCGTTGTGTTTATCCACAGCAGAGATTGTTCCTAGCCCTTCCATGGCCACAGAAATGCCTTACTGCATCTGTTCAGATTGGGTTTCTGACTCCAAGAAGGTTTTGAGTGAAAGTACACAACATTTAACCACTGCTACTGAGGATCAAACCAACAGCGATTGAGATTGAAGGAAAATCACAGAGAGAATCCTGGAATCACAGAGTGGTTTGGGTTGGGATGGACCTTAAAGCTCACCCAGTGCCACCCCTGCCATGGGCAGGGACACCTCCCACTGTCCCAGGCTGCTCCAAGCCCCAGTGTCCAACCCGGCCTTGGACACTGCCAGGGATCCAGGGGCAGCCACAGCTGCTCTGGGCCCCCTGTGCCAGGGCCTGCCCACCCTCCCAGGGAACAATTCCTGCCCAATATCCCATCCAGCCCTGCCCTCTGGCACTGGGAAGCCATTCCCCCTTGTCCTTCTATGGACCAAATCTCACCTAAATAAAAGACTAAACCAAGAGGAAGTTCACATTCCAGAGGGATTTCTCAGGGAATAAGTAAAGGTAACACCTCCATAAGAGATGTGTGGGCTCAGGGAAGCCTCTTGATGCCAGTTTAAGAATGGTATGTGACAATTATAAACAGCAGCTCTGCATGGAGTAGCCATGGAAAGCCATGGAGGCTGTTGGAATAATTAGAAAGGAAGTGAAGAGCATTACACCACTGCACACGGGGAGTATTCACATCTTCCTCATTCCTGCACAGTCCATATCTCAAAAAAGCATAAAATAGACCTAGGAAAGATTAATAGTGTTGGAACACTTGGAACAGCTACTCTGGTGAGCGAGGCTGAGCAAGGCAGGGTTCTCAGCCTCAGAAAAGATCACGACTTGCAATAAAGAAGGTAAGTAAGGAGCAGTCCTTACAACAAAAACTGATAAGACAGGAGGTTTAAAGAAGGAAATAAAACCTTTTTCTACCATGCAAAATTCAAGCTGTGCCAGGTGGTGCAAGAACTTAAATGGGTTCAGAGAATAGATGTACAAGTGGCATTTAATAATATCTTTGAATATTGCCATTGATATGATGATCATGATGTAATTTTTGCCTCAGAATGTCTTTAAAGAATATTTGTCTGGAACCTGGGAGCTTGTTCCTGGGAAAAGTCATACAAACGTGTTTGCTACTTTTCTGTCCCTCAGGGTTATAAGAGATGTCCCTTTTGCCTGAGTCAGGCTTGGGATTTTCTGTCCGCCCCTATTGCATGAATTCTTCTAAATTATTTTTTAGCTCTCTTAATCTTCTTGTCATAGTCAATTGCAAACAGATTCATGGCATGTTAGAGTTAAATCACAGGTGTTCTTAATTTAAAAATTATTAGCATACTACATAATTAATTAGACTTTTACACTTCAGTAAGTTTTGGTTCCCCAAAGAAAATTGAGCATAGAGAATATAATTTGATTTAACTTTTTGTCAAGGTTTAATCTACCTGAAACATTGTTATATTTCAAGGGAAGTCTGAACTGCCTAGATCTTTTCAGAATTTCCTTAGTGGGAGCAACATTTATTTATTGGAATGTTAAAATGTGACTAAGCCATTTTAAAAGAATGTTTTATCTCTTTCAAATTAAAAAAAAAAAAGAACAACTGAAAAAAAAATATATAAAAGCAAGGAATACATTCAGACACTATCCAAGATATGTGGGCTGTCAGTATGTGAAACTTGTGACAGAAGTGGTAATTCTACCAGAGATAATTAAACAGTTAAAATGCAAAATTAAAAGGAGTAGTTGGGAGAAGTGAACAAAACAAATGCTTTAAGAGCTGCTAAGTAGGCTTTTTTCAACTGCAAAAGAGTCAGAGCACTTGAGGAGACAAAAAAATGGCTTTTTATATAAATAATTGGAGGGGAGGGCTAAAAATACTAATAAAAGAGTTCCCCTCTTTGATGCTGCAAAGACTGAGTAGCAAAACATCAGCTCCAAATGTGTTGGATGGCATAAACTATTGATTTTGTGAAGAGAAGGCAATTGGGAGCCCTCATCTGGGGTGATTAAATTTGAGAAAAATTCTATAATTCATCAGTTCAATGCAAGCAATTTTTTTGAATAACCGTCAGGTAAACAGCTTTTTTTCACAACTACAGCAAAGAAATCAAAATATCTCTGTGCTATAATATAATTTATAAACATTTTGCCCCTGGAGGACCACTCATTCCAAATGAACGGTTTGTTGTTAATTTTCAATTTTACCTCCTGCCATAAGGAAGCTTGGGAAGAGAGAAACATTCTATATTCTTCAATATGTAGACAAAGCATTGCCTTCTCCCGTGGCCATAACTCCCTGTAGCCTAGTTTATCTTAATCTGACTGGAATGAAAAATTTCTCAGAGGAGGAACCAAATACATAATTTGAATAGAGAGTATTAAACAGGAAAAGCATTCAAAAATCAACTTCTCTATCTTGGGAATAACAATATGTATGAAATGTTATTCAACAGTTGTTCAACACAAAGTATACAGAATTGGCTTCTGTGGCAGCAACCAGGAAAGTGGGAGGTTTTTTAGTGGATAAAACCTAACCTGTTGCGCTGAAGACCATTCTCTGCCCTTTTTTCCCCCCCTCTTCTGTTTTATTTCTTGGTGTGCTTTTTCATAGAGTGGAACATCTTCAATAAACAGGTGATGAGTTCCCTCTCCTGCTTTCACTTTCCCTTTATAGTAGGTTGAGAACTCTTGGGATATGAAGCTGTTTGTTGTTTAAAACCACTGGTGTAGAAAAGGGGTGAATTTTGTGTGACCAACACATATTTCAAAATACCGGTGGTACCTCTTAAAAACACTTTAAAAATCTGTCCCAGAAAGCTGCTCCAAGGCTGTGGGAGCCAGCAGCAGAGCAAGAGAGCCTGTTCTGAGCCAGATGTCCAAGCTCCAGGCCCAGCTTTGGTATTTCATATTCTCAGCTGGCACCAAGTCCCAGCAAATGCACTTAAATATCCGCTCAGCCCCTCTGTCTCACCATCACCGCATTCTTTGCCAAGCCAGGCAAAAACTTGTTCAAGAATAATCACACATTTGAACAGAAAGCCAGACAGGACTTTATTTGCTTATTTTCAGTGGCACGCTGCAGCAAAGACTGTAGTAGGATTACAATGCTATTCCAGGTCATGAGTGCTTCAAAATCATTCACTGTTAATAAAAAAACGCTATGAAAAGTTGCCATTCTGTGCTTAGCAGCTTTATAAAGTTCACATCTTCCTTTTGTCAAAGCTCCTTATGCAGCAGATAATACTTGTCTGCATGACTGACTAAATCCTACAAAATTTACTCTTTTTAAATCAGATGAAGCTGGTGTAATATCAGTAAGACAGTGTTTCTCCTTTGTCTTTTTTGCAGTCAATATTTAGGTATTTAGCTCCATTTTAAAGTTAAATGAGTTTTCAGTCACCATGTCAAGCAGCACACTGAATGTCAGCAACAGTTCCTGTTAAGGAATTATTAAACATGCACCACGTAGGTTTATCAGGCTGAACCTGATGTTTTGGATGACATTTGCTCAAATCAGGATACCATCACAGCCAGAATGCCAGGCCTGAATGGAATGTGTGGAGAAGAAATAAAGGAAAATGTTGCACAGGTGTATTTACTTTGGTTTTGGTGGTGTTGCTTCAGTGGCTGCAATCTGCTTTAGGGGAGTGTCCTGCTTTCAGCTGGGGTGGAGCTCATTTCCTCTCAGGAGTGGGTACAGTGCTGTGTTTGGGATTCAGAATGGGAACAGTGTTGAGCTACCCTTATAGGAATTTAGAAAATGGGCAGATGATTTTGCAAGACCAACTGCCATGGGAGATCTGGTCAGGCAACTCCCCAGAAACTGTTAAATCGAAGATGCTGATATTTAAAAACATTGCCCACAGGAAACTATAATCTTGGACTATAATTCTGACTGTTGCTGTTTGCTTTCGGGAAAAGCTGAATTTTAAGTGCTGACAAAAATGGAGTTGTAATCTGCGTGGTGCTAATTTGTACTAGGTTCTAGTCTTTATCCATGAGGTATCCTTCTAAGGAGGGACATCTCTTGAACTGATGGCTTGGATATCACTTAAAAATTACGAAGTTTACTTCAAAGAGAAAGAGGAAAATTCTTTCAGGACATGGGTCTTCTTTTTCTTTTTATAAAATAATCTCCAGCCTATGAGAAGCTGGCTTACTAATGGTCATGCTGTATCTTATTTCATCAGACAGGACTTTAAGCATCCACAGCTTAATTACAGATCTATCAAAGAATCACAGAAATTAGAGGTGGAAGAGGCTTAGTTCACCACTTAGGTCTGCTAATGCAGGAATTTCTCTAGAGCATATTTAATCTTCATCCGTTTCTCAGACCCATTTCAAAACACGCATAGAAGGGTCCCACTAATGCAGAAGTTCCTCTGGAGCATGCTTATTCCTCGTTGGTTTTTCAGGCCCATCTTAAAATGGATGTAGATGATTAAAGCATTAACTTTGATGCTGCAGAAACATTCATTATCAAGGGACTTGCTTTGGCCATTTCGGAATGTATTTCCTCGTTTAGGTTGCTTTGCTACATGTGTTGTATCTCTTCATCTTCAATGTAATTCCTTTTAATTTATACCATTACTCAGAGTATAAAGCCAATATATATTACTGCAAGTAATATCTCTCCTCTAGACTTTTAGTAACCCTCATATGTTTGAGGGTGGTTATAACATTTTTCTCACTTAATTCTTTATTAATTAATAAAAATAGACTAAAATATTTATTCAAAACCCTTCAGAGTGCAAGTGAGCAGAGATGCACAAAAAAGAATAATAGGAGCAGGTACAGAATATATTACTAAAAACAAGGAAGATGGGCTGAAATCTGTCCTGAGAAGTGTCTGGTTTATTTATTATTTCAGACTATTGGTCTTTCAGAGAAACATTAGTATGTCCAGTGATTTGATAATGACAAATGAGATCAAAGATGGTCTAATCAAGAACTAAGTGTTAAACCAGCATGGAATGTGAAAGCAGTGTGTGAACTAATTTTAATACACACCAGTTGTCGGGTTTGGGTTATTTCTTTGCTTTCAGTTGCAAGGCTGTTCTACCAAAATGATTTTCCATGAGCCTGGTGACAGTCTCATTTTTCACTATCAAGTAAGTCTGCATTATCAATTACATTCTAACTTATTATAAAGCTGTCTGTTCCAACACTCCACTCTGATATTGTTAGGGGGAAATAGCATCACAGAATACTTTGAGCAGTGAAAGATTCACTTCTTTAATAACATTTCTATAAATATACTTTCAGAATGCAGTGTTGTCAAAGGCAAATAATTTTAAATAATATAACCTGATACACCTAACAGTGTGTGGAACAGATAAAATAAAGATGTAATAGGCTACTCCTCAGCTTCTCTCCAGCCACTTTTACTCCAGAGATGCACCCTGGGGGATAAATGACTCCTAGGAGCACAGGACCTCTAAATTTTGGCAATCCCCAAATAACAAAATAGATCTTCTGGCTTCTCCAGTTTATACCAGCTCTTAGCCATACCCAGACCTTGATTTAGTCCAAGGTTAAGATCTCGTGTCAGAGTCTGAGAGCCCAAATATGACATATATATAAAGCAAATATAATGCTTATGACCTTCACTATTCTTAATTTAAATGTTTGTATAAATCACACCCACAAAGCTTCCTGAGCTGTATGGAATCACCTTCCCAGGCTATGCCTCTCATGTTTCTTACAAAACAAATTAACTCTTTAAGAGAGAGAACTGTGATCCTTCTCACATCCAGCGAGTCCCTTCCATGAGTGCTGGTTTTTATGTCCCTCTGAGGATTCCAGTTTCCAGCTGCACTCCTCTGGCAGTAGTTTGAGTTAACAAAGAGCCAGGAGCATGATCTGGACCGCAGCTGAGCCAGGGGGTCCAGAGCAGGAGGGGTTCATAAAGGAAACTGGTTGCTCTTACACAGTCATTCATAAATAAGGCTGGGGTTTACCCTATAGAGAACTGTGGCTCTCCATGTAAAGTTTTAGCACCAAACATCAGTTCAAACATCCCATTTAGTTTTAGAAAAAGTTTCAAGAACATTGCTAAACCCACTGCCTTCTCCAGCTGTGCCAGTACAGTCCAGCTCATGGCAGGCCTGTACAGAATATTTCCATGATACTCTTTATTGCCATATCAAATCACTGGAGATTTTGTTCTCTGGCTGAAATACATGGTTCCATTTTTCATGAGGTATTGCCACTGTCCAAAGGAACAACCAGTTTCTGTGACAAATTTCATTTCTCTAGAAATGCTGTCTTGGGGTGACTCTATCATGTGTATCCCCTATCATGCTCTATGCCCAAAAAGTAATATTGTGCCTTTTGTGTGCCTTTAAACTGAGCTTGAAAAAAAACCCAGATGAACTTTCCAAAGCAGCTTCTCAAGGACACAGAGATATACTCCTCAGTGTTTTTTCTGACTGCGGAAGGCACGAAGGGAGCCCTCTGCTTGTTTTTTCTTCAGCCAGCTGGTTTTTTTTTTCTCTCTTGGTGTGAGACAGAGAGCTGAATTTTGTTTCCTGGGATTTTGGTTTTTTTTCCCTTCTTCTTTTCTGAACTGTTTCAACAACATCAGGAGAATTTTCTCCCCGAGGCCCGGGGGGTGGGCCCACGCCCTCACCGACCAGCTCCGAGGAGGAGAGAGACCACACCTACAGAAGGACTCTGATATCTTCCCAGGTTTCTCTCTATAGCGAGGGTTTTAATTCATTATTTAGCATCATTATCCTTTTCCTGTGTGTTTGTTAAAATAAATAGTTTTTATCTCTTTCACTTTCCTTCGAGGAAAAATTTCCTTTTTTCCCGAACCCTGTGGGGGGGAAGGGTGGTTGCAACCTGGTTTTCTCTCAGGGGCTATATTACTAGATTTTGGCCAAACCGGCACAAATGCAAACCAACTCCAAACTGACTAAAAACACTTTCAAGGAAAAGCTTTGGACCAACTGGGTTATTACACTGTAAGTTACATATTTGGAAGGTTTTAAATTTTTAAAAGATTTATTAGCATGTTGTTTTCAGAAAAACTTTATCTACAATTATTGCATTGTGCTGAGGGATTATGTTTAGTGCATTGTGGCCAGGTTTGATAGAAATTAGAGATAGTTCTTAAAAATTACTGATAGCATTGAGGAAGGAATAGGAATTTTGTAACTCAGTGAATGCTTTCATATGTGTGACTCCCATTAATGTTGGTGAAAATTCCTCAGGCTTGAAGCCCTGAGCCTTAAATTGGATTCTAACACATTCAGTACTCCTGATTATGCATCCAAAACAACATATGCTATGACATTAATGAGGCCCTTAATTACAAACAGCATAAATGGACAGAAGAAACATGATTTATACCAAACTCATATAAAGCCCATTGCTGTACATACAAGTGTAGGACCTATAAAACTCCTTATGCATGTTAGTGTTAAACTGATGTCTCTGAAAAGATGGTGAGGGTCAAAATAACCTCCTGTTCATACATTTGTCATTGTAAAATGCATATATCTGGCAACTTGACAAGATCCAATGGTGAGATAATAAAGTAGTCCCTCAGCTTAAAATTCAACTAACAAGAATGCAGGGCAACGTTTTGTACTTATTTACTGCAGCACTGTGTTTAAATGAGCTGGGTATTGTCTGTCAAAATGCATAAAACAGCACAGTTTGATAGGAGTAATCCCTTACACAGGATGGATCCAGACTGAGAAAACTGGTTGTGTTATTGTAGCAACTATCCTCTACTTGGTGAAAACCAGAGTGAGAGATGAGGTTTTTTTGACTGAGACAGGTGATTCTTTAAAGGTGGCATGAAAGATGTCTTACTTTGGAGTTTCTGTCCAATGCTGAAGAGTAATAACAGGTAAATTATCAGCCACGTTCAGTCTGTCACCTGATTTTATATTTTGAAATCAAATAGAAGGCAAAATCTCATGTCTTACAGTGTCTGGCCACAAACTGGAAAATACAAAATGTCATAAATATTTCCATGCAACAGAGACAATGTGGATCTAACCAGCCACTCATACACCCAGGTTTAGATAGTACCTATTAAGGTAACCTGCATATCTGGAGAGATAATAACTGATACAAAGACTAGTGCAATGAAAATAATGAAGAGAGGTCCCTGAAATAAAGCTCTAGATCTCCTGTTAAGCATGCAAGATTAAGTATTTCAAACATAACATTGCAGATCTGTGACAAAGAATATAGGTCATGCTTACGGGAGAGGATACACCTGTCCTAGGAAACAAGGATCCTGTTAAGAACATGGAAATCCTGATGATTGTGAGAATGTGAGTTTGTAGCAAAATAGAGCACACTGACTAGATTTACCTGATCCTTGAACATATCAACCACAACAGCATGAGACTGGAAGAAAAAGATCATATTTTCTCAGTCCTGGCAAATTAAAAAACCCATCTGTGAATATTGTGCCCGTTTCTTCTATCTGCAGAAGGACAGCGAAGGGTCGGACACGCTTCAAAGAAGGATAGCACAAATAATTAAAACACTATCTAAGAGAAGAGCTCTAATTACTCAGCAGTTACTGGGCTCAAAGCAACAATTAATTCTAGGGAAACCTATGACCTCTATAATCCTGGAGTCAAGACTAAAGGATTGCAACAGTTTTTCTTACACTCGGAATTTTATAGAAGCTGCTTTTAAACAAAGTTGTTGTTTCTCTTTCGGTGTCTCCCATTGCAACCTTTGCCGGTTCTTTCTGGAGCAGGTGCACAAAATGATGGAGAACTTTGTTGTCCAAAAGGAGATACTTCTAATATGAAGTATTTTCTAAACTTGAGGACATTAAAAAAAAATCTTTCATATTGACTGACATTTTCTACTCCAAATTCACTGGAGGTTTTCTAGCAGAATTACTCTGACAAGAATCCTCAGCCAAGCTGAGTTTATAGAACAATGTAAAATTGCCTACAAAAAGTTCCTGCTCAGAAAGCTGGAGGACTTCTTTTTCCTTAGAAGGCTTCAGTTACTTTAGTAGGAATGTTACTGCCTAAATTCGTAAAATTCCCCTCAGTATGAGCTTCAGAAGTGGAATGAAATTTATTTCCAGTGTTTCTCAGGGATGCTCTTTGATACACAGACTTTAACAAAATTAGCAATCTTCTTTTTGCAGATAGAAAATCTGCCTCTCAAACTGTAAACTTTGGGATTATCCAGATCTGTCTTTCCTCCAATCCTGCATGCTCTTACTCTCAGCAGTTCCTCTCCCCTGTTGCTGATTCTAGCTGGCATCAACTTTGGAACTCAGTTCTATTCTTCACCCAGTCCTTGTATAAAGAATATATTTAAAATATTAGTGCCTGTAACACTTAAAGATTTTCTTATTCTTAAATCTAAATATTTTCTGCTGTTTGGTACAATGCAATTTTAGGTAGATAAATGGACATAAATTGTACAAAAAGCAACACAACTAAAAAATGTGAAGTATAAAAAGCACATGAAATAAAATAAGTTATTCCTTATAAAAATGTTTCTCTCGCTAGGGAATATGGATGCAGTTCTACATGTCATTATAATATGCAGCATGTTTGCTCCACAAGTTTTTACCACAGAAGAAAATGTGTAGATAAAAGAAATGTAAGAAATCATAGGGATGAAAACCTGATATCACTGAGGTTATTACCGAAACTATTTCTGACTCAAATTACATTAACTTGTACGTTTATTCCACAATGATAAACTTCCTTCGTTGTGGCCTCTGCTACCTCGAGATTTGGGAACAAAACATTGCTCTGGAACAAGTGTTCTGAGATGGTTCTAACAGACATTGGTACACAATAACTGCCTTTTTTACATCAGGATTCAAAGGGTTTAATATATGATAGACAAAATATTTTCTTTTAAAGTCACTGGTACCACTGATTCTGTGGTTGAATTCACCTAAGAATGAACTTTCCGTCTTTCCAGCGATAGACTGATACTGGTAGCGAAAATCGCACCTCTTCCTGCCATTGCCTTCAGCTCCAGGAACTGCAGGATATTCATTATTTGATTCAAACAGTAGAATTCTCAAGCTCGTTTTTATTCAGGTCCCAGAAGTGATAGACCCCTTATAACTGTAAAGTGAATATGAGAAGTGAGTTACTAATATAGAAAAAAGTAGAAGGCTTCAAAGAAAGAAAAAAAGTTAAATGAGATTCACAGACTTAGATTTTCTTTGTACTAAGTAACACTCATATATCCATTTTCCCTGAACTTTACTGTATTTTGATTAGTCCCCAAAGCTTTGAAAATATATGCAGGATATTGGTCCCAGAACACAAAGTTATACCCAAATAAGTTAATAATAATTATACATAAAAAAAACCCCAAACTCCATAACAGACTGGGGACTGTTAAAATTATCAGAGATAATTTTAAATTATTAATTCCATAATGAACCATTAATAATGAATGCAGGAAGCATTACAAAAGCTATCACAGCATGAGACCATCCAAATTTTACTTACCAGATGTGTTCTATTGATTTGCAGAACTGATAACTCAAATGTTCTAGGGGAGGTATTATGGGGAAACCATACCTACATAAATAAATAATTGCATGTGGGATGAGCAACGTTGCTGAGGAAAGCTTTGTGCACCACAGTCATTTTAATTCCTCCTTTGAAACATGTAGACTTAGGGCAGAGTCATGCAGAAACAGGAGATTTATTTTATGGGGCTTGTGGCTTTGGTAGACACTCAGTTCTATTTCAGGCACCCTTCTCAGGAGGAATGGTTTGTATAGATATTCCAAGTAGCTCAATTCACTCTTCAGTAATTTTATTAACTATTAAGGCTACTGTGCTCACCTAAACCCATTCAGGGACCTATCTGAGTGACCTAATTTTGAGGCTGCTACTCTCCTTATAGGTGTTGTTCCAATCAAAGGGAGCTTAGCTGCACAGGATTTCTGTGCTTACAACACTGCAGGTAAAAGCATGGCCCAGATTCTCCCAGAGGCAACCTGGAAGCTGCCTGTTACACCTCTGCAATGATCCAGCCACTCTGGAAGGCTCTTTGGGCTTGAATCACAGCGGCTTCGTCAGTGAAAGTTCCTTAGGTGGAGGACATTTACCTCATTTTACAGAAGTTATTTACATATTGAAAAATAAGATCTATTGCCAGAGGAAAACTTCAACAGCAAAAGTTTAAAAACCTGATCATGTCAGGTGTTCTCAGCTACCAATCTTCTCTCACCTTGTCCCCCTACACCCCATATAGCAGCGGAATGTAATCCATCAGCCTAAGCTGCCTGGAACAGTATCCAAAACATTGTAGGTCACATAGTGAGGGCTCCCATAAAGTGACTGAAAAATGTATTGCCTGGCAGTGAACTATGTTTTGTCTCATCAGCATTCAATAATGCTGTCTTGTCATAAAGAAGATTAAAAATAGAACAAAACCACAAGAAGAGCAAGTGAGCAGAGGCAAACATTCAGAAGATGTTAAGATTTTTTTTAGCCCAGACAGCTGTGGTTTTTCTCTGTGACTATTGAATCTCCTTCCTAGTCAAGAAGCTGTTATATGATCCATTCTGCAAATGTAAGTGTGACTTTCTGTGCGGCAGATGAGAAAAACTTGTGCTCAGAGCCAGGTAGCTTGCAGCCACACCCACCATATATGAATGTGTTTTAGCAAAGAAGGTCAGCTGTGACACAAAAATTGAGAGGTGTAAATCCTCCTGGCACTAACCATAGAAATGCGCTTTCAGAACAAACTGATTCACTCTCAGCACTCCTTTGTTTCCTTCTCTCAGCTGCCAGATTCTGCATTTGTATTTTTTTTCATTAATGGGAAAGAAGATTGTTTGGAACTGAATATTGCTGGGAAGAGAAGCAACATCTGCTGTGATGTTTATTCCTCTTATTGTTCTTTACATAAGTGCTACAGGAGCCATTCTATTTCCCTTCTGTAACGAGTTCATTAAATCGTGCAGGAACAGCACAGGCACTCATCCTATTCCTGAGTGGGAGAGGCCAGGATGGAGAGAAGTGAAACAGAGACACAGGGGCTCTGGAATACAGGGCTTTACAGGAGGTTCAGATTCACACCTCAAGGTCACACTCCAAGTTCTTGAGCAGGGGGAGGCTGTATATTCCCACAGGAAAACTGAAAGCTCTGAATTCCTTTTCCGTAAACTGCCTGGGATACATGAGCCAACTTATTACAAGTTATGAGGTCTTTCAGTGGGAATAAAAAGAGCTATGATGGGATTCTTATGCCTCTTCCTCCCCTAGGAAAATATCAAAAAAAGTGGGTAAAGGAAATATTAGTTGTTTAAAATGCATCTTTCATACTTTCTTTCTTTGTATTGGGTGATGAGTCACTTGATAATGCACTGGCAGGAGCCTGGAGGGCACTCTCTGCTTCTCACAAAATCTATTAGTTTGGGGTTTTTAAAACAGCTGCACTCCATCTAGAGAGGCAGAAATTCAGTGGTAGAGGAACACTGCCTCATCCCGGGAGCCTTTAGCAGGGTGTTTGGGGGCAGGGAGTCAGTGTGGAGAGCAGGGCAGTGCTGTGGCCTTTCCTCCCCTTTCCCTGGCAGCCCTGTCCACTGTCCTGGCATGTACCTGATTTTGTAGATGTGGTGCTCAGGGCACAGCTTAGTGCTGGACTTGGCAGTGGCAGGTTTATAGCTGGGCTCAATGGTCATGAGGGTCTTTTCCAAGCTAAGCGATCCTATCTGTGACTCTATGCTGAAGTAGATCTAAGCCCCCTTTGTTTCTGTTGACAGTAACACAATAATCCCATGTGAATGATATCCAAATATTTCTGATCTACATTCATAAGTGTATTTTCCATAAGAGGGCTTGCTTTGCCTAGTTATTAGTTCATTAGCCATGGCTAATGTGAAAGAAGTAACACATTAGCACTTTCGCTTTTTCACAAGGATTTTCTCTTTGGTAGAATCCAAGGAGGAAAAAGTTGGGTATTTCCCTCTGTTTCACTGATATGTAAAGAAGGGAGGATATCACTGGGAATCAATATCCCTCATTAAACACACAAATGAGGTGCAAGGACCAGTTATGGAAGGAATTCAAGTGCAGTAACCCAAAAGGGGAGGAGGGATGGAGATGCCTACAAGCTGCAGAACATATGTGTCAGTATCAGTAATATTTACAGTTGAAGCCTCGTGAACAGCAAGAAAGGGCACAGACATGCACATTCTTACAGATTGTGTTGAAGTGGCTTAAAGAGATGCTTTCAGTTTAGGCTAACATGTTCTAATTTGTATTGAAAGAGACTGGAAGTGTCAACAGGGTCATTTGCCACATCCCAGCGAACGAGAAGGGAAGCTCCACTTTACAGAAGGATGATTTTACCCACAGGCATCAATCCTTGAACCCTCCCTGCACAGTTTGTGAGAGCCTGTCTTTGTCCAGGCTGCACAGTTCTGTCACGTTTAGCACAATTCTGGAATATTTAACAATGTCAAGGATTCCCTGCTTCTGCCCACATCCACAGCACAGGTTAGGCAGGACAGGTTTGCCAAGGAACTGTCTGCTTAGGGATACAGCTGAGGGTTCCCACAGTGAGAAAAATGAAGTTGTGAGGAAAGGACATGGACTTATCCAAGTGCAGCAATTATTCTACAAGTTCAGAAGCAGCCTGCAAGAGAGTTTCCACTGAGGGGAAGTGGCTTAGGTGGCCCTTGTCATTGTCCCTGGCAGTCCCTAATGCCGCTGTATTGATACAGATTAACCCTGCATTGTAGGACAAAAGATCTTTTGGATCCAGACTGCAAACCTTGCAAATCTCTTGCAAATCCCTGGAAGATGAGGAGATGCCCCGATGGGATCCGCTTGTGCCCACTGGGATGCTCTTTGGGCTGGTTTTGGCAGGGTGAAGCAGAGAGCTGTGGAAGACAGCTGTGGCAGTGTGTCCCCTGAGGAACGTCAGGAGTGGCACCACACGGACTCTCAGCACAACTGCAGACACCTTCAGTCCTGTTTCTGCACGTCAGGTCCTGTCATGTGCTTGCTGTGTAGAAACAGAGAGGACACACAAAGGACTGAACCAGTTTGAAAACCAGACAAATACTGTAGCTTTTTATGTCTGCCTCTATTGGCCAACACTGCTCTACTCTTCTGGGGAGACACATTGTTCTTCATGCCAATCTGGCTTCTTAGGCACACTTGAACTCTGTTCCTTATATTAAAGAATCACTTTTAAGGCACAGGAAAAATAGTTAATGCCAAGAGTAGAAATATCTGGATTGCAAGCCTTAAAATGATAGTGAAGAGCAATCTTCACACCTATTCCAAAGCTTAGTCATGTTTAGAAGTCTTAATGGCTTTTATATTTGAAGTGCCTTTCTGTGTTATTGTTTGAGGCTGACAAAACACTGGAATTCATCTATACTGCTGTCAGAAAACACACTGTGGTACATGGAAAAAGAACATGACTGATGGATAAATAGATGCATCACTATGTCATTTTTGCCATTATTACCTCCGACATAAAAGACAGGGGTGGATCAAGATGCAGAATGAGCTTCGAAAATCTCCTTCAGTTACCGACTGGTCACCTGTATTTTACCATAAATATCATAACAATTATTCTAGGAGACATTATTCTTCCATTTAAGTACATGCTCTGTGTGAACGATGTTAGCTGTGAAAGCAATAAATTCAGTTGTGGCAGTAAAATGTAATTAGAGTATTTTTCTGAGACAAAATTGATTTTGGGTAGGTACATTGAACTCGTGTGTGAAAAATAGGCTCTGGAGCTGCACAGCTAAAATTTTAACAGGACCAAGTTTTCAAATAAAGATATCTCCTCACTTATAGGAGATTAACTTCTTGAAGATTACACTGAGACATTTAGGAGTCAATGAACAGGAGGCTGAAGTGATGGGAACACAGTGGTATTTGTCGTGGGTGGAGAGAGGGGAGGGATGCAGAGATTTGTAGGCTGCCTGTCATCAGTCAGCATTAATTTCCCATCACGGTCATGAATCTGCTTCAGTCACGGGCGGCAGAGCAGCAGCAGAGATGGGCGAGTCAAGAACCACACTCCTGACTCCAGTGCCCTACTTTGCAACTTCATTCAGTGTACAAGGCCATGCCTGGATCATCATTGATTTCCCACCGTGGCATGGAGCTGATGGCTGTGTTTCAATGTCTCCTCTGACAGTGGGAACATAACTCTGGAGCTGTGTTAGAGCCTCTTCGGAGGGAGCACTCCTTGTCACACGGGCTATCAACACCTTTCCAAATGAGTTCCACAAGAGGAGCTCTTCAATTGCACTGCATCTGTAATTGCAGCAGGCTGTCAGAAAGGATTTGCTTCTACTTGGGTGTTTAAATAAGGATCTGATACTAAAAAACATTCCTGAAATTCCTTTCTTTAGTGAAAATATTTCAGTATGTTTTTGTTGTGTTTATCTCTGCTAATACAATTCAATGCTAAAAAATTTCACAGTATAGGAATGCACTAATTTTTAAAAAAAGGTGGTTTTGAAAAAGTTTGTTTTTAAACTGCTTTTTCTTGAAAAACAGTGCCTTAACATAAACAAATGTTTGGAAAATGTTCAAAAAGAACTGATTAAAGTAAAAAAAAAACCAAACCTCAACAAAGTGTTTCTCAGGAGCTGCTGGAAAACAATATGGTTACCCCATGCACTTTCTACAACAGAGGAATTCCCAGAATTTAACTACAGAAAAAAAACAGGAACTGTTTTCTCTTAATTTCTCCTTTAACACTGTAATCTGTAACCATTTTGCCTGCACAGGACAACTGTGTCAGATTGAGAAGAGGTGCCTCTAGTGCCATTTCCCCAAATCCATCTCTTGCATTCTGTTCCATACAAATTGGCAAACTGTGCCTGTTGTGTGTAGCATATCGTCCAGAGGCACATTCAGCAGTGTGACTGATGTCTTTTGATGCATCGTTTACTGCTTTATCCCTTCTCTGGGGAGAGATGTGTATGCTGGGCTCTGTGTTTTAATTGTGGGTTTATGTGGTTTGTGAGTAGTTGCTCCAGAAAATACAGGAGAACTGGTCAGATCAGATCTTTTCAAACTGAAATGGCTGGAAATGCCACCCAGTGGAAGCTTTGATGCAGTTTAAGGAATATGGGATGGTATTTCAAATTATGTTCTGGACCAGACAAAAAATTTGCCCCTGTAGGAGTGGAAACTAAATAACCTGTGTAAATGGTGTCACAGAGCCATTCTGCTATAGCTCAATGGAGAACGTGAATTGTCCTGGTTCTGCCACTCTGTACAAAAATGGAGAGAGCTGCATGGATCCTCCTGAGGGGCGCTTCATTCCTCTGCTATGCTTGCTCTGTTTGGATGAGCAAAATCCCTCCTGAATTTGCTTTATACAAGTTCATTTCTTCTGCTTGCAAAAGCATAAGAAAAAAAAGTACCTATTCCTCAGTTACATTTATTTACAAAACCTATGTTTGCTTTTTTGCAGGACAAGCCCTCACTCACTAAGATAACATGCACGTATATTTAACTGTTGTAGCGGCAGCTCCAGTCTGTAAGGAGCCTGATGTCAACAAAAACTCAAAGGATGATACCTATCCAGTAAACACAATAAATTACTCTCATTTAGCTGGAAACTCCACTCATGGTTTTCTAGGAGTCAGTGAAGGAAACTGTACGTGTGACAAACAGCAAACTCAGCACCACAAAATACAAATGGACTGGCAGATATTTAAAAGTTCTCTTTTTTATAACCAAGAGACTGTGTGGTGGTGGTGGGGAACAGGAAGATAATCCTGGCACAAGTTAAACAGGACAAAGAGTTTAAGAGAGGAGAGTATTGAATAAACATCTCAATGATACGAAAAACAGAGACTTCAAGGAAGGCATGTGTAGAAATAGATTAAATTAAGGAGTTCTGATCAGCTTTTGGCACCTGCTAAATTTTCCTGTGAAATATAAATAACATCCAGCTAATTAAAAATAAGAGAATCCATCAATCTGCGTTGCAGTTTCAAGACAGGGTTTGTTATTCTGTTCATAACATTCTGCTTAATAATGACACCTCAACCTTAATTCATGTTAGGTTTTATTATTTAGGATTCCTGTTAGCTATTGGTCCTAGCCCATATTCATCTGCCTGAGAAAATAGTGGTTTGTATTTGGCACAGCAAAGTTCTGTTTCTGCCCAGCTGTGGGACCTGCCTAACCTGCACTATGCTGTTTCAGACTCCATTTCAGCACTGCTGCTACCACCCCTGCTCACAGAAATTGTATCCTAAAACTTCCCATGAATGATATTGAACAAAGGCTGAGCACAGAAAAAAGGCTGAGCACAAACCTCAGCCACACCTGGTGAAACAGAGCAAAGTCTGAGCTTACAGGGGTTGGTGCTCTGGAGTGTGGAAGTGCCCAGTCCCATCTCACGTTTCAGCATCAAACATTCCTTGTTTTTCAGTGCGTAGGACCACTCACACTGATAGACAGGAGATGAGAATCTAAACCCCTGTAAGTCTGAAAATCCTTTTTCCACTTGCTGCCATGATTCTGGCAGTGAGAGACAGAATTAGGAATTCCAAATACACTTAAGCTTCGACTCTCAAGACAGCAAGATTTCTAATGGAAGGGAAGCAACCTAGTATGAGTGAAGGTGCTGGCTCCCTGAATCAGAGATTTCCAAAGTTTGTTAAAGGATTAATATTTTAGAATGGGCAGGAGCTGCAGCTCAGAGTTCCTCCAGCTGTTGACTCTTCCAGGGAAGGAAATACATGCTGATGTAATAGGGAATCACATGTGTGATTAAAGCAGAGCCCTTGGGGGAAAATGGGTATCTAGAAAGGATTGTTTCTGATGCAGGGGATTATTTCGGAGAACCTGAAGTTGCCTTGGAAGATGTCTGCTTCAGTTTAGGATTTTTGTGAGGTTTAGGCCTCTAGGTCAGGGAAATATTACCAAAGGTGTTCAGCCACAGAAAAGCTAAAGAGAAGTTGAAGGCAAAGCAAGGAAAGACAAAGAATGTGTGGAGCAAGACATGATAAACTCTAGCATTAACATTTTTAGTTTCGCGAGCTGTTCCACACACCAAATTAGTAGCTAACCCTCAGATCTGTGCTTTTGCATCCTACAGAATCAAAGAAGAGGAAAGTAGTTTGGTTAGTACAACAAATGATAATGTGTGAAGGGCATTGAGGTTAACTCCTAACAGTTGGGAGGAGAGGCAAAAGCATGGGGAGGAAAAGGAAGGAAGTTCCAAACAGAGAGATGGAGCATGGGCCTGCAAAATACAGTCAAGTGGAGGAAGAAAGATGTGACCTTTTCATAAAGTACTGGGGCTGAATGCAGTGTGGGAGGGAGAGGGTGAGCAGTGGGTTCATGGAACACTTGTGCAGTCAGCCAATGTCACAGCAAAAGTTGCAGAGCCAGGGGTCCAGCTGGCTAGCCTGGATAGTTTATGCCTTCCCTTGACTGAAATCTTTCCAGGTGTCTCTGAAAGAAACCTTGATGGAAAGGAATGGCCTGATGCAGATTAGTCACATTGTTCACTGCACCATGCGGAGACACTTGAGGGCAGTGATAAGAGAACTGAAACTCATTCTTGCATGAAATATAAGTACAGGTGTATAAATCTGCACATATCTGCTTCTCTGCAGTGTATTTCCCTCCTCCAAATGTACCCTTTGCCATGCAAGGAAAGCAGCATGAAAGAAGAGCCACAGGTCTAGGTCAGAGGAATAGTTTGGTATCCCTCAATAGCAAACCCAGGTTTGATTCAAGAAAATAAAAAGTTTTTTAGAGCTGCTTGTGAATGGAAACTGAGTATTTTAGCAAAGCTAGTTACAAACCTCAGGATAGAGGGGGTAATTTTATTAGCAGATCTGAGTAAAAACAAGTGGTCAGATACTCAGTACTACTCCAGATTCTTAAAATCAATGAATCCAATTCCTTAGGGATTCCTATCTTCAAAAGCTTCAGCATTACCCTTTCTCTCTTTAAACAGAGGACTTGAGCAGGGTTGGACTCTAGTCACCAGAACAGCCTTGACTGGAATTTTGTGCTAGTGAAGATTTTAATTAAGTCTTTAAAACTGGCTGGAAGCTGCTTACCAAAACTGAGCAGATCCAGTTGATCTGGGTGAGATATCTGGGGTTGCAACTAAAGCAGTTTTTAAAAATGCCATGATTCTGCTATGAATGACTCTGCCTCACGAAATAATATACTTTCTGGAAAGCTGTAAGGAAATGGATTTATGCTGGCTCATTGGCTCTGTTGAAAATTTTATTTTAAACCAATCAGACACCAGCTTTCAGAAGTGAAGGGATGTAAGAAACTGAGCACTGGTTCAAATAGATAGTGACATATAATAAACTTCAGTATTTTCAGAATTTAGTGTGAAATTGTTTTAAATGTGTTTGGTTCTTCTTCCTCTTGTTGGAGACACTTTCAGATATTCTAGAAGTGCAGAAACTGTGATTGTAGAGATAGTGGTGAGTCCTGTACTGGCATTTTAATGTTTACTTACCCAGCTGGCACACATAAGGGAATTGTATTCACAAATTAGTGCCACAATCACATATCTAAAGAGTTCTAAAATTTGTCTGTGACTGACTATCCAAATATGACCAAAAAAAAAAAAAGATGATTCTACCTGTATCTGTCTCCTGCCTTTATTTTCAGATGAGCAAAGTGATGAAAATCTTCACTTGAACTTGCAGGCAGGCTCTGACCACTGAGCTCTAGCAGTGGAAAGAGGTCTTAAAACAAAGAGCAGGAGGAACAGCAGTCCAGCAGAACTGCAGGTTTGGATGTGACCTGCCCAGCAGTTTGCTGCTGTGACTCACAGCACTGATATTTTATTCACAGGAAACACTAAGGGCCTGATTCTTCACTCAGAGCCATTCAGGTTAGAAATTGCAGTGGCTTAAAATCAGCGCAATTTTGTGAAAAGCAAACCGAGCTCTTAGAGCAGCATCCAGCACAGTGGAGTGATAAATTATATAACATTAACAAATCTTCTAACTCTTTGGTAAATGAGAATTTGATGACAAAGCCTCCAAAGGCTTGGCAACTCAGATAAGTGCCACAAAGCCAGCATGTTTATTCACAGATTATCTGAATTATTCAAACCTCTTGGGTTTTCAAAATTGAGCTGGAAGTCTTGCACAGACAGACTTTGCCAATTGTGTGTACAGTAATGAGAAAAAAATATTCCCAGAGAAATTTCCCATGACTAAATAAGCCTGGTAACAACAGCATTTTTTTTTCACTACATGAAGCGATCTTGTCATTCAAGTGGAACTGTGGTGAAAATGCTCCTGAAACAGCTCCTTAGAGCAGTCCAGAGGCAGCCAATGGCCTTTCCTCATAAGCGAGGAAAAAATTCTGACAATTAGAAAAACTATTGAAGGGGACATCCGTTTTTCACAGCAAGATTTACAACAACCCACCCTGACATGGAGAGAACCAGCCGTGGAACTGCTGATACTGAAGAGCTTGTCTACTCCTGCGCAGTGTTAATTGTGGCACTACATGGCTGATCCCTGAATAATCTGGTTGATCCTAAATAATCTACTGCATCCTGCTTGGAGCAGAATTAATTATGACAGCTAGCACATATGGCTGACTCAAATGAGCAGGTTTGACTCTAAGGTTTCAAGAATCAGAAGATGATTGCGACCATTAAAGGGCATTTTTGGATGCCTAAGAGAGAAACTGTCAATATTCCCCAATGCTCTTCCTGCATTTTCTACCTCTACAACTCTTGGTTGCTTTTAATAGGAAGAATAAGGTGCAAAATCTTGCTTGAAATCTTTTCACCCTCTTGTCAGGCTCCTACAATAACAACTGCTTTTCTTTGCACCTGTATAGTACTCCACAGTGTACTTGCTTAAAACTTTGTCAGAAAAAGAACACGAGATGTATTTAAGAATACAAGATACATTCAATTTCTTTTTTCCAAATATCTTTTACAGACTACAACTATGGGATGGTTTTGGGGTTTTGTTTGTTTGTTTGTGAGTTTTATTAAGAGAATAGGATTGAAAGTGGTGCAATTGTGATTTGAGTAAAAACTTACCTGAACAGCTGAAGCCTGATAAAAACAGATATCTATAATATACTTCTCATTATAGACGAATCACCAACATAAATTTGCTAATAAAGGAAAAGTGTATTTGTTTGTTAAGAACGAAAATATTAATTTTCCTGCTTTAGGTCATAAATCAGAACATTTTGTTGATACTCAGCTCTGAACTAGGTTTTAGGTTACATGACCAAGGAGTCTGACCTGCAATTGTCACTTCTCTGATTTCAGGAATTCTTGGATTCAAACAATTATTTTGCTCCATTTTAAAATGAAGCACAGAGGGAGCAATGTAGGCGGAATGCAGAGGACAAAATGAAAGCAACAATAACTGTCTTTCTTTGTTCAAGAAGGTAAATAATAGTGGTAAAAACAGGTCTAGGAAGTTCTCAGTTCTTTCCAGCAAACTAAAATTTCATTTTCCATACTGTTTATAGTAGTAAGTTTATTTAATTTTTAAATACTTGAGTGGAAAAGAAATTTATGTATCTAATTCTTAATTTTGCGTGGAGGTTCCATCACTAACCTCCCTGGATAGAGAATTCAGACTGAGGAACTGAAAGATCGTGGGGAATTTCAATTTTCCATAAAACCATAGAAGGAGGTCACTAAGGCACAAGGTCAAGAGAATTTTTAGACATATTAAAGGCAAGAATGATTGTTTTCATAAAAGCAGGGTTTCTCAAGCAATAAGCCTTGTGACAAAAAGATAATACTAATCAATGTGTTGTATCTAATGGGGTCCAATAACGAATTTCAATTGCATTCCTCATTTATTGTTCAGCACAAACTACACTTGTGAACCTACTGATTCGATAGAAATTATCAAGCGTCTTCAAAAAATCAAGATCAGTTGGATCCCAGGACTATGTGAAACCTCACTGATGCAACATCCATACTTATTTTCCAACAGTAGGTTCACATTATTGTCAATTTTCAAATGCCTTCTGCAGCATAAAGGCAAGTTATAATGGAGTGAATATGCTTCTCATTACTTAAAAACTCTGCAGTGAGGAATTTATCACAAATATTTCTCCACTCTTTGGGGTTTTGTGAATGGTGCCTGTACCCAAACCCTTTACAATTCTAGGGCACTGCTCACCTCATCTGCAAGTAGTTGCTAAATTCACATACCTATAGATTTAGCCTTGTTTTAAATATCCCTATATCAGGCATTAATCCAATATTTGATATGCTGATTCATGTTAGATACAATTTTATTTGTAAATGAATAAAAAATTCACTTGCTAGTTCTTTCTTACGCTTCAGAATACTTCTCTAGCAGGTTTTTTTTAATAAGAAGACAAAATCCTAAACCTGCTCAAAATTTCTGTTGTCACTAACACAGTGGAGTTGATTCTATCAGGTGTCACCAGCACTGGCATTTGGCTCTTAAGGGAAGTAGTGGTTTGAATTTGTGAGAAGTGAGTCACTTACTGATATGAGGTAAAATTGTGTCTTATTTGTGAAACTTCCTTGTGAATTTACATCATGTTGTAGCTGTGTAGTAAGGAGGAGCCTTAGCATGATAATATGTATTACTGAACACCAATAGAGCTTTCCAGAGCACCGTAAAAGCTGAGTCACAAAACTAATGAGCTGTGCTAATAAACTCAGGCATTTGTGAAAATATGATTTAGCAAATGCTCTTTATTCCTTCAGAGAAACAACCTCCCTCCCAATGCTGGAATGCTGATATAAAGAATTTATATTGCAATGAATCATCTCCTACAATATTTGTGTGTCATCTCAAGTTTCAAAAAAATAATTGTAAGCTGTAAAACACATCCAGTGTGATTTCTTTACACTAATGAGATCAACAGAATATGTTAAGTGCATCACAATGATGTAATGGAAAAAGCATGTAGGTATTTGTAATATTTTCAATAATGCATGTGAAATATATTCTAGAAAATTCATTATTCATACACTTTTCTCCCACATATACCTGAAAGGGGACTGGTTGTCTTTGCCTTGAGAATTGTTGAAATGGCATGTGCTGTTCCCAAGTCTCTTGCCAAGTGTACAGTCAGTCAACCACACGGCACCTTGGCTTGGTGGACAACTCATTTCCTTTAACTCTGGAGGGTTTTTCTCCTTTTTTTCTGGGTACTTGAAGATGAAAACACAGATTTCTAGAATTCCTCCCATGCACTCTGTTTCTCTGCAGATTATTTTTTCAGATTAAATGTACAGAACTGGCCTGTTAGTCATGACTCTTCAGCAATAGTTGTGTGAGTGAAGGAAGTTTGGTATTCAAGGAACCACAGAATTGCAGAATCTCCTGAGCTGCAAGGGACCCACAGGGATCATCAAAGTCCAGCCCCTGGCCCCACACAGGACAGCCATGCATGAATAAGGATGTTAACACAGCCAGCTTTCCCACCGTGATCTCTTTGCTGGTTTAGCCAGATGTGGGTTGTGAACTGCAGGAGGAAAAGTCCAGTATAAAATTCCACTTTCGGTGGTAGCATTCAATACTTACCTTCACACTTAGAAGTGAAACTGTGGTTCAGGATTAACACAAATGCTGCAGTCTACCAAGGACTGCTTGTTTTGCTTTCAGTGAATGTCTAAAAAGGCAGTGGTGAATTATTGCTCCTTCTGCATCAAATGGTATTATCATATAAATAAAACTCTAGTGCATTTTTCATTCAGTAATAGATGGGCTGCATAAATTTTAAGTTTCTGGACTCTTTGTGGAAAATGCCATCCTGACCAACAACTACTTATAAGTAAAACCCGAATTTTGCAAATAATTTCAACCTGATTAATTTTTTTTCTTTTTCAAAATATTTAAAAACTTGAGCTTGGGGCTAGCTAAAATGGCTTTTTGTTTGTTTTTCATTTCAGACAAAGAATAATGTGCTTTTTCTACAGCCTTATTAATGGTCCTTGAGAAAGCTCAGTATCTCAGAGAAGCTTCCTACAGGATTTTGTATTTCTGTAGCCTTTATCTGGATACAGGGAGCAGGATTTGGTGCCGGGAGAGCTAGCAGGGCTTTCACCTGGCTACTGCTACTGGGAAAAGAGTAAATTGTGAAGAGGCAATGAGGTCAACATTGTTGGCAATACAATGTTGTTGGCAGGTCATTTGATGAATCCCATAATCCAAAATGGATACATTTTTGAATCAACAGTTTTCAGGTGTTCTTTATTGTACTGTTACAAGTAAAAGCTTTCAGGTCTCTGTTCCATTAAATCAAGACTAATGTTACTGAGGATTACCAGAAAAGAAGCTTACAGAAACATACTTGGCCTCCCCACCCCAACAAACGGGCCTGTTTAACACTCCACCCAGCCCCCATGCCCAAGCCAGTCAGAAATAAGCTGGGTGCAGCTTTCCAGGGGAAGGTTTAGAGCTACCCCAGTAAAATTACAGAGATAGAAAAGGGATCAAAACAAAACAAATAAAGGAAACACCAAAAGACATGTGAGAGAGTTTTCTTTCCTGAGCCATAGCACTGCAATCCCAACCACTGCAAGAATGTCTTCTTGAAAGACAGGGTAGTACTCATAACTCCCAAACACTTTGATTTAAAAGAGCAGCTTCAACAAAGTGCTGTGCTTGAGCAACTGTCAAGATAGAGGGACTGGGAGTGAATCAGAGGACACTGGTATCAGCTGTGTCAGGCTGATGTGGGGACAGAGCCTTGGAAAGCACCGGGCCTGCCTTCCTGCTGTCCTTGGGAGCTCGTTCTGTGCTGTGTGTGAGCAGGTGAGGCCAGAATTGGAAAATAGTGATTGCTCTGTGGGACACAAAGAGCTGTACAGAACACAAGGCACAACAGAGGCTGTAGCAAGCCGCAATACAGAGCAGGAAACAGGGAGTGACTTGCAGGTTCTGTGTAGAGGGTTTGCTTCAGACCTGTCAAGCCAAAGATGATTTGGTGCTGCAGCGTGTGCGTTAGACCCCTCGCACCGTTCCTCAGAAAAGAGAGATGTTTTCATTCAATCATAAGGCACCACCTAGGCTTTTCTCTTCTTTTAATAACTGTTTGCCTCACCAAAGCATAAAACTCTTTCCACCACCTACATATCATTCAGTGTGAAGCAGCTTTTACAGCAACATCAATAATGAACATTAAGATGGGATAAAGGTATGTAGCTCATCACTGGTTCTTGAATGAGACCAGCAGGATTTTGAGCAGTCTGGGTGATTGATGCTTGGTCAGAGACTTTTGCCTAAGGATGCTGTAAGACAGCAAAGACAGGAGCTGTGCTATCCTAGCACCAGACACAAGCAAATATGAAGGAGTTTGTTAAGCACGTGCAGCTCTTGGCTCTTCTTGGCTCTTGACATCACACGATTTTTCTAACCACGGCTGCAAATCAGGTCATAGCAGCACCAAGTCTTTGGGGAAAACAAAACAAAACAACCAAAAGAAAACACCACAACAAATGCCCCCAAACCCGCCATAATGGAGGAACACAAGAAAGAGAACTGGCATCAAGAGAAGGTACCAAGCTCAGGTGTGTCATTTGTGTGAGAGCCGTGTCAGAACAATGTCAGTGATCAAGTTCTCATAAGAAAAGCCTCCCTTGTTTGAGACTCTAATGTAAAATCCCATACACACAATCTTAAATGTACATAAAATGATTAATTATATAGCTAATGTAAGTTCTGGTAGCAATTGTAGAAGTTGTTGGAACAAGCACACAGTGTCCTGGGAATATCACCTATTCCACTCTTGGCTCCATCTACAGCCCACGTTTGCACCAGGGCAGCTCTCCCTTCTGCTGTCACTTGTTGAGGACTTGCTTTTTGGAAAACGCCTGAACTTGAGGAGGTTTTGTAAGAATAAATCTGTACTCTCTGCTGAAGCCATTAGTCAGACTATCCTCTATCCAAAACTCTATAGATCAAAACTAGTCTGCTAAACCAAACTGCTATCTCCCACACTTTACAATAAAATAGTGAGATTAAACACCCTGCTGGGCATTCAGCTTCCCCCACTGTTTGCATGCACTCGTTTGACCCTCCCCTGGACTAGAAGAGTAAACCACTTATTTATCTTGTGGGGAGGGGAAGGGAAGGCAAGACAAGGCAAGGCAAGGCAAGGCAAGGCAAGGCAAGGCAAGGGAAAAGAAAAAAGTGTCTATTTCTGTCAAGTTATTGATAAATTTCCATCATACCAGTGAAAATTATGAGTTTTAAACAACCAAAATATGTGCTTAATAAAGTTAGTCACTTTCTCACCAAGGTAACACTCCCTGTGTGTGACCTTGTAGCCTCACCAAGCGAGACAGACAATCTGTTTTATCCGAGTGGCTCTCTCTTTCTGCTAACTTCCCTCTGTTTCCACCCACATAATTTATTTTTTAACAGAAGAAAATAATTTCCATTTTGAAATTATCAGACTTGCTTTTCATATGACCCATTTTTCATACATAAGAGTTTCTAAACCAGAACCATGGCTCTCTGCATCTCAGAAAATAACTGATTCCTTCTTTCTCTCAGGTAAGATACTGATTCCCTTTTTCCTTTTCTCACAGATTATTTAACCATTTTGCTGGCCCTGTGCTTGTTTCTTCAGTGATTCAACATCATTACTCTAGCTCCTTCCAGTGGTAAATCATAATGTTTAACAAGAATAGAATAGAGCTTTTAATATACCTTTGATCAGTTTGCTCTGTAGCAGCCGCGTGTGTCTTTTAAAGCAAGACTTTCTGCTCGTCCTGCTTGCATCAGAGGTAAAGGGTAAATGAAGCTCAAAGCTACAGCTCAGCTTCATTCACAATTCCAGCACTTTTTGGGGAAGAAGGGTCTCAAAGCTTTTGACTTTTTTTTGTGTGGTCTGATGCTGGGAGGGTAAGAGCGCAAACAGGGTAACAGCAGATCTACGTGTCAGGCTAAATAGAGTTTGCCTAATTCAAAAAGGGGGGGCAGCAACTGCAAATAAATTCATGGTTCATAGTTCTGATAATTATGTGTTTTTTGAAATAGTGTTGCAAATAAAGGGATAGAAAAGCAATCAATGTGAAAGTATCAGAAAAAGATACTTTAATACTGCCTCATTTACATTCATATATATTTGAGAAACCCTGCGTGAATTGAAAGACGAAGTCTGAACTCATCTGTGACAATCCAGAATTTAAAAAAGATAAATGAATCCCAAAAAATATACAAAAACAAAACCAAACCAAAAAAGTTCCAAATACAATATATGAGTTATAAATGCTAAAAAAAAGCTTAGGAAGGGAATTCTGGGAACACATTGGGGGAGCATTTTGCAGTACTGAAATTTGGAGTACTGATTTTGATTATGGTCCTGAAAAATATTAAAGTAAGATAAATTTGTTAAAGAAGTCAAATCAGAAAATGAAGAAACAATTCATTACAGAACTGTGGGTACATTAACAAAATCCAGCAGTTCTGCAATCACAGCCATAAGCTGTCAGCAGAGAATATATGTGATCATTTATTTGATTATAAAGTACCTAAGAGTGTTCAGCAGGTCAGATTTCTCAGCCAGCTGAATTTTCTAATAGCTCTTCTCAATCAAGGGATTGTGCTGCACAGTGGAACACTGAGCCCAGACATGATGATGATGGAGGTCACTGACCCCTCTATTTAAATAAAAAAGGACTGTGCACAGCAGCTCTAGAAATGCTACTTCCTACAGGTTTCTGTTCAAAATTTTTGCTGTTAACGTATAAATTTAGGCCCTTGCCATTAGATGCCATGACACAATAAACTGGAGTTGAGCAAATATGTAACGAATCATTACTCTGAACAGTAATTTGACCTCTGCGCAATTCAGAACCCAATTTTTCATAAGATTATGCACGGGTTTAAGTCTGTCTACATGTGGAATACTATTGCAATTAATCACCGGGAGCAAGCTGCTTGAGGGAATCAGGGAAAGAACACTTACACCATGTCTTATAATTGGTTGAATTTGTTTCTTGCTAATCAGACACTACGTAGCATTTTAGTATTAGTTATGTGTAAATTAAAAAGAGCTGGCTGCCCATTTTGTTTCACAAGTCCCATTTCTCTTCCAAAAGGAAAATTTTTCTCAGTTAACTCTCTGGTCTCTCCAAGCAGAGGTTATGATCAAAAATAACAATCCACACAAGGAATTATAAATCTTCTGTCGTACTAAATGGCCTTGGGGGCAGATCCAAAGAAAGAAGTAGACTTGTAAATGGGATTCAAGTACCTAAATTCCCCATGAGTCCAAAATGATGGTCTTGAAAACTTGCTCAGCTGATGTTAGAGGGGAATGAACTCCAAAATTCCTCTCTCTTTATTTGAAACTGGAAGGTGCAGCTTGACTTGGGTTGAGCCCAGGGCTCAGCCTGCAGCTGCCCCCGACCACCTGCACCAGAGGAGTTCCTCAGCAGTGTGGGGAGGGAATGGGAGGGCCCTGCTCACACAGAATGGGGTGGACACTTCAGAAAGGAGCCTGGCTGCTCGTTTACACACAACAGCTGCTGAGGAATTGCCAAAGCTGCACAGGTATGATCCCATAACTCCTCTGCTCACTGCTCCCTACTGTATTTCTGCTTTCTGATGCTGTTCACATCACTCAACCTCCTCTCCTCATCAACAAAGCCATTTTTAATAAAATGACAAATTGTCAAGTTCTCTCTATGCCAAGCAGAAACAAGTGTAGAGGCTATCTCATATAAGGTTCCAAAATCAGCTCTCAGGGCAAAGAGTTGCATGGCTCTAAGCCTAAGCAAATGAACCTTCCAAAAGCTTCCTGTATACAGTTTTGAAGAGGTGCAATTGCCATCTTTGAAACCTTAGAAACAGTTGAGGAGATAAAATCACTGGGTAGAGAAAAAGCAGAAACCACCAGGTTCCATCTGGTTCCTCATGCTCCGCTTCTCTGAAAAATCTGGCAATAACGTGTGAGGAGAGGGTGCTGAACAGCTTGAAAGGTTAGAGTGTGATTAATGGGATGATGTGTGGGTGCCACGTGGTAATCCCCCTACATACTATCCGATTCAATTTGGCCTGTATCATGTTGTAGAAAAGATTTAAATAGTCTTTCAAGGCCAGAAGAATAACATTATTGCACTCTTCTATTCCTCCTCAATACGATTATCTCAAAAGTAGATTTAGTATGGAGAAAGGGTTTCAATTACAAATAGAAATCAGTTAAAACGAAACACTCTACCCCACTGCAAACTCGTTTGAAGAGTTGTTTATTTGTGAGTTAAACTATTATCTTCAGACAGGGTGTTCCAACGAGGCAAGTTGAAATTTAGGAATTCTGTAATGGCAAAATACAAGCTGTTAAAAATTGGTTTCTTTACTAAATGAAGAACTTGTGGAAGAAATTGCAAAGAGGGGAACTCTACATATATATGATATTGTCAGAAACCTTAACTAATGAGCATTTTTTAGACAAAAAGTTGGTCATAAAAGGGGTGTTTGAAGAGCTTAAAGAGAAACTAGTTAACAGATCTAACTGGGGTGGGGGGGAAGTATATATTCAGATACTTATTTTAAACCACAGTCTGTTTTCCTTCTGGCCTTGTTCTGTTCATGGACCATGTTAATTAGAATGCCAGCAGTGGCCGGAGCCTTGTGCATGCATTTGGAAGGAAACAGCAAGAGTGGGTTTGGCCATTTAGTAATAATTTAGTAATCAGAATTAATTTACCTGAAGATCTATATCCTGTGCATCTGTGGCCATGCAGAGTTTATAGCAGACAGCAGAATTCTTTTTTCCTTTCTTACACAGCAGTTTATGATTAATTTTTTTCTCTAAAATTGTTCATAAGAAAAGAAAATATGTTTTCATGGTTTTGACATCTTTAAGAACATGATGTTCAAGGTGCATGATATTGCTCCAAGGAGATCTTGAGTATTGGTGAATTCAATGCTATAAGTCAGAGCCACGTATTCCAGCAATATATAGAAGAAAAAGAAGGCTAGGAGTACAAACAAAGGAGCAAAAAAAACCCAAAAATCTCTTCCCGTGCTTACTCAGGTTTTTTGGGGTTTGGGGTTTTTTGATGGTTTTATGTTTTGTTAAAAAGTCCCAGTGAAATTGTGAGCCTTACTTAGACTTGAACTTACAGAGCTGGCTAAGTGATCCTTTGATCCAGGTTTCAGATATGATGTATTTCTTCATTATGAACAAAACTAATTGCTGCTGTACATTAAACTGCCGCTTTTTTCCCTTCCACTGCAGAACATTTATTTCTCAGTCCCTCTGAAGTCCAATTTTCCTTATTTCTTTTAACTCTGTTTTGCATCTTCCCTCATTATTCAATCGGCTTTCAATCCATGACCTACAGAGGATGTGAGAACTTTCCAGCACTCCAGTGTCTGGCTAATGAGCCTCCATGAGATCTGGAGATTCCTTTATCATTTCAGTGACCCTTTGGTCAGCTGTATTTGAATATGTTGCTCTTCAACATGTATTTGCTGTACATTGACACATCTTGCAAAGCTTCATCTTTCCCATTTAAAATGCACTTGAACAACCGTAAATCCAGATGTCCAGAGCGTAAACAGTCACCTTTTTCATGCAGTTTTTGAGAGCTGGATCTGGAAGTGGCAAACAGCAGACTATGGATTCCAAGAAGCACTGAAGTAGTTTGACTCCTTTAGACCTTGAAAAAATGTAAATCTGCTTGCTCTTGGCTTGTAAGATGGGTGCAGCTGTTCCAGAGAGTATTCTGGTAAGTATGCCAGTGTTATAATCTTTTAAGGAATTTAACTATAGGTTGGTTTTTTGGGTTTTTTTTTTTGTACATAGCTGTTTTTAAAGATCTTTGGAGTCATTTAATGTATATCTGTATACACTTCATTCTTTGGACAAAATGTAAATAAATTCCTTTATTTGCATTATCTATCAATATGGATCAGTTGTCTATTTGGATCTGTTAATGATGCCTTTAAAACTGGGTGTACACACAAATTTTTTAAAATACAAATATACATAGCTATATATCTATATCTATATATATACATATACCTACACACACACACTGGAGGTTAAATATCCAGAGCCAAGTCTTGGAATAGTGAATTTCTGCTTGTGGGTCACAACTCTTTATTAGTTGCACTTGTCCAGTTTCTTTGTGCACTTTGTAGGAAGGATTGAATGTACACCCAGTATTCTCCCATTTTCTGCTCTGTCAGAGAAGCAGGTGGGAGCAAAGAAGGGAAAAGGTTCTCGGGAAATGACATGGGCAAACAGAAAGGTAGATGGTATTTTTATGAGATTACAGCCTTGCTGCTGCCTGTGTGCCTCAGAAACATCACCAGATAAATAGATGTGCACCCACAAGAAGAACAAGATTCCCTAAATATTTATGAACCAGGATCAGTAATCCAATTTGTGGGCATGAAATGCAAGGGGGGGTTATAGGTCTTTGAAGCATCGCAAGTGCTGGTCATTGAGACTCTTCACCTGAATGCTGCAAAAAACAGGTTCTGTGTCTCAGTTTGACATCTTTTAATTGCTGCCAGTGGTAAGGAGCCCTTAAGTGCTGCTTTCCAGAGTGGGCAGCAGGACCTGGCGTGTGCTCCTTTAGCACTCACAGAGTGTGTCAGTGTGACATCATATGCCTTGTCCTCTATTAGTCTTTTTGGTGCTGCTGTATTACTGCTAAATTTGTGTTCCTGACTCAGTATTTCCTGCCAAACAGGATACAGAATATGTTTAGGTTGAGCGAAGTGGTAAATTTTCTTATGACCAAAATATTACAATTCTAATGTTTTAATTGTAAAAATATTTCAGGCGTAAGTAAGCATGCCTTTAACTAATATTAGTGAAAAAAATCCTGATTAGCTTAGAAATCTTGAAAAAACTCACACTGAAAGTATAAGCAATTAGTCCAGCTAATTAGCCTTCTCAAGGGCAGTTTCTGAACTAGCCTGCTCAAATATGTGTGGTTACATGTAACTCAGGGATTGACTGATTGATTGATTGATTGATTGAGCAAATATTTTTTGGCAGTTCTGTGGTGTAACACATTGTTTTTTTCTTTTGCATTGTTAAAGTTATTATTTACACATGTAAATAACATTGCTAATTTCTTGCAGTAACATATAATAGAATCCTAGTGTGAAAATAAACTGTGCTTAAAGGTATGTCTGATTTTTATAATTTGGGCATCTAGATTGCTAAATGAGGAATTCTAATTCTATTTACGATTAATTGCTTTGATTTGGGAACTGGTAGATTTGTATCCTTATAATAGAAGAGTCGTCATGACTTCTGTTGTGAACATTGCAAAGTTAGTGATGGTGAACTGGCTCTACTGCAGTGTTTGCTTTTTGACACAAACTTTTAGAAACTGACAGGTCTCATCCTGCAGATGGTAACTAATGGAGGGAGTAAAAATATTTACTCAGTAAACAGATGGTGAAAAATAACTTGCATGGCAGTATCCTTCCCTTGACTCCCTAGGGTATTGTCACAGGATTGGAAGCGATCAATTATATTGTTTGGCAAGGTATTGCTTATAGCTCAGCCACAGCTGATCCTGGGCACAGCCTTAACCCAACAGCAGAGTTGCATCCAGCTCTGTATCCTATCTGGAACTTTTCATGAGGCTTCTCTGCTTATAACTTTCTCATTGGCTATAAACTAACTCTAAACTTTACAAAAAACTACCAACACAGTAGTAAGGTTTGGGGTTTTTTTTTCCTTATAGATGTCATTTAATGAGCTTTGCTAGATACAATTTTCTGATTAAAATAAAGCTGATTAAAAAGTAAATTAAAAGTAAACTCTCAGTGATTGTTTTATATTGTAATGTTTTTAATCACAGGAGTGATATCAGTTGGACACATGTTTGCACTGCACTCTCCTGCCTGCCACAATCCTGGTGTTTCCCATTCCGTGCACCACCGAGGCCCTCAGCTGGTCTGCAGAACTGCTGAACCTGGGTTGTGATAACGAGATTCACACGTGAGCGTTATTAAAACCACAGCCTGACTCAAATTACAGTCTCTAATTTTTGTTCTGGGAAATCAGTATTCTTAATCAGCAGGGTTCCAGGTGCTTCCATTGTTCTTTGATTTCAGAGAATGGTATCAAAGCTGCTGTTTAATATTTTTTAAAACCTAAGGTTTGAGCAAGGTAAATTACCTTTAATCTCCATAGACTGCCACTTAAGACATATAATTTGTTTGTCTTTTTTAACCATTAAAAAGCAACTGAAACAGCTGCACTCTTTTTCATGGCTCTGTATTCTCCAAATCACTACCAATGCTTTAAAAGAGCCCACACACTGTGAGAAAACCTTGCATGTCAGAATTAATTGTTGCTGTGCCAGTCACTGTGAGTTACAGAGCTTCTTGCTGTACAGCAGGACACTTCTATCAGAAACACACGGCTCTGCCCTCTGAGATCGTGGTAAGCCCTGCCCTGACCCAGCGAAACCTGCGCCAGGGTGTGCAAATGCAGGTGTGCAGGCACGAGCAGCCAGGAGGAGCCACCCTCTCCACACGGGCAGCCCCTGTTTGTGTCCCTGGAGCTCGGGGACAGCTCCCTGTGTGCAGCCAGAGCCCCGCCTGGGGGCTTGAACTCAGTCCAGCTCTCCTCACCTCGCCGGAGCCGTGTCACACCATCAGCTAGTCTTTCTGCTTCTTAGGAAAAGATCTGCCTGAAAATAGCTGATTAAACTGTGCTTTTTAAAGGGACATTTCTCTAACTAAGCACTTGAGCTTGCCTTGATGTTGCCAGAGCAAGCAAACAAAAAGCATCAGAAAATCTAGCGCGGAAATTAAAATCAAGCCCCTTGTAGGTCTACTAGACAATAGCTCGATGTGACATCTCAGTGCTTGATACGATCCTCTTGTCTGTATCTCAGTCAGACTTCTCCAGCCCATCAGCTCCCTGTGTATCTTTATCTGCCGTGGCAATGTCCCTGTCAGTGCTGGGACAGACACTGAGGCCACACAGATCTGGAAAGAACAGTGAGGTTCTTTTGGAAAGCTGCTTTTGAGCTCTTGTTTTACAGTTACCAAAGGGTCGATCTTGCCTCCTCTCTTCTAGAAGACGCTTAGTCTGAAAGGAAAATGTGTTCCTGCCCTTATGAGCTGTCTGCCCCAGCCAGGCTCTGGGGAGGCTGCAGGGAAAGCTCTTTTCACCTGTCTGCTAAACTCGACACAGCAAACCAAATCTTCCTCTTTAGAGCTCTCAGAATTTCCTTTACCATCAAAGCTAATATTAGGGACGCATCATATTCTGTATTTATGTCATAACATAGCAAGTGTAAAGACACTGAACCTCTCCTTCCCTGGCTTGTAGTCAGCGTAATCCTTACATTAAAAAAAGAAATAAAATAATATATTCCTACATCAGCCCCGTAGACTTTTTCTGACATACACGTACAGTCTTTAAAACTCTTGTTTTTCCCAGAAGTCCTCAGCAAGTACATCTTATGGGTGGAGGCTGAGAAAAACAAGCTTTCAAAAGGCAACTCTTTTTATGCATTTACAGCTCCTGTGCTTTGTTCTTGTTGGAGAAGCAGGAGGAAAAGAGGAGACCAAGAGGAGAACTGGATGGATGCTGTTTTTTCCCTGTGAACTTCACTCCAGTGCCATAGCACAGAGGCTCCCCAGCAGTGTGGGCTGTGGTGGGAAGCGTGGACATTCGGCTGAGGCAGTGACCCAGAGAGGGAGGTGCAGAGGCGCCCTGGGACCAGCTCACCCTGTGCCCTTCTCCCTTTGCCATTGTGTTTGACATTTTTGAGGCTGAGGTCTGTTACAGTCGAGAAGTTTACAGCAAGAGGGCTGCAACAGGAAATCTTATGACAATATAAAAAAGACATTCTGAAGGAAATGAGTGAGGTATTAAAACAGCCAGGTTTGGGAGCTTTTTGTTAGGTAGTTGCAATAAATTATTCTTTTGTGATACAGTCAAATGAAATATGTACACAGAATTCTTAGAACTTCCAAATATAAACAAATCATTATACTTTCCTTTAACTTAGAATGAAAAAGCTGTCAGGGTAGCTTTTGATGAGTACAATTGCACAATGCAACTACCAGACACTACTGAAGTTTCATATACATTTTTACCTTATTTTATTAATTTGAAGTTTTGACGCCTCTGTCACTTCCTGACAAATGGAAGCATTAAAAATAGGCTATGTCTTGCGTGTAGCTTTTCACTTTATTTTTTTTTGCAAGGGAACTGTACCATCTTTGTGAATAACCTTTTTAGTATAGGAAATATTCTCAGTACTCAGAGGTAACAAAGAGAGTGCCATTCCAGTAATTATGTGCTGTTTGCTGCAATTATAGCCCTCAACCTGTAATTCAATCTGTGTGGGCAGACCATACGTCCATGTGAAACTCCATTGGCTTAATGGGTTTTACACTGTTATAAAGACCAATTTGCGTGTCTTAGATTATAAAGTCGGGCTAATGTGCATATCCCATGAGCATTTAAGGACACGTTCCTAAACTGACAAGCACAGAAATGGCACTAACATGAGTAATAAGTCTGTGTTTATCAGCTGCACATTTGCTCAGCAGTGCTGAAATTGTGGAGCTCATTGCTGCAGGTTGTTGTGGAGGCAGGGAGGATAAATTAGGGTTAATTTCATAGAGGCACAGTCCATCAGGGCTGTAAAGCCTCGGAATCAGGCTTTAGAAGGATATGTCTAGACAGTTATTTTGTTTGTTCTCTTTTGGAAATCCACTCTCTGGGCCTCACTGAATACCTTCAAGTTTCAGCTGTAGTGAAAGGAAAATTATCAGCCTTTAGGAGGAAAACTGGGATTCAGAAACTGAAAACAGCTTGTGTAGGGAAGGCTAGCAAGACATGAAAAAATGGAGATGGGGGAAATTCAAAGGATCTGAAATCGTAAATGAAAGAGCACAGTAGAAATGCAGTATTAGACTTGATGGGGGTTGATCTTGTCTTTATGACTTTTTATTGAAAGAGTATTAGAAAAGAAATGTGGGAAAGGCTTACTTTATAAATGGTACTCTACATTTAATCTTCAAAATTACAACTTTTTTTTTCAGAGGTCTCAAAAATTCCTCTGTTGAGAGCTTATCACCTGAAAAGAAAATAAGATGCTGAGGCTTAGTAAGCACCTGGGTTGTATTGTTGAGCAGCTGTTTGAAATCAAAAGATGCTTAGTATTATTTGTAGTACTATTTGTACTTTACCTTTTGCTTGGAAGCTGTAATCATGAGGATCTGGTAAATAGCAAAGTTCATGTGTACTTACATTGTATATCCCAAAAAGCCAACGTACACCTGCAATAATGGAAAAAATGTTTATTGTTTAACGTGCCGGGAAGGAGCTACTAAAATATTTAATGTTTTATTTGTTCTTGTGTAATAATGTGTTCTAAAGTAAAATGTGAATGACATCAGCCAAAACAGTTATTACAGAGCCTACAGACACCGTTCTGAATTGGGAGATTGTACGGAGCCATCAACAGCTTGCTGGAGTCTGACTGCAGAGTCTATCATTATCTGAGGCTGAAATTCTGGATCTGTCACTCTTTATCATCCATCACTTATCACACAAAAGAGGTGACTTGTGCATTACTTGGTTAAATGAGTCACTCCATTTCTGCAGCAGCTGTGTATCTCTAGGTCAGCCCTGCCAACACCACAACTACCACAAGCCACTGCTCATCTTTGCCTGTTCTAAGATGCTTTGTGAGCTGGCAGAGTTTGCATTATCGGTAAAGTAGGAAGGAAAATTAAGCATGGAAATGGAAGTGTGTTTGAGAATGCAGAGCAGAGAAATAGCAGAGCTGGAAATGGAATCTCAGAATTCTGATTCAAAGTCAGGTACTGAAAGGACTTAAACATCCTTTCATAAAAAAAACAAAGCCTAAGGCTAAGCTGGAAATGAAATGGCTTTCCATTGGTCTCATAACTTGGAGTTTAAATATCTTTTAAATTCTTTTTTTTAATCTTTTTTCTCTTGTTCCTTTTTCCTTTATCTACTTGGACCTTTCTGAAAAATGTAACAGTTTTTAAGAGAAGCCTACGAGCTTTTGTTAATCACATTCTGTTTTTAACAAAAGTAAAGAATGATCCAATTCTCTACTTTTCAGGATTCATAACTACCTTCTTGCTATTATATTTAAAGTACTAGCTCTGACACTTAATGGAGTGTTAGACATGAAGTAAAAGATGTGTCTGAAATGACGCAGATGAAATTCTTCCTCTTCCTGCCACCCACTGTTGATGCAGATATTAATGTTTTTGGAAACAAGAAGACAGGAAATACTTATGGTAAGTATGAAAAGCAAGAAAAGCACAATTTGCTTTGAAGACCTAAGAATCTGTTCTTAAGCAGCAGATTTTTTCCAGTCCCATTCTAATTAATTTTGTTAAACGCATCAGAAATACTTCTTCCTCTGCATGATATCACAAAACTGCTTGATTTCCTTCTGCTGATTTTTTATGTCACTTTGGGAAAATAGGTTAGCTGTGGGATGCCTATACTGAAGTGCATAAGTGATCTGCTTTAGTCCCACAAATCTATTTGTACTAAAATTGGGAGCAAATAACTTAAACTGTGCCATGAAGAAAATGTAATAAACTATTTTTGTATGTTCACCTGAGCTTTCTTTTTCTTAATATAGTCTGATTTTCAGAATCTTATTTTATGATGCAGAGGGTCCTATTATGTGCAGCTCATTAAAACCTTTACACATCCCCTAAACCCTCTCATATTCAAAGTAATAATCTCAGAAGAATGTAAACACTTTTCATGGCAATGTTTGGTCTCTGAAGGTTTTACGAAGTGCAAGGAATGTACTAATTTACCTTAATCTTATAGAGTACATAAGCCCCTTTAAAATTAAATTGGTCGATAAATTAGGTTGGTGCAAAGTACAAGATCAATAAGGGGGTCCATTAAAATCTATCAATCTCAGATATGGGATGAAACAAAAAAATAATGCAGTTCCATCAGGATTTGAAAGCAAAATTCTGATTGCAATGGCATTTCTTTGCACTGGCAATCCATGGCTTCCAGCCATCATAAACACAAGGCAAGTGCAGCTAACAAGTATATTTTACTTTCAGATTCTTGATCCAGGAAATTAGTGACCAGCTTGAATGTGCAGTGATGCAGTGGTAAGGGGGAGATCACAGAGATGCTCGTGTGAGCAGAATGGGGCAGGATATGGTAGAAGGAAGCCAGGAAGTTTCTAAGGGAAGGTGAAAGGAAAGTTGAAGTTTGGATATCCCCAGGAGTTCCAATGACCCTAATGAATCATTAACAACCAAGCCCTGCCCTCCTCCTCACTTGACATGATATTTGGGGAACAAAAATGTAATAATTATATTTTCATTGTATTAATATCCTGGTGTAACAGTACTGGTGTTAGATGAATTTATTTTTACATAAATTTACATTAAAAAGGTGAAGTTGCAGATTAACTCAGTCTCTTCGCTAAAGAGCTGATGGCCTAAAAGGGAACTGAGCCCAAAAGCAGAGGAGAAGGGGTGGAGTGGTTTCCTAAAGCCACCCAGCAGAGCAATGCAGGTGGAACCCAGCCTCCCTGGCACTGACCTGGGCTGACGGAGCCGTGGGCAGTGCTCCTGCAGCAAGCCCTAGCAAGGCTGATCAAATGGCTTCCTAACAAGGCAGGACATTTGATTAGAATTTCTATAAAAGAGAAAAAAACCCCAGCCAAAAATCAGAGGATTGTACACTTGTATCTCTCTATCAGCAGCTGATTTCAAGCTCCACTGAGACTAAAGAAGGAACAAAGCTGTTTCAAACAGCTGCTTTTCAAACAACTAAATTCATTTCCTGATCAGAGCTGAATTCTAAAGCTCTTAAAGCATCAACTTCCATCTGAAAATGAGGGTAGGAGCAGCCAAGAAATTAAACTATTTCCTACCAGACCATTTTTATTAGCAGTGTGCCTCCCCACTGGCAATAGAGCTCATGAGCCTGGAGCAATTCACTTTCAGTCTGTAATGGGTTCCTTCCATGGCCTTCACTCGGAACAGCCAAGAGCGGCAGAAGGAGCTTGTGCCTGACCTTTTCTCCTAATAGGAAAGAGATAAAGCTCCAGCAGTGGTTTCTTGCAGCAGTTTTACAACACACTGCAGCAGCTCATTACATATGGCAGGCTGACCTATAGATCGAATAGGTCAGCGTTTCAGGCAACCTGTCTTCAGCCTTCCAAAATGTCCCATCAGCTCTCCTTGTCATCTCTTGTTCTGCTTTGTTTCTGCTGCTGTAGCTCTGTGTTTTGCTGCAGACAGGCTGAGGTGTTCTCCTGTGACACCTTTCTCTACCTTTTAGGTCTCCTGTGCAGTGTTGTCACCCCAAATTCTCTCCCTTTGCTGGTTTCACTTTCACCACCTGTTACGGAAGATGTTCTTCCCTGTTCTTGGAGATGCTGGGCCACTCCTGTGGGAATACTGATGCTGCAGTGGCAGCAGGTCCATTCTGGGGAGGAAGGACAGGACCTCTGGACCAGGCAAAGATCGAGCATTCACTTGGCTGCTTTGTTTGTGGCAGTGTGGCACGGAAGAGGAAGGGAAGAGGCGAGAGGCGGCATTTTTCAGTGTCAGATTGAAACCTTTGGGGTTTTCTTCAAAATTTTAAGATGACTTAGTGATACTCTTACTTCACCAAGCAGAGATTTCGTGGAACTCTTGTGCTCATTTTCCACTGGAGTATGATGTCTGCTGGAATAGCCTGATGGAATGAAGGTGGAGCTGGGAAATTCACACTGGCACCTCTAGACATGTCTGCTTATGGACAGAGCAAGAAAGCTTCCAGGTTTCCTCAGCTACATTGCTCAGGTCTCAGGACTTTCTGCTTTGGGGCCAAGAGGCCTGAGAGCTGAGGCTTTGTCTGTAAATTAAAATACCTCCTGTCTCAGGACCTTGGTAGCTCCAGGGGGGTCTCTCTGCTGGAATAGTGTCTGTTTGTACAGCAAGAACTTGCACCAGACTGGTGGGATAGTAATGTCAGACTTTTCAGAATGTTTTGATGACATATTTGGCATTCCTTCCCAAAGAGAAGACAGATAGAGAGTAGAAGGCATTAATTCATTTAGCTGGAGCATGTAAGTGTGAGTGAAGCAGCAAAGGGGGAAGAAAGCATGTCCAGTTTTATGAAAAATGTTTTTATTTGTCTCATCTAGGGCACCTCAGAGCTCCATCATCTGGAATGCTTTGGGATTTATTTAGTAAATACAGTGCAACTTGAGTATCCCGATTTTTATATCCTGGCTTCGTGTCTGTGGGCACAATTAGACTATAGAGTATATTACATTGCTGTGACTGAAACTTTTGAGCTCTCAGAGTTTCCAAGCTTCCATGCAGACCCACGTTAGCAGAGAGTTATCACACTACACTGCTTTCTTTTCAAACAGGCCTAGTAGAAAATTGTCTTCAGCCAGCAAACACAAATTAAGCACAGATGGGAACTTGGCCTGTAGCCACTTTATTGACCTGAAAAGAAGGTGCTTTTCAAAGCTTAACTGGAACGTTTAAATAGCAACACTGTAAACAAGAAGAAACCTTCTTTCCCCCGTACCTCCTCTCCTTCACCTCCCTTAAAAATCAAGGCAATCCAATGTCCAAAGCTGTTAATGTTAAGAGGCAAAATAGGAAAGTCAGGAGCTTTACGGAGCGTATGGTCAAACTTGTGTTCACATTTATAGCATTTCCCATCTCTGTTTCTCTGATCAGATATGTAACCATAAGCACAGAGCTGACAGAAGTCAGATCTTCAGCAAGTCTGCCACAGAAGCATTTCACTCCCCACATCAGGGCTGTAAGCAGATATGCAGCCGCTTGGCTTGTCTTTTCCACGCCTCTGCGTGATGGAGAAGAGTCCAGAAGCAGAAAATGGTGATGAAAAGATCTAGAAGAAATAAAGGAGACCAGCAAGGCAGATATTCTCCAGGCAGAATCTTCCTTATCCCATTTCCTCATTCAGCTGCCTGCATTTCATGTCACCAAATCCCCAGACAGCTCTGGTTTAGGCTCCGTCTCTGAATAACTCTCAGACAGATCACTTATAGAAGTCTCAAACTCATCCGTTCTTTACACAGATTTGCATTACAGAAAATGTACTCACCCTGCAGGACCTTGAGACTGAGGAGAAACCAAGACCCAACAGCAAATATGTTACAGTGGACTCGAAATTTTTACATTGTCAATACCATATTTCTTGTTTCCTGGTGCTGGTCTATATGTTGTATGTAGTTTTTAGGCTCTCGCAATTTTGAGAGAGGTGCCCAGGAATGGTTACTTGTTTCCCACTAGTGGGAATATCATGGTATTCTTCCAGTATTTTTCCAGCATGCATTGAATTTCTTCTTAACTTTCTCAAGCTGTGGGAGCCTGCGCAGTTTTATCCAGTACTGGATGCACAGCATTGGACATGACAAGTAGGGGATGTTTGTTCATTGATAAGGCCTTTGTGCTGCCTAAATTAAGAGTTTTCTGTAGAGGTTGAGAATATATTTTGTCTATCCAGAAAAAAGTAACACAGAAAGATTAAAATATGAAAATAAAACATGAAATATTAGGAAAACTAGAAATGTAGTGACTCACTTGACTCTGAATGTGACCTGGAAAAGAAAATGTTTCTTAACTGTTCCCGCAGTAGGATAATTCATAACAAATACAATGACAGTATTTCTGCTTAGTTACATCCCTAAATATAACAGAGCATGTATGAAATGCAAGACGATTCAACAGAGTGTATTTTTCATCTGGTCCTTGGTAACCTAGTTAAGAACATTGCAGAAGCTGCACAGATCCAGAAAAAGAGCTTAACTGAAGCTGCATATGGTCAGACTGCAGGGCCTTCCTTACAAATCCATTTAAAGAACTAACAGTGTCCAGCTCCTTATTTTTCTTTTTTTTATTTTCATATATTTATAAAACATGTATTTCTCATATCTTAAGGGAGGATGATCAACCAAGTGCTGCATATAGAGAAATGGAGGAATTTTAGCTCCAAAGTCAGTGCAGGAAAACCTCCAGCTGTTTGGCTTTGGGAGGGTGGGAGGCAGGGACCCACAGACCCCATGTCCCAAAGGTTCATGACAAGCTGTGATAGTGGCAGCTGGGAAGGGGCAGGGCTTAGGCTAGGGCAGACTTCTGGAAGTGGTCAAAAGGGTGGTTTTGACTGTTCATTCAAGATTTGGGAGGTTGATATACTGAAGATAGTGGTCTGAATCACATCAGCCCCATAGGTTACATCTGAAAAACACAGGATTGAAATACATCCAGTGCTGGATCCCTCCAGTGAGTACTCCCAGAAAACAAGAGCCATCCAAGAGATCCAGGCAGATCTCGCTTTAGATACACAGAGGCCTCATTGCTGTTTAAAAGTCACGCTAAAGACGTTCTTTTGGTTGTGAAAAAACACTTTTGGTGGGCATGACGTAATTCTGTGTGATCTTAAAGCTTTTACATCATCTGTCTTTAAATAAAAACATGCCTTATGGCAAAAAATAATGTTACAATGTAATTAGACTCTATAGTCTGGAAATAAGCCCTCATTTTAAAGGCACTATTACTGGAAAGCTATTTACACAGCAGATGTTTGAAGATATCTGCTGCGTTTCCATTTTGCCAGCTAACCTTACCCTGACAGTACTGGTTGTAGACATCCAGACGTAAATCCTCCCTAAGCGACTCCTAATGCTACCAGCGAAACCATAAATTGCAGCTAATGCAGGATGAGTCTGAAATGTTCCAGCACTTTCTGAAAATGTTGCCTTTTCCTTTGCATTTAAACAGATCCTTGCTGGTCTCAGCTCCTCCAGTCCCCAGCCAAAATTGTTTGCTGTGCTTGACTCTATTGGTTTATTCGGTTCAGGAGTAGTAATCAAGTGTTTCAGTTATACTTAGTGAGAGGGGTAAATAGTCCCTGTAGTTGTTCATTAAAACCTCCATGATGTATGCATCAATTACCAAACAGCTTGAACAAAACAGAGGTAAATTAACTTTCTGAAGCTCGCTGTCATAGCCAAAAGGAGTGTAAAGCATTAAAAGTGATTTCATGGCTTAAAGTTCATCCAAAGTACTATTAGCTTTAAGTCCAATTTTCAACTGTCAAGGGGAATATTTACAATAGTAATTTCAGATCATTATCTTAACATTTCAATGCAAATAGCCACAATTTAATTCATTATTACTCACATTACATCTTTATTTTGCCACCAACTGGTGGCTGACATTTCCCAAGCTACTAGGAAGAAATGCTAATTAGACTGGTGTGCACTCTTACCCTTTCTTAATTTCATCATGTTTGTTCTTCAGTGACATGAAGCATTTCCTTCCTTCTGGTCAACCATTGCTTTTTATCCTCTGCATCTCCTCAGTGGTCCAGTTGGAAAATTGAAATAGAGATAAGGCAAGTGAAATAATTGCCTGCTTTCTGCCTTTTTGGTAAAGTATCTAAGAATATTTGTGCTAGTGTGACAAAAACGACCTCTTCCCTTCAGCCCACCCACCCAACCTAATTTAGAAAATCTGAAGTGATCTCTGGAGTGGAATACTATATGCATTAATATGCAAATGAACTGCCAAGAAAGTTCAGATTTGCATTTAGACTGGACAAAGGGGAAGGAAATGGCTTTCTCATGCTGTTCCCTTGCATCACCACAATTTCACAAATTACTAATCCCAGAAATGATGCTAGAAGGGACTTTCTCACTACATTTCATTCATGCTTAGATGAGTTTGATTCATCTCAATGTGCCTGGCATTTTACAGTAAATCTTCAAATTTAAAGTGCAGGCAGGACCTCAGTGGCTTTGCTAAGAACCAAATGTGTTTGGAATAAACACAATTAGTAAACTTCAAATAAAATATACCCTCCTGCTAGAGGCTAGAATAATAATAGGCAGAAGGGAAGGTAATCTTAGAAAGTTTCCCTAAGAATGAACAATTATGCCAGTGAGAATGTCTTATCTCCATTAAAAATAATATTATTCAAGCATGCATATTTGGCACAAATAAAAGATTTAGCAGGTGAATGCCAAAATTATTGAGGGGAAAGAAAAAAGAAACCTATAAGGCAAAGCAGTAATCTCGCTTGCAGATGGATAGAGTTTAATCCTTCTCCTGTTTTGCTATCTAAAGTTTAGTCAGCTCACAAAATGAGGAATCATTCCTGGGGTTAAAATTCAGGTCCTTGCAAATTAAAGAGTATTTTTCAACAGATGCTTTCCTGAAGACTTTCTGTTTGTCTAATATTTGTTTTAATCAGGGGAATGTTGGTTAATTTATATTTTTTTGCCAAATGAGTCAGTGTTTCTGTGTGTGTAAACAGGCGAGCTTTCAGGAGCACAGGTGCCCCAACAGGAAGGTACTTTTCAAAAATAGGTGTAATGTTGAAAAAGTACCTGCCCTGGGGCATCAACAAAGAGGAATTTCAAGATCAGTTTTATGTTTGCTTCTTAATCTTTCTGGGGGATTTTTTTCTCCTCCCAGCTACTGCAGCAAAGAAAATACTGTAAGTCATCACATTTCTGTTTGCCAGCATTTATTTGCCCTTTGGTTTAAATGTGTACAGTGCGAGGGTAATAGGGCAGTGCCTTTTACTGCTGGGGATACATTTTGCTGTGTCTGTTTTTCAGATGGCTGGAAATGAAGTATTAATATTTGTTCATTGGAGAAATGCAACAACATTTTTCTATGTCAAAGAGAATTTCCCCTCCTCCCCCCTCATCCTGCCATCCTGCTCTGAACCTTCCCCTGTGGCTCTCTTTTGAGGGAAAAAAGGGGCATTTTACTACAATAATCAGTCCATTCTAAAGCCTGTCCCCTGTCTCCATATGAGGAGAGGCCAGGCAAGTACAACCCTCATGTTTTGGGGGGTTTTGACCATTCTGTGCAGCACAGCTGGTTAAACCCTTCCTGCCATGTCTGTGTAAGACTTTTTGTGCACACAAGTCCCCATTTCAGCCTCTCGCTTCTAACCAGCGGAAACTGAAATAAGCAGACTTATTTTTAGGACTCTGATTAAGTCTCATTGTTGTCTGATGCCTAAACCGAAGAATTTTTGTAAGTATTTCTAAAATCCACTGGACAAAGGAATCTGTTTAAAAGCTTTGTTGAACTGAGGATAGAGCAGCACCCCAGCTGGGGGGTGTTGGGATTTGGCGGCCAAACCCAGCCTGACACTTGTCCTCCTGCTGATTTTCAGTGGAAAAAGGCAGGTGTGAGACGCTGATCACCTGAGCCAGGCTCTGTCCTTCCCCAAACTAACATCACAGGCTTAGCATTCCATGTTTAACTGGCCAAATATCCAGAGGGAGCAGACCAAGAGCCCTCTGCCCCTGATTTGCCATCTGCTGGCACCTCGTGTGGTTGAGCTGAAGCCAAGCTCACACATTGCCCAGAAACCTGCAGTTTCCCTTACTCTAGTGTTGTACCTCTGTTTTCCATAGGTATACAGGGAGCAGGAGGATGAATCCAGCTGTCTTCCCTAGCTTGGGAATTTTTTTCGGTGCATTTTACAATGCCATGTGGTTTGGTTTTCCTGTGCTAATATTTCATTTCTTGATATCCTTCTGATTTGTTTTGGTTTTGATTTAACGTCGTCTGTAGATTTCCCACTCTGTCTCACTGCTCGCTACTCCTGATGTTCTCAACATCCTTTTCTCTCATTTTTAGACCAGGGGACTGTCTGTCATACTGTGTTTTTTAGTTTCCTTTTGCTTCCTGATAAAGAGTGACGATCTTTTCTGCACCACAAACCAGCCAGTAGTTTGGTCAGAGGTGTCTGTTTTGCTTAAAAACTTTTCAAGGTCACTAGAATGATGTTAAAGAAGCCATAGAAGCCATTTTCAACAGTTTAAGAAAGAGCAAAGGACACAAATTTCCCCGAGCACATACATGCTTTTATCTTGTTAGCATCCCACCAGTATCAGCCTGTTTAACATCTCTGGCGACCCTTTTCTGCTCCCATTAGGAATGGGGCCTTGCAGTGTCTGGGTTATAAGCTTGTTCACACTATTAATTAAGGGGAACTAAGTAAAAGTGCCAGTGCATGTTGATCAAAGGTCATTTAAAAGATTTGGTCTTGATATCTTCAGTTATGGCAGAGAGGTTTGTGGGGTTGGGTTAGAGATCTAGAGATTGTTAAAAAAACTGCAACAGTCTGTACCAGGTTTGCAGCTTGTGAGACAACCCTCTGTGACTTCTCTTTTCCAATTTAAGGCACTTAGACTTCACATTTTTCAGAAATTTTGATTTTCTATCTAGACACCACCATCGAAATAATAACTAATCGTAGTCTTCATGCAGAGCAAAGGAATAAAACCAGTTGTCAGCTCCTTATTCGCTTCTGAATTGTTTATGTGGAATTTTTTGAGGGGTTTGAAACATCTCAAAATTCCCAGGGAAATTTAGGTGCATGTTTAAAACCTGTTATCACCCTGGTTCCACTGCCCAGCCACCCAACCACGTCACCAAGGCTGAGCACTTCACAGCAGTTTCCTGAGTGTCTTTCAGATTGTTTTATCAAACTCTCAACCCTTCAGGAACCAACAAGAAAAAAAAACCACTTGAGTCAGAGCCTGGAAGCTTCCATTAAATCTCTTCTTTGTGTTTAGAAACGCTGGAAATCAGATTTACAATGAGAATCTTCAGCCTTAACCCAATTTTGGTTTCTGTAATTGTAACTGTATTGTATAAATTAGTGCTGGACCATGTTGGCAATGCCCCAGTGAAAGGTCAAAAGCACTTTGGAAGCAATGGGTGGAAGCAGCTTTTCTCTCAGGAATGGGAGCACACTGAGTATTGCTGCCAGCAGAGCCAAGGCTGGCATCCTCCTGCATCAGCCTGGATGCTGCAGCCAGAGGGAAAAAGCTCAGTCTGACTAATGACTAAATAAACCAGGAAAATAAGCTTTTTTCCAGAAAAATTGTCAGAGTAACAAGGTAGTACAAACAAGTTGCAAATGTGGAGGTTGTAGATAGGCCAAAAGGTTGTGCCAGGGCCTCCCCACCCTCCCAGGGAACAATTCCTTCCCAGTATCCCATCCAGCCCTGCCCTCTGGCACTGGGAAGCCATTCCCTGTGTCCTGTGACTCCAGCCCTTGTCCGAAGTCCCTCTCCAGCTCTCTTTCAGGCTCCCTTCAGGCACTGAAAGGCCACAGTTAAGTCTCTCTGGAGTCTTCCTCAGGCTGAACACCCCCAACTCTCTCAGCCTTTCCTCACAGGAGAAGCTGCAGCCCTTGGATAGTTACAAGCTGTTCCAAACCCAGCCCAACCCACTGTTCTGGTTCTGTGAGATGCCACCTGACCTGTGGTCCCCAGGATTGTCAGTCCTATTTATGATCCAGGTTTGCTCTCCAGTTCTGGTGCAGATAAGAAACTGCAGCGGTCCCTTGAAAAGCTCTGTCAGAACCAGGGGATGCAGTAAACAATTAATGATGGTGCTAAATGAATTGCCATGCTCTGACAGAAGGCTTCTGTGAAAGTGCGTAAAGGTGAAGACGGAGAAAGTACATAAAGTGTGATCACATTTCTGAAACCACTCATTAATAATAAAAGGGGAGAAAGAAATGAAAGGGAATGTGAGAAAATTTTCTTTCTCTTTCAAGTCCCAGAAGTTCAGGCAGGGAGCCTGAAGTTAGAGAGACCCCACTTTTACAGATTAAAAAAATATTTTTTTTTTTACTTTTGCAAGCTCTGGCCTTCTAGAGCAATGATCCAAACATTACCTCCAGTAACTGTCCTGAAAGGTCACATGAATGTTATGGCAAAGTTGATCTAGTCATTAGGAAAAGTTATTTCCAGCTGTTTCTCTTTCTCTTTTGATATGGGCATTTTACACTCCCTTTTTCTCTCTGGTATTCTGCATATTTTAAGCTAAAAAGAATTCATATCCTATAATACTGTCCTGCAATAGCTTTGGTCCTGGATGCTCTTATTTAACACTTGAAGGGGTGTTCTGACTTTACAATTAGAATACCTTTACTTAATCCACTTAGCAAATAGATTAAAAGCATTCTTATAACAAAATACAAGTATTAACCTGTATGACCACAGCCAAAAATGTTGGGGCTGCCAGAGTGCCTGGGCCCAGCTGCCCACGGCAAGCTCGGCTCAGTTTTTCCCATTCCACAGCACAGCCCCATAGTGGTGACTTTGAAGAGCTTCCCAAACTTGCTGCCGCAGGTGCTGGTGACTTCCCAGGCTGCAGCCGGTCAGGAGCTGCTGCGTGGGCTGTGAAACCTCACTGCTCCTGACAAGTCCTTGCAGTGGACTGTGGCAGAGAGCAGGACAGGAGAATGTTGTCAGCAGTCCTGACATACTGCATGGGTTGTACTTGGTCAAAACCCTTTGTATTCCCACCTAGGAATTTAGTGAGGGAATGCCAGTGAGTGTTACAGTCATGTCATAAGTTCTGCTCAGTAATTCCCATGTGCAGCCAAGCTCTTAAGGTTAGACTACACATGCTGTCTTGAAAGCTTTATCTTAAGGTTTCTGGTTTGCTGCATAATCAAGCTGATTTTTAAGCTTATTTATGGTTTTCCTTTTGGCCTATGCCTTTCTTAGGCTTTCAGTTTAAAGAAAACAGTCCTGATGAGCAGCTCATTAGCATTAAACAGCTTTCCTAAAAGAATGGTTGTTAAATTATCACAATTTTGTTGTGATTAGTTCCTGCAAATAGCCAATATCTCTGGGCTAAACAATTCTCGTTCCCAGTATGAGGAGTCATTGTCATCCCCTTCTGGATTATGCAGCCTGAATGATCTTGGTCTGTCCTTAAGTGATGCTGTGATTCTTTCTTCCAAGGACATTGTTTCGTCCTCTTTGCACAGTAGTGCCCTGCACAGTGAAGTGCTGAAATCTCCATTATCAGTTTCCACTGGAGGAGAGTCGTGCGCAAGGTTATAACACATCCCTCTGTGTTTTAAGCTCTTTGCTAGGAATAGTATTTTCCAGTGATTCCTGGTTCAGTGGTTTTCCTGGAACAACTTCTGTGTTCCAGTGAAGATAAGTATGCCAGACCTGTGCTGGTATCCCTCCAGTTTGGGGTTATAATATCAGTGCTGGTACCACCTAAAAGGAATGGTTGTGTCAAGTCCGACTTGTGGAAAAGAATTGTGCGGGATTGCTGTTGTGTAGCTACTCTGTCCGTACTCTTACACACTCACTCTGCCATTTAACTCTGGTGGTAAATGGGAAAGTTGCTCTTTAATTACTCAGTGCTGAGTCTCCACATCTACATTTCATTTTCTATGAGTCTGTCTTAGCTATCACAATCCCTTCTATGCACAAGGAAACAGTGCAATGCCTCAGAACACAGAGAACTGTTGAATTTTTGATAGTACCCTGTACCTGCCTTGTTGTAGCAATATGTTGTTAGAGGAGTTTTGTTTGGGTTTTGTCTGGAGTTATTTTGGGGGGTTTTGGGGAGTTTGGGTTTGGTTGGCTTGTTTTATTTTTTATTTTTCTGAGGCTAAATTGTCTCTAAAAAAAACCAAACTGCTTTACATAGTTGAGAGATATTTATAGAAAACACTCAATGGGGTGGCTTTAGAAAGCTGGAATTTCAGCCAGCTGCTCTGTGTTTGTACTCACCTTTTGCTTGAATCAAGGCACATGGATATTTTTCTCCACGTGCCTTTTTGACTGTGATGAAATGTGATTCCATGACCTTGCATTATGTAAGAAAAGTCACCTGATCCCAGAGAGTCTCTGAGGAAACTGGTGAAGTTCTTGGTAGTGTTCATGGGTTTCTTTAAGACAGGAGGGAGTGGAGGGTCTCTGGACACAGTGAGACAAGAAATGTGTTTATTCCTGCTTGGGACAGGAGGTGTACTTGAAAACCTGTAGTTCAAAGGCAAATTTCTGTGAATAGAGAACTCCTCTGCAGGATGCCAGGGTGCCCCTCTGCAATCGCTCTATTACTCAGTTTTCCTTAAAACCTGCTGAAGAGGAGGAACATTCAGCATGGAATGTCAGTGACAGGAGAAGCTGTTTCATCACTCTGTTAGAAAAAGGACCAGTTGGCAAGTACATTGTAAGGTACCCCTGCAATAGTCATTTTAATATTAATAAAGGTAGTGTACAAGTGCACTTTCTAGCTCAGTCCTGCCAATTAGAGGGAGATCCTCCTACACATTCTTTCTGTACTCTGCTTTTTTGCAGTGCTTTCACCTATGCCATCTGTGATGTTTGTATTTCTTGATGACCTTTTCAACAGTTTGTTGTTCTCATTCTTCTGTCCATGTGAGAGAGATGGAATTCTCCAAGGAAAGCTACTTGAACATATGGCAAGGTACAATATTGTAGCATGTAAACTGACATTCATTACTGCTTCTCTGTACTGTTGACTTTTTTTTTCTTTAGCTTTTTTTGGGGTTGTTTTTTTTTTTTTTTTTGGAGGAAGGTTTTATTATTAATGATATCTCTAAACTGGGGAAAGATCCCCAGTATGTGGATTGAAGTGTGAAGCAAGTTCATACCAGCTGAGGAGCAGGGCCAAGCTGTAGATGAAGTCTTCAGATATGAAGAAAAGACAATTGTGCTCGAAAGACCTTAACCTGCCTTTTTTTTCCCCTACCAAATTCTGCCAAGCATGGGCATAAGGAACATATTTGAGTTCAGGGACAAAAGCATTTGTGAGTCAGTGGTTTCATAGTTGGGGCAATTAACGTTAAAAGTGAATAGAAAAAGTCACACAGTGGGAATTCTTCCAACAATTAGAGAGTAAGGGTGTAAATGTCAGGCAACCTCTCACAAGATAGGAGTGTTACAGTCAGGGAAAACCCGTCCATATCACGAATCTAATAAAACCTGTGGCTGGATGAGGTGTGCCACAGGTGGAGAGAGGGGGCTGGAAGGTAGGTGTAGCATGGGTTAAATGATGGGGCTATTTTTGCAGCGTGTATTTCCCGATGACCTTTTCAACAGCTGCCTGCTTTTGTTCTTCTGGCCATATGAGAGAGCTAGAATTCTCCCAGGGAGGCTGCTTGAATGCCTGCCATATCTATCCATTTGTGTGAATTAAAAGGGTATTGTGTGGACATCATAAAAATGAGAGAAGAGATGGAGGCTACTGAATGAAGATGGAAAACAAGTGAAGCATTTTCCAGTAGTTTTGCTGTCAGAATGAAAAAGAAGTACTGGATAATTTATAAATCTGCGGATGAGCAAAAGACAAAACTTCTTAACACTTTACATATGTTAGAAGAAAGGTGAATGGACAGTAATCTGATTGATGGGAAGGAGAGTGAAAAATCCCCAGGGTAGTGGAGAAAGAAAGCAAAGGAATGGTTTTTGTTTTGTTGAAAAGGAAGTAATCTGACATTTGACTAAAGATGGGAAGGTAAAGCAGGTGTTGGTGAATCAGAGATGTGGAATCAGGTGTGGGAGGATTAACCAGAAGTCAACCGGCAGCAGCAATGGCTAATGGGTGAAGTCAGTTTTGAGAAAGAAGCAAGAGGAAAATACTTGAGAAGGGATGAGGAAGAGATCAAAAAACAAAGCAAAACAAGAAAAGCACTAATATTGCTGCTTAAAATAGCTAGAGAGGATGTTATTATTTACAGCTTACAGCTTCTGCAAGGTCAAGAAAAATCCGCAGATGTAGTTTAGTGAGGGTTTCAATCAAGACAGTCCATATTAGCAAGGATATTTATGTTAACACATAAACTGTTTTTGATACTTGCAAATTTGGAGCCCAAATTTTGGTTACTGAAAGTCTGTGCAAGAGGAAAACAACCTCATTGTTTTTCACAATGTCTTCTTCTGTAATACATTTATTTCACACATCTCAGCATTCCAAGAAATGACCAGGCTGACAGTGGTGGTCCGAGGTTTGCTGTTTAACCCACACAAGTTGTTCCATGGTGACAGAACACCATGTGTCCCTCTGCCTGCCCTCAGAAGCTGCAGATCACACTGGGAACCCTCCACCAGTGTCCAGCTCCAGATTTGGTGATGTCACTGCTGTCCTTAGGAAGCACAGAGAGGAATCTGGAGGGTGAGAAGTGGGCTGCTGATGATCCAGAACTGCAGAAAGCTCCGTCAATTTTTTTTCACGTAAGATGCTGCACTGTTGTTTTACACGAACAAGAGAGGATTCCACTGACAAAGCTGTGGCAAAAAGGCCAGCTGAGCACTGTGGTTCCAGATAATTCACTCCTCAGGAGCATGCTTGGGTTCCTGCCTGTGTTTACTGTGCAGGAATCCATCTTTAGGCTTTAATCTTTGCAGGTCCTTTTTCTTTCTTACATTCAAATGCAGCACATTTTTAATCAAGTACTGTGAACAGCATATCAAAGGAAGGGGTTGACCTTCAGATCAATGCAGTAGATAACCTTATCCATTTATTACATTTGAGAAAAATCATGCTTCTATCAACTTTGATAAAGAACAAAACCAGAAATATCTGGAAAAATCTCCAGCACGTTTCAAATGTTTCTCTCCTGTTGGTTTCAGCAGCGCTGCTTCAGAACCCTTCTGTAATAGAAAATTCCAAATATTCCAGTGAGTAGGGAGCATGTGCCTGAGGAAAGCACGCACAAAACCAATTCTCTTATTCTGTGTTTACTTACTCTGAGGAGTTGTCTCAAAGCACCAACTACAATCTGCAAAAACAAGATTGCTTCCCTCTGGACCCAACATGCATAAATATTTCAGTGGATAGATACATAAATTTAAAAAAAAGGTGTTGTGGTAAATAGAAAGGAAGAAAAAAACCAATCTGAGATGGGCTGATTTGTAAACAATAAATATTACATCGTCTTTACACAATAAAGTTCCATAAAGGACATCAGATGATCAAAGTTATGAGAAAGGCTTAGTAGAGATAGAAAAAGATGACTCTCGGGGTCCTAAACTACTTGTAATTCAAGTATTCATTTTACTTGGTGGTAGCCTTTTAATAGCCGGCTGCTTGGCATTGGCTGTTTGATACTTTACTATTTCTTTATTTTCTGTTTTCTCTGTCATAATCACCCCCAAGTAATAATTCAACTCAGAAAGAGTCTGCACAGAGAATTGCTAATGTCCTGTGGTTTCTTTGCCCATCTGAGTTGTCATATGGTGCTCTTTCCAAAACCACATTTGTAGAGCACAGCCTTGGAACTGTTTAATTTTCTGGAGAAGCGTTTATTATTAAACACTAGACTGTTATCAAAACAATTCAATATGCATGACCTAAATCTATTTGTGGTTAAATAGTAAGGTCTGGAGGTTAATAAAAAGAACTGCAGCAAGCTGCTCACAAGATAATTCAAGAAACTTCTAAAGGATTGTAGAACCCCAGTCATTTTCCCATTAGGCTTAAGATAAAGTAAATATAAAAGGAAGATGATAGCTCTGTATTACTATTTCCTTAACAATATTGAGAAATCCCATTGTTTAAAAGGTTAGGTGAGACAAAGAGGAACTATGTGCAGTTGGTAAAAAGCTGGGGTTTTTCCTAAATTTAGAGAAATGGGTTTTTCCTCCCTCTTCAAGTAGTTTTTCATTTTATTTATTTTTGGGTCGGGTTTTTTTCCCCACTGTCTTTAGCCTTGTGAGTGTGACTTGCTAGAGTGGGAAGGAGAAGAGACCTAAATCAGCTTCCAGTTCAGCATTTAAGCAAGCACAGTCACTTTTCAAGTGCTGCTGAGTGTCACAGCAAGACAGGGAAGGGAAGTGGCACTAAATGACTCCTGAAAAGTCAGTAGGCTTATTAAGTCTTACTTAAAAAGTTGATTGGGGAGCTAATTTAGAGGTCCCCTGTCCTGCCTTTTAAGTATGATGAAAACCCTTAAAAGACTCTCAGTGGTGCTAACAGATTCAGAGTGGCATTGAGTGTGGACGTGGAGTGGGAATGGGGAAACACAAAGTTAGAAGGACTGGGTACCTTTAGAATCCATGCCTGTGCATTTTTCCTAGAGGGCAAGGGGGAGATGGAGGATGTTTTCCTGTCTGCTGCTTGCAGTGCTATTTTTTACTGCACAGTGGGCCAGAGTCCTGCCATCAGAACCCTCTTTGTCAGTGCCTGGAAGCCTAATGTGGGTCTAAATGCCATCCACACCCATCCCGACTTCCTGAGCAGCAGAAAGGAAGGGGGGGATAAATAAAAAACCCTCATGCTCCTCAGGGGTTTTATTTGTGTTAATGACATTTCCTTACTGTTCATGTGGACATGGTGGCATCACATAAAGAGTCAGCCAAGCACTGAAAAGGTGGCATTGGAAACTGTTGTTCATGCTCTAAATTGCTTCTTAGCTGAGCCTCTGAAACTGAATGTCATTTCATAGCAAACTGCCTGCCCTTTTAATGGAAATGTCAATCCTTTAGAAAGTTCTTGTTTAGAGGAACCATGTGCTAGACAATACTCTTAATGAAGATCTTCTTCCTTTGTCTCTACACTTGCCCTCTCTTTTATTTCCTCACATGGAAATACCAGCCAGGACTCTTCAATTATGGAAAAAGCTTTTCATTTTAACAACTGTTTTGCAGGCATTCTTGCTAATGCATTTTGTCTGCCTTTGTTTCCCAGCCTCCCATTTCTATTGTCGTCTTTTAAAATGACAGGAGACGGAGCTTTTTCATTAGGAAAGAGCTAAGACGAGGCAGTGCAGTTCAGGTTGTGCCTGGAAGAAACAACAAAGGCTTGGCTCTTTAGTTTTAAACTCACTGCAGGTGCATAGTCAACAAGATATTATTGTCTTGTGGCCATTAAAAGTGTCCCAACTGGAAATATTTTGAGAGAATGAATGCTTAATCTATGACATCAATAATGTGACCCACCAGAGTGTCTAAGAGTATTTCATTATCCATGGAGTGTGTACATGCTTGTTTTTATCCTCTCCCGACCGAGAGTCAAAACACATTATTAGTTTAAACTTCAGGGAAAGAAGATTGAAGTGGGGTTTTTTGTGTTCCAAGTGCAGCAAGCTGAACAGTACATATATGTGATGGCACCCCTTGGCTTCCTAAAGTGACACAGGCATTGTGCATCCTGTTGATTTTTCCAGGACTGTGCCAACAGGAGTGCTGCTGCTGGAGCTGACTGCACTCTCAGTTTCCTGCCTCATACTCTGATTATTCTGGAAAGTGCAGGGTCTCTACCCACGCACAGTACATCCCTGGTCACTACTGAAAAAGAAAACAATCCACAAGAGGATATTTTCAAGCATTACTGCAGTCACTATTCCCTATTATTAAACAACCTGTCAATTGTCCAAAAGCTTATTTAGAAAGTATTTCCACCTCTGTCTTGCTTTCCTTGAGATGGAAAAAAAGCAACATTAAATTGCCTGTCCATGAGAGTCAATGAAATTTAGCACTGCATATATATGTATAAAAATATATTTATAAATATATATATGGAGCTATACATGGATAACTATTTAACAAGTGCATTTCTTTCTAACTTCTCTGCTAACTAATGACAAGTCAAAACCAAAGTGTGGTGTTATGTGTGATATTTTTGTCCACTGTGGAATACCTTCATCTATAATTCTGAAATGTAGGCCATTGTAAACATGTATTGATAGCAAGTGTGTTATTGAATCTCTAGGGTACCAATAAGGGAGATAACAGGCTGTCCCCTGAGATCTCAAAACACACACCCTTCACAAATAAGCTTGTTGTTAACACCACCACTGTGTTATCAGTCTTTCATCAGACCAAATTTTGTGTTGAATTCACTTTCTGCATATCATTCCTGTACTATTATTATCACCATCATCATCATCGGGAAGTTGAATTTAGTTAGTTGCTCCAGCTATAGCTTACTTGGAATTTGCAATATTGTTGAACCTGCCCTAACAGGGAGACTAACAAATTTTACTATTAATGATAGGCTGAACTAGATAGAAGAAGCGTTATTTCTTCTGTGTTCCTAGTTAAACGCTCTGCAAACGGTGCTGCATACGCAAGACCATCCTCTAACATTGCAGGAGTCGCTTCCAGCTGATGCCGGTGGAGCGTGCACTTAACACCTGCTGGGCACGCGGAGGGAGCTCCCCTTGGCTGCTGCGGCCAGGGCCGCGCGGGCCCGCTGTGAGTGCCGGATGCAGCAGCGCGGGGCACAGGCACCAGCGGGATGCTCTGCCGGGCGGGCACTCCACTAATTGGTCAGTGTCCCCTAGTTCTGACCACCCGTGGGCAGGCACAATAACAGCATCCCGAAAGGAGGAGCGGCCGTGCCAGGATGAAACAAACCCCGCCGGCTTACCTTTGCTGGCATTGTGGCTCAGGTTTGTGCACATTAATGATGGGTTGTGGGCCCGAGGCTGTGGAGAGCTGTTTGAGCACTCCGTGTTACTGCTAATTCTGTCTTGGGCCCAGGCTCTGCCACTGATCTAAGTGTTTCCATGTTGTTCCTTTCCGGAAGCACCGCTGTGTTTTGGGCTCTGGCACAATCTGGGAGCAGTTGTTTTGTTATCAGAGCCTGGCAGGCTGTGCTAGTGTACGACAGGAGTGTGTGAGGACAATGTATAGGATGTTTCTCTCCACAAAGCCACAGAATTCTTCTATTGTCTGGGCCTGGCTCATCTCTTTGTGTCCTTCAGCCCCTTCAGCAGCACTGATTGAAGTTCAGTTAGTGCTCCAGAGCTGAGTGACAGCAAACCTGCTGGCCTGCCCTCATCATCCCTTTAAACAGCTATGGCTCTGTGGGGAACAAATAGGAAAGAAAAAACAAACAAAAAAACACAAGAAGAAAAAGAGTGAGGGTCCATTAGATAGAGACAGAAATGAAGATAAGAGTGATAAGAGTGCTGATGTGAGACAGTGAGCACAGGGAGTGGCAGAGCCTGGACATAAACCTGCCAGACTGATGGAACCTCAATGGGAAGGAACCTGGAGGAGGGCAGGAAGAGAAATAGAGACCCAAAGTCAAAGAGAGCAAAGTGCAACTGGATAACTTAACCCTGGAGCCGAAGCTATCAGAAAGGAGGGGTTACACTGCAAGAATTCTCCCCTGGGAACTTTCTCATCTGGGTGATTTCTGAGAGTCCTGGGCTTAGCCAATTCCTATGGCTCGGAGAGAGCCAAAGCCGAGCACTGGAGATGGAGGGGGACTGCAAAAGGATGTTGAGGGACAGTGGATTGCATAAAGACTTCTCCTCTGAGACTGTTTTCATCCTTTTCCACATCCTGACTTCCTGCTGTTGACTTCTTCACTGGAAGGCAGCTGTGGGAATTATCTGACAAAGACAGATCATCTATTGCTAAAAATAAATGAGATAAAGGAATTGAAGATGCCAATATGAAACCAAGCCCTTCCCCAAAAAAGATGCTTTATTATATTTTTTTGTCTGTGCAATGGTGGCAGGGACACTTTCCTGCAGAGGTAGAAACAGGTAAATCCAAGCAGGTTCTTTTTCCTGCTCACTGAATTATATAAATACACCTTCAGCTGAATATATAGAGGGTCTAAGAGACTTGTGAAACAGTTGATTTTTTGTGTTCATTTAAACTGGAGGGCAGACAGCAGTGAGAAAGGACAGTGGAGCAATTGTCTTCCTAGAGGAACAATTTTCAAAATTTGTAAATGATGTGGGAACAAATGTTGCATTAAACTTTGTTCAGCCTTTGTTGCAGATCCCATGAGCATTAGCTAAATATTCACAGGGGAGGATGAGAACCTCGTAATATAAAACCCATTTACAAAGAATGAAACAGTAAAAGCAATAGATGTTTAATATTCAGCATATTCACCACCACTGTTTTATCACTGAATATCCGTTGCATGGGGAAGGGGCTGTGTGAAACACTGAGCATGAGGCTACAATTGCTTCTTTCCCAAGGTGGATTAGAATCCTCTGGGTGACTGACTGCCAGCTCGGCACTGGGGTTTTTTTTGAACATCCTCTGGTAGGTGGCCAAGGGAAAGTTTCTTGTTGAAATGACAGAAATTCTTTGACATTAAATGTTTTCTTAGAACATATGTTGAAATGTCTCTACCATTTCAGTGATGAGCTTCCTTTCTGGCACCTATCAATGTATGCTCATGGTAATCACAAGCAATATCTTGTCAACAGCCATCTACCATAAGTGATCCTAATCCACTTTGCAATCATTTTCAAAGCCTCTTCATTTTCTCTGAAAGGATTGTTTTGTTTCGAAGAATTCCTGCTAATGTGCAAAATTGCCCTTAGTTAAATCCATTGTAGGAGCTGAAAAGGGATACAAGTATAAACCTTCACAGCTGGAGCGCAGAGCTCTGTGGCTGCAGCTCACACTTCTCATTTTTCACATGCAGCATATGCTGGGAGAGTGAGGAACAGATGCAACTCCTTTAATGGGGCAAATCACATGCATTTTATTTTCATGACTCCACGTTTGGAGGGTGCACTCCCTCTTTACCTCTGCCCGGTATGGCTCTGGATACATGTGAATGGCTGTGGCAGACTATTGACATGGCTGAGATCAAGCTTGGAAATGAAGGCTACATGGCCTTTCTGTGAGAAGCTCATTAAAACAGGCAATATGTGGTGTGCAGGTGGCAGCAGAAATGCAGCCTAAAGTGTTTTGACTGGGCTCAGGCTGCTGATGCAGAGGGAGGGCTTGGCATCTGAAGGTGCTCCCTGTTATTATCGACCAGGGCTGGAGGCCATGGCTTTACCTGCTGCTCTGGGCCCCTGCCAAACTCTGTCTGGCACCATGAAAAGGACTTTTCTCTGCTTCTTCCTCCACTGTCTCTCTGGCTGTGTTGCTGGGGGAAGATAAAGGCAGTCCTGTCACACTCTGTGCAGAATTTTACCAGTAGAGCTGAAATAAGCAGCTCTGCTGGATGTGACCTGTTATTTTCAATGTCTTACGTATGAAATACCTTCCAAATATTCTGGCCTGTGCCCACTTTCGCTGAAATGATGTGCCTCCTTTGCTTTGTTCATCTGGAGTGCTGGAGAATAAGCAGATTTATTTTTTTGACATTGCTGCCCTTCTCCCTGCAGCCTAGACACTACGCAGTATTTCCATTGGTGCACAGACAGAATATCAGCTTTTCCTAACCCTCTTTGAGATGTGGGGAGCCAGGCAAGTCCATCTTTTAAATTCACACTAATTGGGATTAACAGAAAAATAAATATTTACACAATTTGCATAGGGCAAATTCAGTGTCCCCTTACTGTGGGGCTGTGGGCTGATTTAACTGCTGCTTCTAGAGATTCTTTTTAGTAATAGCTGACAATTGGATCTGATCCCAGCTTCCCCCTCCTAAATCAAGATCTGTACTTTCATATGGGGAAAGGGTAATGGATATGGATATGTTTACTAAAGCCACACATGAGCGATGCTAAGTCCTAAGGAATTTGACAAAAACAAATAATTAGAATATTTTTTTAGTCAGCTATTGGTCTAAACAATCGCATTTTTCAGGAGTATTTTGGGTTTAGGTTTTGTTTTGTTTTTGTTCTTGATTAGGAGCTGGTAACAGTGGAATACTTGAATACAAAAATATTTTCTTGGCAGAAGTCCAAGCACACATCTCTAAAAAGTTATATTTTCTCTCCCTCATTTTGTCTTCTTTGCCTTCCCTGTTATTGATGCACATAATAAAACACTAGGAAAAAAGACAAATCCACCCAAAAGGTCAAAATCAATGATCCTTTTACAGATGACACCTTTGGGAATCTTGGGTACTTTACCATCAGCTTGTGTTTGAGACTGTTACTTGAATACTTGTTTTTTGATGACAAAAATCAATGACTTCTTTAAAGAAGGCACCCTTGGGGCTAGAGGGATGCAGACTTTGAAATGTTTACTAGTCTGTGCCTGTCTCTGAAAGACTAATAAACATATTTATAAGTTTATGAGCTCCTATTTAATTTTATGGATTGGAGATGGGGTATGGTTTCGACAAGAATATTTAAGTTAATGTGCCCCAATGAGACACATTCTGTATCACTTTGCAAATTTACATAGAAATTCTGACCCAAAACTGATTGAAATCTACAGATATATTTACATGAGCTTTAAATTTATCCCTGTGAATAAGCCACTGAAGTTATTGGAATTATCTTGTTAATCAATTTGACCAACAGCCAAATACTAAATCAATCTTCAAAATAAAAAGACAAAAAACCCACTTATATAAAGATAAGGAATCTACTTCTCTCAGCAAAGATTATTTCCTTTATTTTTTGTATACAAATATTTTTTTATTGTTATTCTGAGCTGCAGAAAGCATTTGTTTTTTTAAAAAGAGATGCATTTTTTGCCTTATTTCCTTGCTGCTAATTTAGCACTGCATTTCTTTCTGGCACTATAATTTACTTTGACACCGGGGCAGATATTCCTTGATTTTCCTGAATGAGCGGGGCCATAACTGGCTCTTGTAAATTAATAGAGCACTTGATCTGGGTACCCTGTGATGTGGAGTTGAGGCTTTGGTGCTGGAGTCTGGACAATCAGTTTTCTCACCAGCTGGGCGGATGCAGACTTTGCCAGGATTTTTTTGCCTTTTTTCTTTTTTTCCCCCAATCAAAGATTTTGAGTTGTTTTAGTCTTGTCTTTTGCAGGTCGGTTTCCAGGGAATGAGCCACAGAAACTAGTCTGGAAATAGACTGGCAGTGGATACAGCCTTGCAGTAATTAGAAAAACTAATTTATATTCCTTTTCCTTTGACTCTAGATCCAATCAGTAAATACAGTGATGTAAAATGTCAACCGTAACCGAACAAGTGCATTGAAAGCATAATAGTAGATAATGTCATTTAGGAATTAAAACATGGGAACACGCATGACATTAAAAGACTGGTTATATTAGACATTCCTGTCCATCACTTACTGATCTTAATTTAAATTTACTGATTTCAGCCCCATAAATCTGTATTATTCTGGTTCATAGCATGTCATCCCATCCTTTAGGCAGCAAAATTGCTTTGCTCTTGAGTACTGTGGGAAGAACTGCTGGATAATCTCTCCTGTGCCCCGTGCAGAGATGGATTGCAGCTGGGAATTCTGTCATGGTTTAACCCCACCCCACGACCCACCACCGCAGAGCCCCTCACACTCACACACAGTCCCGGTGTCATGGGAAGCATCAGGGGGAGGCAAAACCCACGGGTTCAGATAACAATTTAATAAACGGCATAAAATAAAATATGATGATGATAATAATGCTAAAAGGCAAACAAGAGAGAGTAGTAAAACCCAATTAAAAGCAGGTGATGCACGGTGGAACTGCTCACCACCCACTAACCAGTGCCCAGCCTGTCCCCCAGCAGTGACCAGCCTCTCCCACCAATCTCCCCCAGTTTATATACTGTGCGTGATGTTCTGTGGTCTGGAATATCCCTGCGGCCAGTTTGGGTCAGCTGTCCCAGCTGTGCCTCTCCTGGATCTTGTGCTCCTCCTCACTGGCTGACAGTGGCAAACTGAGACGTCCTTGATTTAGGGTGAGCAACAACTAAAACATTCATGTGTCATCCACATTATCCTCATACTGAATCCAAAACACAGCACTAGGAAGAAAATTAACTCTGTTCCACCTGAAATGGGGACAAAGGCTCTGGAAAACTCAGCTGCAGGAGAGCTGGTTGGTGCACGGGATCCTGGTGCCTCTCTGTAGAGCTGGGCAACGTGAAGAAGTGCAGACACAACATCCCACACCGCTCTACTGAGAACATTTTGTGCATCCATGCAGGGCAAGGGCTGCTCTAGTGCTGTCTCTCACACTGCACTGACCCACAGTAGGTTGACTTTTAGTGAACAAGCTCTTACTTCAGTCCCTGAGCTAAATGGAATTTGTGCTTTCCTGATAAAAGTCACACTGACATCATTCACAACTGTACCCAGTGCCACTGACCTTTCATTGTCTGCTCTCTTTCACAGGTTCCTCAGTCTCATTTTGCTTCATTTTCCCAGATCTGCATTGAAAGTGGTAAAGCTTTTTCCTCTCAGATTTTGGCAATTTAAGGGGTATTTTTTTCACTGTCAGACTTTCGCTGTTTGGGGATCATTGTATGTAATTGTGGTGAGACTGATCAGAGAAGGGGTGAAAAAACCACTGCCAGTAGAACTGAACAGCTTCAGCTGCCTGCAGGATGGGACAACCTGAAGGGTATTTGCCATAGTTGCGCTGACTCTTCTTTGAGGATCTGACCTGGTCACAGCCAGTAGCAGAGTGCTGGGCTCCGAGGAATTTCAGATCCTTCTGATGATTAGTTGTGATGAGACCAGGCTGCTCGCAGGGGCTCATGGTGGCATGGACAGTGCACAGAAATGGAACCAAGAACTCAGAACTGACACGCAGAGGTGTCTTTTCACCTGGTTGACAATTAAAGGTCACAACACAAGGCCTTGTCTTCACCCTTGGGAGTTTTCAGCACCTGAGTGAATTAAAGCCAGAGCAAACTGATGAGATCTCAGCTGACCCCCCTGAAGCTGGTCTGCAAACCTCCTTAGAGCCCTTCTATCTCGAGTGTTCCTATGACTCCCAAGGATCCCCACACTGCACGATAAATCTGCATTGTTGTAACTGCTTATGAAGGCAGCATCCCGATGTGAGTTTGCATCAGTTATTTCCTGGCATCTTCCATGACCAGACTTTGTTTTGTTCCACCACGGTTTTATAACTTTGTCAAACCCCATGTGTTTGAGCTGGTATTTGAGAAGGGTTTATTAATTATTTGTACAGCTTTGGACATAGTGAAATGCCCCCTGTCCTTCGGCAGATGTGGTGGCTCTTAGCTTTAGGAATTTTGTAATTGAGGCAGTGTTATGTTATTTGGTGTTTTTTATAAATTTACTATACCAAAGGAAAATACTGATAGTGCTTGAACAGTTGGCATTCTGATACTATTTCAGTTTAAGGGGAACAATTGGTTGAACTTATTTAATGTTGGCGAGAGAGTCATGAATCCCAATAAGGCCATGAATACATTTATTATTAATTTTTTTCTCATTCATTTTTAATTTTCTGTCAGACAGAATCAAAGGCTGAATTGGTGACTTCAGTGTTTTTTACCTTGCTCTATTGGCTTCAGAAGTCCTTTAATAAGGCAATTATTTATTCTGGACATCACTGGGAAATCAAAGGTGAAGAAATCAGGGATATCTAAACCCTGTAGTGCATTAATTCAAACAGAACTCACATTGTTGGATAGAGTTCATGCCTTTGGTTCTTTAATGTTGCCTGGTTTGGTACCTGTTTCATTTTAAATTTAGCTGGAATGTGTAGAATGGAGAATGAAGGAAAACCACAAAAGGATTTAGCTTATGGAAGAAAGAATTACTGGAATCAGCAGGGGTTCATCTCTGGATTGAGGGTAGGCTGGTTCACTGTAGTGAAAGGAAGCAAGTAGAGGATCTTTGCGAGGGGTTTAATGTGTGCCTACAAGGCTTTCATTAGCAGTTGTGGTTTATAGCGGCTCGATGTGCCTGTTATCTCCTGAAAACAAGGAGTCGATCTGGCTTCATCACAATTCCCCTCTCTAAGCCATGGTACTTCACTGGAATCAGTGGAAAGCTTTCCTGCCTTTGACTGCATCAGGTTTTCAAGTAGAGTGAGAAATGTTTATCTGCCTGTGGTACATAGCTCCCATTCCTGCAGGGAAAGCAAGGCACTGGGAGTGAGCTGGACCTGACTGGGGAGGAGGAGGAGTTGTCTGTGCCAAGGCAGCCATAAGGCTGAGCTTGTCATTTAACAGAGCTTAGTTTTACCTGGACAGACTCCCAGGCCTAGGACCTGTGTGAACACTTCTTCAGCTCCAGGTATTTCAGGTTTTGTACGTTACTGATGGTGTTCCCCCATGAGCAGGAGGCTGTGTTTATTCCTTTGGGGATAAATATAAAATACGTCTGTTATTCACACTGCTTTCCTATCAAGATGTTACTGCAGTCTCTCGCTGTTTTGTTTTTGCTCATTCCTCAGAATTTTGGCCTTCTATGAAGCTGATGGAAGAGGAACTGAAAAGGAAGACATATCGAACCCGACATTTGAAGGTTCAAACCTTCAAGGTACTGGGCACATACTCTAAAGAAAACAGTCATGGAATTTGCTTGTCTTGCATCCTGAATTCCTCCTTGACACTAAGCTGCCTTACTGCAGCATGATGTAGTTTAAATGTGATTTAATATCGCAGCTCGAGCAGGTAACACTCCGCTCTAGTGCTCTGTGTTGAGCAAAGCAACAAGAGGCTATTTGAAAACATTTAGCCATGTGCTCCTGAGGAAAAAAAGGCTCTGTTCCTCTCTGCCTAATCGTCCTGCTGATCACAATGCTATCTTAAGGAAAAAGGAATATTGTACAAGTTGCCATAAAGTTTTATGAGCCAATTATTACAGATATAATTGTCCAAGGTTATAGAGGTCTATAGATGTCTTATTTTCCATAGGCTGGTGCCCTTTTATGCTCCTCTTTTATAGTTAATGCAATGCCTCATTTAATAATTTAAAAATAATTTATTGGAGTTAAATTGCTTTTTTAGAAGGCATAATCTTATCATTCTCATTTTTATAAGAAACTCATTTTAATTTGTTTGCTGTGCCATTCTCAGATGAATTTAGGAATTTAATGGAGTGAAAATTGAAGGCTGATGGCATCAATGAAATTATTAATTTGGTAACCGAAAGATTTATTTGGTTGATTTAGATGGAATTTTCAATACCCAATTATCTTTGGGCTCTATTAAAGAGTGAAGCCTAGCCAAATAACAGTTCTCACTCAAAGTTCCCCGGGATGAATTGAAAAGGACATCTTCATTATTGCTATTGATGTTAATGTGGAAATCACTTACTGTTAATAATCCTGAAGGACAGATAAAGGCTTATTTTTACCCTCAAGAAACTAGGTTCCAAACCCTAAAAATGTTATCTTACTGAATGAATATTACCTGCAGATAGCAGACTTAGCCATGCAGAATATTTTAACAGTTTACTTTTATCTCTACCAAGTCCCATTAGAATAATTTAGCAGAAGGAAAATATCTTTGTCATGCAAATAAGTTTGATTTTTTTAATAAAGGTGGAAATGTAACTATATAAAGAGTCTATCTGCTAAACCAGATTTGAGCATACGAAAGAAATATTTATTTTCCATTATATTCCATAAGCTTTTGCTGTTAGGGTTTTGAAGAACCCTTCCATAAAAACCACCCTTTTGCAGTTCATATTTTTTAAATATTTATTTTCCTAATACCCTTTGCAGATATAAGCATTTATATATTCCACATGTGTTGTTTCCTGAAGAGAAGCAAACACCAACATGACATAACACCCCAGTGAAAGGGTCACAGTCTTTTTCTGTTGCTTGAAACTGTCCTGGCTGACAAGGCTGTAATCTAAAGAAGCATAATTGTCTGTAGTTCTACAGTTGATAAATGTAAATGCAGGAGAAGGAACTGCAAACGAAGCATTAATTGCTTTAAAGTTGGTGTCAGATGTTAAAGAGAATCTTACTGATTTTAGAAGTCAAAAAGGAACATATTCCCACCCAGGCTGAAAATACACAGTGTGGATCTGATTGTACAACAGCTCGAGATAGTCAAATCCTGATACCAAAACCCAGCCTGGATTGAAGTGATCGTTGCCAATTCATGGACACATTGCACTGTTGTAACACCTGGAAGATTCAAGCTGGATATTAATGATTCCTTGGCAGCATAAGAATGAAAAATTTCTTTGCTCTCAGTTTTTTTGACAGTTGGAGGAAAGAAAGAAAGTCAGTTTGTACAAAAGTTGGGTTCCCAAAGTGCCAGAGGATTACTGCCGGAGACTTCCACTTGTGATCCTCGCAGCATAAGCACTCCCAGTCAGGTAGTACCAATCATATATGTCAGATATGTGATTCTGCATATTCAGATTTGGGGTTCAAATGAGGAGAGATTGAATAGTTTAAACTAGGCTTGGAAATAGTTAATTAATTCTTGCAGGAGGACATAAATATTAAAAAGACAAAGCTAATGCATCAAGGTCTCTGCACTGGGCTGTTTCAGGTGTGGGGAGTGTTCAGGTGTGGCTGGCCAGCAGCAAGCAAAGCTGTGTGTGGGTTACCCACAGAGCCAGGCCAGAGCCTTCCATCCCAGCCAATATTTATTCCTTACTGACACCAGCCAAAAAGGTTATCCTAAGACTCTGCTTCTCTCTCCAGAGCTCTTATTTCCCCAAACCTCTTCATTCAGTGAAGACCTATTCCTATTGTGCTCCAGGTTTGTTTTCCCACTGTAGCGAAGGTTGAATTTCACCTGGGTGGGTCACAGCCCACTGGTATCCACACTCCCACCAGTGTCTGCAGACTTTGATTCCATCCTCACAGACAGACGGGGAATTCTCCAGATGTGACCAGTGCACAGTGAGATTATGTCCACATTAACATTCATCCTCCTCTGTCCACAGCATCAGTAATGCCAACAAGGACGGTTGAAATAAAGATGTGTTTTAAAGTGGCCTAGGAGAGAGGAATTACACACACATGTTTAATTAAGCTTTCAGCATCTGGCTGCTGGATCCCAGCTCAGAGAGGCACTTGGAATGAAAGCTGCATGTTTTGTGGCAGCTCTCAGCTCTGTCTGAATTTAGAGGTTAGAGCTGAAGCCCTGCTGAAGACCCCTCTCCCTTTCTGTGCTATATATAATTCGTACAGCTGGATACAGGTGAGATCCTCTGGTCAGGAGACTGTCAGAGCACAACTAGCACGAAGACTGAAACACTTTTTTATGCTGGCAGACAATATCTCTCAGATCAAAGAGGGCACTATTTCTAGAGTAAGAAGAAGAATGGGTGCTGTCTGCAGCATACCTAACCTCTGTATAAAAGCTTGCAGCTTCTTGGAGTTCCACCGTCAGATATCACAGGGAAAAACATGCACAGGACTTGATAAGTGAAATTAAAGAAAAAAAAATCTACATTATAGTCACATGACAGTTGTGACAGGAATTCACATGATATTCTCCTCCTAAATATTGTGTGAAATTTTGATGGATTCTCTAACTCTTGTAAGATTGCTAAAGCTGTTCAGAGGTGAGTAGAAGGGGTACAATTCCCCCTCTTTTCTTTCCTTTCCTTTCCTCTTACGTCTATTAATTTAAATCAATTTACAGAACCTTCTACACCACAGTTGAAAAGCTGCCACCCTTCTGTCATCAACAAAACATCACTTGCAATTATTTTTACTACTTTATACTGTGTACAAGGAAGAAAAATGCCTAGAACTGTATCCCAAACCAAAAATCAAGCTCAATTCATTTAATTATCAACAGCAGAAAGTGATTCCTGCTTCTCAAAGAGATCTGATATAGGCATAATTAGCTCATTTAACCTCAAAGAAATAATTAGCCAACAAGACAGGACAAGAAAAAGAAGTTAAAATGCCACAGTAGTATATTTTCCCCTGTTTTCTAACAAAACAGTTATCACATGGAAAGGAGAGCTGGACGATACTGCTGAGGTTTTTTGCACAATGAGGTATTAAGGTACAAACAAAAGTAGAAAATCTGCTCAGTTCCATCTGAAGAGCAACATATTAATTCAGGCATTTTTCAGTTCTGAGAGAACTTTCCCTGTGTTTTGGGGCTGATTCACATTTGTAAATCTGACCCCCCGTTAACTGTCCAAACAACGGAAAAACTGCGTCACACTGCAAGAGACAACCACAAAACCCAACAAAAATTCAAGAGGTGCAAAATCCATTGTCTAACCCTACGTATGACTGATAAGTCTAGCAGAAACAACAAAAAACATTTAATTGGAGTTAGTTCCCACTAGCTCAGGCACTTTGATGCAAACAGCAAATAACTTGTTTATCTGGAAGCTGTCTCAGCATGGCTCTAGTGGGCCACTGCAGTGTCGCTTCATGGAGGGTTCTTGAAGAGTTTTTGCTTCTCCCACCTTTCCTCTCACTATTCAGAGTCCCTGGGTGCTGTGGTGCGGCTCGTATGAGATGTCAAAGATCTTTTCTGAGATTTAGAAACCCCTTCAAGCTGCAGTGCAGGGAGAATTTTGACTAACAGTCAAACCCTAGCTTCACCCTTAAATCTCTTAATATTTCATCAGAACAGCTACTAATTAATTACACTTGACTTAAAACTTTACAGTGACTAATCTGATCAACTAGGAGGACTTCTGAATCCCTCCAGTCTTTCTAGTAACTATGTATTCTTAAAATAATGTTTCATAAACACACAACAGAAAAGTATGACTAAAGACAAAGTGCACAAAAATTAGGGGCAAAACTTTTTCAGATGTTGCCACTGAAAATATTGTGTTTCACATCAAAACAAGAATTTTTCTTGTGTCTATGGAAATGAGGTCACCGGCTGGTTGTTTTTGGCTGTAATGAGCATTCTAAAAGATTTTACTGTTGATTCTTGGTGACTTGTGTCCAACACCAGGTTTGGAGGGGTTTCAAAGTGGTCTTTAGGTGCTATGGTTGTTCCTGGCAGAGCTGGGAGCTCACAAAGGACAGACATGGGGTTTACCTGAGGAGCCACTAAAAGAGCTGAACCCTCAGCAGCACGTTCAGACAAGCAAGATGCTTTGTAGTCATGGTAAAAACAAGTTAATAATTAAAGTGCTGACAAAACCTTAGCTGCAGTATCATGAACTTGGCTGTTGTAAAAACACGGAGATTAAGTGGAGGTGTGTGGGTAATAAAATCTTCAAAGAAACAAATTGTCTCTGAATGTATAATTATGGCTTTCTCAAGGATTTTGACCTATCTTTGTATTTTACTCAAGCATCTGAAGGACAATTGGCAGAATACTGTCAATGTTTCAGCTACAGAATCTTTCAAACAGCCTGAGGCTTTTTGTGTAGCTCATACTAGTTTTGCTATTCAGTGAATATCATTTTTACATGATGCAAACAATGTCAAAAATCAAAGGGAACAAATACTGAGGAGAGAGGGAAAGCAGCCTTGAACAGAGCTGCCATCCTATGGATTTGGTCCAAGCCCACTGATACCTGTGGGAGTTGGCTCATTCTGGAGAAGTATTTTTACCCTGCATTTCTACATAGGACAGGTGAAAAGGGAAGGAAGTGTATGAGGTTGGATGGGTTTTTTTCAAAGCTAAAGCCGCTGGCATTTGGCATCACCCTTGCAAAACATAATTGGTGTTGAGTTCACCTGTTTGCACATGCAAAACCCCACATTCACAAATGCAAATCGACTGAGCGTGACATCCCCACCAGCAGCACAAGTGTGAAGGGAAGCCTGCAAGTGTGAAATGGATGCTGGAAGCAATTGCCGGGTTTCGTGTGTGCAATTAAAGGGAGACTGATGATGTATGTCACAATATAGCAACTTTTGTTACATTGTAGGTACAATCAGGCTCACACGAGGCTGTTTGCCTGTTGGGGACCAGATTTTTTTCATGCATTTAGGAATTTGGCACACCAGGAATGCTAGTGAGTTTCAGAGAAGCACTCAAGTATTTTTAATGTCTAACACACCATCTAGCTTTGGGTACCTAAATACCTTGGCAGCTTTGACCCTCACTCAGCTCATGTATAAAGGGACTTCTGTAGCTACCCTTACCTTAAGGCCTTTCTCATTTTTTATAAGTCCTGACTGTCAGCTGTAACACTTTCATTAGCTAGGCAGCAAAGAGGCTGTTCTAACCAAAGAGTGGGCAAATGCTACTCCTGCTTGAGGAGGGCACGTATTTCACAAGTGGCCAAGTGCTGGTGGCCTTTTTGTTGCTGCTGGCTGTTCTTTAGGCCGTGCTTGTGAGAGATGGCAGGGTGTGAGCTTCATGTTTGTTTTGATATTCTGTAGGAAAGAGGGGGAAAGGGGAAAGGGTGAAGGCAGGAACAGGCTATGAAGTGGCTCAATAAGCCATCAGGAAAGGCATCTCTGATGAAACAGCACATCCCTCAAGGGAGTGTGTTGCAAAGTGATGTTAACATTAGCATCTCAGTGCTTGTAAATTATACATTAAAACACAAGGCTCACCTACAAGAGATTTTTAAAGAACCATAAGGCATCAGAATATCCTCTGTGGGGTTTTATGTTATTGGCCAAAGAGAGCATAGTGGTCAATGACTATTTTTTACCATTATAACGCTGTTAGGGATGTACGTATCTCATGGAATTGTTGGTGCTGAGTGTATCTTTTGGCCAGAATAAACAAATGCCACCAGTGGATGGGCACACCGTGACTGGTTTGGGAAAGGAAGGTCTTTCTACCATTCTGTATAAAGATGAGACCTGATGGTGGGTACTGAGCTGTACCCCACACTGTTACTGTATAAATTATGACAGCTTAAGAACAGGTGAATTAGTAAAGTTTTGAAGACAAAATCTGGGACATTAATCAAACATTTTGAGACTTTGCTGATACCTGTATTGGTAGTTTTGGAAGTCAGAGAGTCAAAAGAAGAGTCCATTTAGTTGTGTCAGTATAAACACAGCACAGAAAGTTGTCATGACAAATCCACAGTCATCTTGCTGGTTCCAAGAATATATGGCTGCATTCAGTGAAATAGCTGGGTAGGAAAGAACATTCCTAAGATGTTGCATATTTCTAAACACAGCTTTGTCATGAATTAAGACTAAAGCTAAGCATTTGGTAACCTTGAATCAAATATTTATTACCACTTTACTGCCTCTATATCCCTTTTTCCAGTTGCTCAGAGGAATTACATCAGTACTACTAGAACTGATACTTACTGGGACATTTTGTTTCTGGGGATGATATTTCAGCCCCATAAATCAGCATTTCAATTGCTGTAACTTACATGCTCTTTATATCAGGAAATCTTCAGGAGTGAACCCTGGGAGGCAGAATATGAATGCCAGCACTAATAAGTTATGGCCACTCTTTGTCTTCCCTGCTATTTCAGTTTTGTGTTGTTGGAAGAGGAGGAGAATCAGTGCATTGAGTTACACTTCTCCATTGTCTCCTTGCAGTTTCTGGGGGTTTGGATACTGGTGTTCATCAGAGATAGGATATTGAAATTGGATGGATCCAGCATGGCAATTCCCCTGGCCCAAAAGTTCAGGATGCTGCAAGTACCATTTGAGGGTTTCCATGTCCATTTTGTGCATGGCTGAACAGACTGAGACAGAAACCTTCCACAGTGTTTCTCCTCTAGCATAAATACGAGCAAACCCCTCCTGTAGCTCAGTATACCCATACGAAATCCATACTGGCCACATCCTTGAAGAGAGGAGCCTGCGTTCCCTCAAAATCTGAACAATGCATTAAATAATGATCTTAAAAGATTGTTTCTTATTGCTATAATTTCAAGCATCGAAAGATTAATAACATTTCAGTTCTTTTTCTTGTTATATTTCTCTTTTTGTCTCAGAAGGTAAATTGTAGTTCAGGCAAGACCAAAGACAAAGCAAAATAGATGTTCTGAAACATATGAGTACCAGGATTTCCTTGGCAATGATAATCCTGCCACAGCTGTCAAAATTTACTCCTTTATCCATATGACATTTTAACAGGATGGAAACGCCACATTAGAATAAGCAGCTATAAAGGACTCGGTCCAAAATGACTATCAACAGCAGACTATTCCAGGCAATATATTGTTTACAAATTTCACAGAAATTGCTTTACCAATACTGCATTCAATTTTGATGCTCAAAAGCTTAGCCATAACTCTTTTCTTTTATTATGGCAAAGGTGAAACAGGCAGTTAAAAATGTTAATTTCATTTCCACAAGGATCCAGACGAAAAGATAAATGTGAAATTATTATGCTAAAAAATAAACTGTACAGGGAATGTAACTCCTTAGGCTTGGTGAGTCCTTGTGGGTTTTATCAGTTTGTTGTTGAGAGAGGAATCAAAACCAAATTATAATATTTGGTCCAGCTTCCCTTAGTTCAAAGGGAGATGAATTCTGGGATGTTCACATGTGTGGGTGAGATTGCCAGTGCCTGCAAGAGCTCAGCCCTTGGCAAAACAGCTTTGCAGTGCTGCACTAGTGCTGCTGTACTGCAGCAATGTTGCACTCCTGGCCCTAAATATTAAACACTGAAAGCAGGGTAAAACCTCTCTGTTAATGGTACTGCAAATGCAGATAAGAGAGACAGGTAAGGACAGAGGGAGTCACCTCTTCAGCCTCTGTATCACTTTGTAAAATACATTTTTCCTTCCTAAGTTTCTAGGTATGCTAATTTAATAACCTAGATTGGATGGGACTTCCTTGGTAATTCCATTCCCTGCCAGCCCTGTGAAATTAATACTTGTGTTCTCTGTTCTGTACCAAGTTGTGGATAACATTCAGGTGTGGATGTCCCCTGTGATCTGGTTTATACCTGAAGAGGATTTTAAATATATAGCAACTGAGCAGCTTTCTGACAGGTACAGGGGAAACCAATTACTGTCTCTTCACCATCACTGCCCACTCTCCTTCCTGGCTACCCTTTGAATGATGTGTTATTGGCTGTCTTCCCCAGCAAGGTCTTTATTCAGGATTTTTTTCAGAGTCTTATTAATGCGGGGATTAAATACAACACAAAGTTGTAACGTTATCATCAGAGGAACTTCTTCAGGCTGTGAATGACCGTGCTGCCCTGGAGGTAAACAAAAAAGTCCTGCTGATGTACTTGTCACTTCCAGCATGCTTTATCCGAAAAGTTTCACTGGGGTCAGTGCCAAGCTACCAGAAGGACTTTATATTTAGATATCTTTGTCATTTCGTCACGTTAAACTCTGTTCACCTTAAAAAGACACCTCTCTGCACACGTCTCAAAACAAAACAAATTCTGAGTCTGTAGGTCAAACCACAGGTAAAAAAAGAAATAAATCTATTTAACATCACAATAGAGGAGGCATTTAAACTGGATAGAGCAGATTTTCATGGTTTAATTCTTGCATTGACTATGCAACTGGTTTATCCTGTAACTGTAAATATGGCTCAGTTAAACTAAGCAGTGTCTCAGGTGAGCTCTGTCCTAGTGAGTTTTGATGACAATTCCAATGGGGCAAAATAGTTTTAAAGTCTTCCAGCAAATAAGAATATAGCTGGCAGAACATAAGTACAGAATATATCTATATCTTTATAGATATATATCTATATATCTATATATCTACATCTATCTATATCTATCATCTATCCCAATCTTTCCACTTGTTCCTAGACTGCTTAATGCTAGAAACATCCAAGGCTGAAGAGACTTGCAGCTCCTGCTTTTGTTCCTTGTGGTGTCTGAAGCCATGCGATAAGTGAGCCATGACAATGATGCAGTGATTGAAGTAATTGCTGTTCAGGTGTCCAAAACATCACAATAATCCTGCAAGGCTATAATAAAAATCTATGGCTTTTTTCTTTAATACCTGATCTGTATTGTATTGCAATTATTTCCGAAAAGTTTTCTCTCTGTTGTACTTTTTCCTCAAAGACGCAGGAGAGGTGCTAGACAAGACTAATCTGGCATTAATCAATATATTCCAGTCCACACTTTAAAAAAATCCCCCTCTGTCTTGGTCATCTATCTCGTTTTACTTGCCCAGGGCTAATGCAGGGCTGTGCTAATTATACCAGATGGTTCAGTCTTTAGAAGTGTCTGCTTGATGCTGTATTTTCCAATACTGATTTTAAAATAATGCTAGTTCACGATGGTAATGTTCATTTGTACTCTACAGATCATTTATATATAGAAGACATGATGAAAAAAAGTGGAAAAAATTGTTTGAAATTGAAAGATGACCAAACAAGATAAATTGTTGTTAGTATTAAAAATGAACTTCCTTTAAAGTATGTATAAAGCACAATGTTCCAGTGAATAAAGTGAGCATTATTATGTCCTTAGAATGTCTCCAGGACTTCAGCTCCTGTTCTGCAATAAGAAACAGGAGATGTTATACAACATCTATGTCTTGACAGAAAGTTTTGTCTCTGAGAGAAGAGAGAAATTGCAGCAGCAGTGAGAGGGAAGCAGCGGCACTGCAGAGTTCCAGAGAAGCTCCTTGCCCACCTGAACGCAGCAAATGCAGAGAATCTGGAAACCAACCCCAAATTGCTTAAGTGTGTGGCATCTAATAAAGTGCCCCTGACATTTCCTTCTTACTCTGGTGGGAAAATGCATTTGTAACAGATTCAGAAGTCTTTCATTTAACATGTCAGGGTATATTTAGTTACCCTTACTGACACTCCTGCAGTCTGAGCACCAGCAAAATGACTTTGAAATCCTGCAGGATTTCATCCTGGGTTAGTACTGCATGAACCAGGCCCTGATTTGGGGGCAGATATAACCACAAAGTTACACAGGAATAAAACCCTCAGTCTGTCTACGGAAACCTCATTCCCTTCCATGATCTCTGCGTCAGTGGGACTGATTGTGAAGCTGAAAGCTCGTTCATTGTCTGCAAGAGGATTAGTGCTTCAGTTAATCATGTTTATGGCTTTATATAAAATAACATGTTGGATTTCTTTATGATAATGATGTAACGTTAGGGAAGAGAGGCAAATGCATTTGTTCTGTGCTTAGCGTGTGTGTGTTTGCATTCAGGAAGTCCTGTAGAACATTGGTAGTTTATACAGGAGATGTCTAATGAGCAAAAGTAGCTTAATCCTGGCTTCCAGGACAGCCACAGACCATCCATGCCCCTCTGCCCCTGTCACATTATTGGAAGAGATGGGTGGTCTGCCTTTTAAGAGAATTATTTCTATTTTCACAGCCATAATGTGATTATATCTTCTCTCTTTAGCATATACTTAAGTGAAAAAGGAGATGCAGGGAGAGATGGCATAGAGAGACACAGGGAAAAACACCTTCCTGGGATTCTCCTGATGCCATTATAAAGAGCCTAATTGCCTCTGGGCAGAGTCAAAAGGTCCAGAGTTGCTAGACAGTGTGTAAATTCTCCCTGAAGAGTTATGATTATTCTCAGCAAATACAGAGCTCAAATGGCTGTTAGATCATCCATGATGGCAGCAATCACTAAGGCAAGAGATTCCTTAATGACTAGAGTCCCAAATTACTGCATTTTTTACATCCTATTCTGAATATTTCTCAATGCTATTTGTAACATAATTGACTAAGTTCATCATGACCATGGAAAACCAGAAGCAGTGTGATGTCGTAATAAGGATTGAATACATTATAGTTAGCACCAAAATGTTATGTACAGGCTTCTGCGGCCATGTGAATTGAAATTATTTGATATATCTTGGTGTCTGCACCACATCAGGTTAAGGACTTGCTCTTGAGCTATCCTGACTTTTCTGTAGAGATCCCTTCTGCTTTCCCTTGGGAACACTCGGCCTGTGTATACCTATAATACAGGGGCTCTTATTTTACCAGTATCTCAGCAAACTTCGTTAGTCCACGGCTGAATAAAGTGGAGATATCATCTATCTGCTGCTGTGAAGTGCTCTGAGGTCTGCAGAGGTGTTATTGCTTCTGTTTCACGTTCCCATCTAAATCAAGGAGGATTTTGGTGTTGTTTTTCTGAGCAAGGGTTCATATTTGAACTGATTGTTTATTTAGGGGATATGCTGGACAGAACATGTAATATTCATTTGTTCTTCCTTTGTGTTCTGTTCCTCAGTGACTGTGATTCTGTCAAATGGGCCCTCTGGAAGAACAAGGAGATGTTTTATAGGCTGTTGGCAACTGAATGTCCAAGGCAGAGAGAATTCCAGAGATTCCAGTGGGAGGAAGGCAGGAGGATATGGGAAGGGTCGCAACAAGGGCTTGTGAGCTTCTAGATCAAGCAGAGAGACAGAGAAGAGCAGACACAGGCACCCAGGTCACAGAAAAGACAGAGAAAAACTTACAGAAGGTTAAAGGGGATGGGTTGGTGTTCCCACAATTCCCAAGCCCTTGGTTAATCTGAAAATCAGGAGGCAGGGATGCACCTGTAGAGACAGAGATAACTAAGGAAGAGTTACTGATGAACATTAATTTCTGCTCTTTCTTCTTGCTGTATCTTTACAAATTCTGACCTCTTCTCTGACTGTAAAACTTCTCTCTGTTCTTTGGAAGGATCATACAGGAGAGGTCCTGGACAGATCTTTCTCCAGGTGGGCCATTTTGTGTTGCAAGACAGGAGCTTTTTGATTGAGTATACTAATTAAGCACTTTGACTGCATTAAGAGCTCCAGAATGTTTATTCATTTTATAAAAAGCTCTGTGTTGAAATGATGATGATTTTGTGTCTCGCAGACCTGTTTGTACCAGATATGTTCTTCCACAGTGCGAACCTGCTCTGTTTGCTGTCACTATCTCCCACCACCCTGGAACCTGGGGAACTGAAAGTCTCTGAAGCACATCCATCTCAAAACTGCTCAGTAAAACATGGTCACTGGGCAGAGTAATGGGTTCTGTGAAGGGTCAGCCCCTGGAAGTTTGTCAGTGGCAGAACATGTGGCAGCTACTACAGCCATTTATAAGTGGTGTTGAGCTCGCCTGGTGCAGTGATTCCCATGATTTTTCCCCATCTGTTGGGCTGGAAGACGAGGTCCAATTAAGGAAGCTCTAAGTCACCATTAAAATTATATAAAGAGCTAGGTAGTAGTGGATGAGAGCTACACATTTTAAATAACTTGCTATTGATTTTGCAAAAATTGATGCCATCAATACGGTGGGAGTAAGTCAGCACCATTATAAATTCAGCAAATATTCCTGATGTAAACAAGCCCACAGAGGACAGAAAGAAATCAGTGTATCTTTTTGCAGTGGGAGGAATCATTATAACCACAACTAAGTTTCAGGGAGGTCACAAGTGATTTTTGAAGACACCATGCTGATGGGTGTAATTGCCTTTAAAATAAGTTTTATGTTACTTAAGACTGATTACTGCCAGTTTTATTATTTGTCTAAAATTGCTTGGAAAAGGGCATAAACTGTTTCATATTGAAATTGATAGCTCTGGAGCCTTGCAGCTGGCTAACCACATTTCCAATACATGCAATTCATAATCTGAATATCCAAGTGCTTCCTATATTTCCCTATTGATCCAAATTTCTCTATCAGTTATATACAGGCTAAAAACTCAGCTATTTTACTTTATATTTTTATAAATTGCTGATAATAAGGGGACAGCGGATTAAGAGATGTGTGTATATAATATACTGTAAAATTGGGAAAGAAATATCATACTTGCATGGTAGAATGCCATGTCCTGGTAGAGGGTGTTATCTATAATTCTATAAATAAGCTTATGAGCCTTACAAAGCAAGCTTCTGTCACTGCAGTAGGATCATAAACCTCCCCTAGTGGCTAATCATTTCTAATTTAAAATTCTGCAGTTGCTCAGATTGCTTTTAGGGTGGAAACATCCCTGCAGGGCCCATTGCACTGAAGAACTGGGATCTGGTTTATGGCTAAGCGAAAAAAGTTGGTTGGTCATTACTCTGTGATGAGCTGGATTCCAGGAAAGGAATACTCCCAAATGGAAGGATCCAGGATGAATTACCAGGGTGAATCTATCCGTCATTGAACTTAACCTACCTTTGCCCAGCCATGTGAGAGTACCAAAGGGCAAAAGGGTTTCAAGGCAATTTCAAGCAACAGTTTTACCTTGACAAGCCACAGAAACAGGACAGACAGACAAAATAAAGAGTGAGTCTTCACGTTTCTGATGGCTGTTCCAAGCTTTCCTGTCTGCTCTTGTTAAACTCACTGAATTAAGGCCAACGCCTTGTCCTGCATGCAGATAAGAAAAGCTGGTACTAGGTGGAGTGGGGGAGAGACCCAATCCAGCTCCAAATGGTCCTAGGGCATTAAAAGTGAACCCTTGTCCTGGAAAAGGATGGACAGTGCTGGGCTGCAAAGATTCTGTGAGCACTGGCTAAAGGATTTTGTGTTTCTTATTCAGTCTCATTTTGGAACCAGAAATCAAGTCTCAAATGTATTTTGAGGAAGATGGTGGATGATTATCTTTTTAGCTTACAAAGGGAATGCCAAAGACTGAATTGTGACCGCTCATGGCTGTAGGAGTGATACATCTTTCCATAACATAATGTTCACAGTGAAAATGTCCTATATCACTTTAATTGCCAACCACAGTGAAATGAGAGATAGTAAATTATTTGCATAGTCCGCTGAAATGGTAAATGGCAGGAACCAAGGGCTCCTTACAGAAATGCTTAAATCACAGAATCATAGATTCACAGACTGGTTCGAATTGGATGGGACCCTAAAGATCGTGTTTCCACCCTCTGCCATGGGTAGGGACACCTCCCACTGTCCCAGGCTGCTCCAAGCCCCAGTGTCCAGCCTGGCCTTGGGCACTGCCAGGGATCCAGGGGCAGCCACAGCTGCTCTGGGCACCCTGTGCCCGGGCCTGCCCACCCTCCCAGGGAACAATTCCTGCCCAATATCCCATCTAGCCCTGCCCTCTGGCAGTGTCAAGCCATTCCCCCTCGTCCTGTCACTCCAGACCCTTGTAAAAAGTCCTTCTCCAGATTTCATGTTTAAATCTTTCCTAAAATTCTTTACTTAAGGTTAACTTAAGCTAGTTCCATGAGGCGTCTGCATGTTTTCTCTGATTATGATAGAATTATTACATGTCAGCATGTAAAAGATTCTTTTTCTTCTAACATATATTTTTGCCATCCAAAGTGCACTGACAGCTTTTTTACAGCACAAAATCTATATGCTAGTTTATGAGCAACAGATACAATAATAAGCATCACTTCTGACTAAAGAGCTGCAGATCTAAAATCCTTTTCTGTATAGTAGTTATCCACAGTGGCAGACACTAAGAAGAAAAAGGTCATACTTAGCTAAGGTTTATGAGTGCAATTTCCTATCTAAATGAGAAAGCATTTCCATTTGAAGGCAAGGGAGTATTATTATGGACTCTCTTACTGTTTTTCCTACTTGCTATTATAGGCACTCTTCAGCTAATGCTTCCAGTGCATTCACTTACAAATGCAGTTCAGGTCTGCAAAACATCAAAGCCATAATGACACAATCTTTTTGAAGTCTTTTATCAAGTTGCTGAGGTTGACCTATTTAATTGTGCAGCCTAAGATGATCCGGATTGCCTGCAAGAACATATCCATGCTCTTAGGGATTTGTGCCCTGTAACGGTTTACACAAGGTCAGAGCCTTAGCAGGAGTAAACAGGTATTGCTCAATTAAATCAGAGACAGTGGTCATGGTTCCAGTAGCTTGGGATCTGTTAATCCTCCAGAGAGGGCAAACAGATTAATTGCACATGGTTTTCCTTGCTGACATATTTTGGAATGTCCGGGACTTTACCAAAGGGCTACAGGACAATTCACAACTGATGTTTGTGCCCATGGTGAGTGCTCATAGAGCTGGTACCAGAAAGCAGCTTCCTGTGATGGCCTCTGGCAGAAAAGCACTATTGTTTATAATTTTGCAAAATGTAAGTTTAATACGACTTTTCTCTTATGCAGTTTATTTATTTTCATACAACAGTTTGCTGGGTGATCAAAGCATGGAGAGGATTTGTATCTGAAGCCCATGCAGCATCCCAAAGGGCTGTAGTCACAATCAAGTCTTAGGGTCTACAGTTTGTCACTTCAAATCAAACTGAACTTGGATGTCTGCCGGAGCTTTGATCTCAGTCAAACTGTGGTTCTCTGCAATCCTTCAGGGATATTTCATAAAGATTAAGTGTATCAGAATTCACAAAATTAGAGCAGATTTTATCAGAATTAGCAGTGTGGAGTTCTCTGAATGGGATTGAAGGCATGAGAACCATCTACTTGAGCTGCTGACAGGAAGAAAATTGATCTCAGCCTATCTTTACAGTTGAGAGCAGAGTCAAATGCCTGATAGATTGGGTACACTGGCAACACACATCATTACTCAACTGATTTTTTTTCTTTTTAATGAATATAATGTTCAAGGAAAGTGCAGGGATTTATAGCCCTTATTCATCATTTCGAATTTTAGCCAGGTTCAGCACAGAACAGAGGATACTCACAGCCATCTGATGGCTATTGAAGTGAACTGAATCACTGGTCACAGAATACCCACAGCCCCAAAATCTCATTAGAAGAATTTGGACAGACACATACAGAGCGATACAGTGGAGTCCACAGATGACAAAGATGTTTTTTTGATTTGTCAGATGTAATTGTCTGCAGTGAATTTGTATGCATTTTTCAAAAGATTTATAACAGTTTAGCAAACTTGGAAAGGAACAATAAAAGCCAGATGGAAATAAAAGCTGGCTTAGAGGGACAGAACAATTCTTTACACTTTTGGCTATTGTGGCTAGCAAGAAAGAAAGAAAAACTTTCCCCACAATAAAGCATAAAATAACTTGGAGTGATGGTCTGACTTTATAATGGCAAAGGTATGACTGCAGTCTTGGAAGTACTTTTTTTGATGTGTAACTTTACAAATCAAAATAATCCACTGGGCTTCCAGGGACTACTTTTGCAAGTGAGGTTTAATACATGTATGATTAAGTATTGAGCATTTTTCTTATCTTGTTCTTTCTATTACCCATATATCCTGCTTTACCTGTGTGTATGTGTATTGGTGTAATTTTAACTGGAATTAATCCACCACAGGCTCACAGTACTTTATTTTAGAGCATATTCCTCAGACATTTGTGTTTTAAGGTGGAGGTTACACCATATTGCCTCTATGTATTGGCCCAACCAGTGTTTGCCAGAGGGTGTTCTCTCATAAACAGGGAAATCACAGGAAAACAGTTCCTTGACTTCCAGGAACAGAGGATGAATGCGAAGGACCCAAATGAGGTTTATATTGATCTGGCAGAACATGAAATCAAAGGTAAGGACAGAAAATGAAGTGAGGAGGGTAGTTGGTCTGAACTTTGTAGGCTGTGATTAAATTGTTATTGAGCACTGGAGCAGGTTGCCCAGAGAGGCTGTGGAATCTCCATCCCTGGAGTTACTCAGACTGGACACAGCCCTGAACAATGGGGTTTAGATGATGCTGCTCTGAGCAGGGAGGGCGGCACTATGAAGTTGCTAGAGGTGTCTGCCAGCCTCTACTCCTTTACGATTTTATGGAATGCAGTGTCCGTGTTTGAACTAAGATTTCCAGGGATCCAACATTAGGGTTGTTGGCACTTTAGATGAATCATCAGCTGCCATTTCGGTGACTCGGCTTTGGAAGGTCCCATGTTCCACTTAACTCTCATCAGTGTATCCATAGTTTATACAAAAATCTTTCCTAGAGCTCAGGTTTCTCATTGTGACAATCAACTTTAACGGGTGATGTACTCAGAAGTACAGACCAGCACCTCTCAGTGTTGTATCCTAGAGCTGAAAACGTTGTGTCCTGCCAGAGACTGCCCTATGGACAAGCAGGACCTCTTGCAGCAGCAGCTGAATTTCACGTGGTTGTACCTATTTGTGGGTACATTTAGATAACACATGTTGGAAGGTGCGTGCAGTCTGCCCTCCTGTGCCACAGCCCCTCTGAGGGATGTTTCTCAGCATGGAAATGGCACAAGCCCAGGTGCAGCAGCCCCCAAAGGGAGGCTGGCAGTCCTCTGCAAGATGCAGGAGCATAGCCGGACCTCCAGCCCAGTCTGACCTCCCAGTCTGTGCCCTGAGGTCACAGCATCTCCTCAGACTCTCAGCTGTCTGTCTCACTGAGGTGATTTATCACGACAGCCACGCTCTTCAGTCAAGACAACACTTGCCAGAAGGAGTTACTCTACAGACTCTCTCCAGAGAGGGGACAGTTTACTTTTTGCTGCTGCTCTCCTGGGGCTGCATCTCTCCTGGGGCATTCCCAGCTTCCAGGCAGAGTGGAGTTTGTAACAGTAATGAAAATGTTTATATTGCAATAGTTTATTTTAATCTCCTGTTCTTTCCAGTGATCTTCCTATAATGATCTAAACAGTGAAGAGTGTGTTGCTGCTGCTTGGAACAGAGGGAAGATCAAAGGTCTGTGTATCTGCAGTTTCTGTCTAGTTAGCGAGGTGGATGGGTAGCAAGGTAAGGACAGCAACTGCTGAGAGAGAAGCACTGCAACTGAAACAAAATCAGTAACAAATTCACAAAAGGCTGAGTTTACTGTTTCAGTCCTTTGTTTTTTAAAGGAAAAACAAAAAAACTACAAAATCCAGGACTCCTCTGAGATCTTCAGGAAACCAGTGAGGAAAAAATACAACATGATTTTAGGGGCCAGAGGTGTCCCTGCACAATTTAAAAGCAGATGCACTTTGTGATCGAGTAAGAGGCTAATTCCTGCCTTTTCTCACTTCATTCAGACCCTCAAGGCACGTGCCTCTATCCTCTCCCCATTTATATGCAAGCAAGTTAAGGTGTATTGTGGATGATTCTGAAGGCCAGGGACTAATACAGCCCTTAATTCTGCCCTTTTTGGTGTAGTCCATAGCCTGATGCTCTGTTTATTTCCACTGTGGAAATTGTGAGGCTGCAGCATTCTGACCTCGTGCATTGTCTCTCCCAGGGATCTCATTTTGACTGCTGCCTTGATGTTTCAGACAATCCGAGATTTCTGTTTGAAGCAGATAGAGTTTTGAGGTTTTTGTTAAGAAAGCACACTTTTCATCATGACCCAAAGGACAGAGAGAGGTTTTTTTTCACTTATTCCTTCTTTCAGATCCAGTGAGTGAACAGAAATGAATTTCTTGTGAGACTGTTAATTCCTAAATATGACGTATTCGTGTTGAGAAACCTTATGCAGTTTTCTGCTCTGACAGCTGGCTTCTGAGCACCCCGGCTCATGCCATGGAAAAAGCTTCAAACTGATATTGCACTGGATGGCTGTGGCTTGTGATATCTCCTATCCAGCTGGATCCATCACACAGGATTGTACCTCTGCTCAAGCCCTGTCAGCTCAGAGGAACATCAGACATTCTGTCCATTCCCGTTTCAGCAGCAGATCTCTGTGATGGCTTTGCATTTTATTACTTTGGAGAGCCACAATCCAGTTATTCTTTGGTTGCTTGGCAAATGATTTTATCCAAGATACCATTAATAATAGCTAAAGTCAAACTGAATCGAGTGTATTCCCTGTTGAACGTCTGTTAAAGATAGAAGGTTAAGGCAAGGTGCAGAGGACATTTTCATTTTGTAAGTGAGAGAATTAAGCAGGTTATCTGCAGTCCCTCTTCCTTTCTTTTTCCATATCTTTAGACTTTAAAGTGCATAAGCCAAGCTTGGTTCACAGATGGGCAGTGCAGGAGGTCAGAGATGGCTTTTAGCTAAAAGCATGGTGTATTCAATTTTTGTGAAGATTTTAGTGAAGAGTTTTTTTGCTTCTTTCCAGCCATAGGAGGCTGAGCTGACAAGGCAGTTCAGAAAATTATTCTGAAAAAGTAAAGTTTTGTGGTCTGTTCCCAGATGGTTGCAAGTGTCCCATGTGGCAAATATTCAGGATGTTTCTTTTTGCTGATAAGTTTGTATTTTTGTTCTGATTTTTATAAGCTAGCACAGTAACCTCTCATCAGTGAGGTTTTTGTAACATCCAAATAAAGCACAGAAGTGTTTTAATCCCGTTTGTAAGGATAGGGACTGAAAGGTTTAATCAACATGGGGAAGATCACAAGGGAAATCAGAACCAAAACCTGAAAGGTAACCTAGACTTCAGTCTAAAGACTCCAAGCACGAGATGTCTTCACTTCAGTCTCTCTCCTCTGTAATTACAAGGTGGGGAAATCCCAGAAGATGCCAAATCCTTCTTGAGGCATTTTAAAAAGTAAACCACATTCTGAATAACACTTTGCATATCCCTAAATCTCTACAACAAATCGTTGAGGTGAAATTTCCTAAAATATTTGTGAGAAATTCCAGGCTATGCAGAAGCCGGTAAAAATATTCACCCCGTCCCTAGCAGAGGGAAGTCAGTGTATCATTACAGATAAAACAAATGATAAAGGTTTTCATCCTCTTCACCTGTGTAAGTCTGACTGCTCCACCAAGGAGAGAATATGGCTGGTGGCTCCAGACACCGAGGAGACATTTATTTCAAGTCACAAGAGCCAAGAAACTGTAAGTCCAAAACCCAGTGGGATATTCTTTCATCCTAACTACTTGTGCAGTGTCTGTCTTCAGCTACCAGTGACCTTGGGTCTCCCAGTGGGGCCTTTCTGGCTGGCAGCAGCAAGAGACAGACTTTATAGGGAAAATGTAACAAAAAAACCCCAAAAAACCAAACAATGAAAAACAAAGAGGGTAAGAAGAAATCTATTTCCTCATTTAAAACTCAGAGACCTTAAAGTTTCTGAAAAACATGTCACATTTGAAAAAATTTGTTAAGGAATGAGACTGTTTTGCAGACTAAGGGACACAAGATGGTAAACTAGTGATACATTTCAACGGCAATGAATTTTAGGGTGAGAAAAGACAAAAACAAATTAGTGCTGATGACATTAACACTTCAACTAAACACAGTGCTCCACGAGTCATGCAATTGCTCTGCCACATTTTAGCCTTGGCAATTTAAAAGCCTGAAGTTTTGCTTTAAACAAGATTTTAAATCTAAGGAGAAACTACAGAAAAGACATTCAAAGATTTAAATTCACTGTGAGTACTTTTGGCTGCATGCTGGATTTTGAGGATTTTCTGGTTTATATAAAGCTAGCAAAAATTCTATCAAAAACTTTTCCCTTCCTGAAAACAAAAAAAACAGGCAGATTGTTTCCTAGCAGAGCATAAAAGAGGGATTGCTGTGTTTTCTATTAGAGCCACCAAAACAGGTTGCATGGAGGACAGTAAATTTTGTTCATGCTGTGCAGACATTTTGAACCAGATGACAAGTCCAACAGCTTGGATTCTCTGGAAGGTGAGATTTCAGTGGCTCCAAACGAAAATGAAAAAGCAAGATTGAGGGACACCAAAGTGAAAGCCACTTGGATGAGTGACAAACACAAATCAATCAAGTTTATTATGCTCTGTTTCTCCTGTGGAGTCCTGGGGCCAGGAAGGCAGGGTGCATGACAGGTATATCCAAAAGTGTCAACAAATCTACTGCTTTCAGCTCTTCTGTGTGTTCCCACCCAACACAAGCATTGCCAACACAGGAATAGCCTGTCTGCATCATTGGTGGCATATTCTGGGAAGGCAAAGGCATTGCCCTGGCACATCTCGCCTCTTTTTCATCTGATTGTGCCATATGGTGGTGGCATTTTAATTCTGTATTTAAATGCAACATTTGTTGTCTCTGCCCCCACCATCCAGACCCCTTTGTGAAATTTATGGTTGGTGAGGAGGAGATTGGACTCAGGAAGGAAGGTGGGGGTGATTAGCAGTGGCCTCAGTCGTGCAGTGGATGAGGTGCCTTGGCAGTTTGATGGGATGAGTAACAGGAATAGGGAGGCTCAGGTGGAGAGATGCAGGGAAAGCAGCAAGTGGTAGAATTTTTCCTAGAGAAACAGGTGGAGATAAGCAGAGTGGGGAAAGGTAGAAGGCTGGGTTCCTGGAACATCAAAATTGACTGAAGGAGGGGCAGTGGGAGGACTCATTCGTGCCAAGAGCCTGCAGTGCAGAGGCTGTGAGAGCTGTAAGCTGTCAGGGGGAAAAACAGGACAGATAATGCAGCCAGGCATCTCCTGAAGGTCAGCCCAGCCACGGACACTGCTCTACGGAATGTAACAAAACTTTCCTTAAAGAAAAAGGGGGGAAAAATCATCGTTAAAGGAGCTCCTCAAAGTTGGGTAACTACTTGAAGAGCCACTCATGGATTTATTTGTAAAGGGAGCTGTTATAGCAAGGTGTGGGGGTATTCTGCTGGCACCTGATACAGGAGCAGCAACCAGTGCCTGTCATGTAACTGTTCTGTGCGAGACCACCAGGAAGCAGGGAGGAACAGGAGTCAGAGCACAGGGACTCATTCAGGGGGCATTTTCCTCACCTCTCTACACAGATGTCTGCTCAGTGACTAAATTACACAGCACACACGGGCTATTCTTTAAATATATTCTTCTTCAGCCTTCAACTTCTTTTTCATCACAAAGCCACATAAAAACTGAGAAATTTAAAGCTGCTACTTCAGAAAGAGACACATAAATATTTTTTGTCGTTGTTGTTATGTTTTGAAAAAAAAAATACAACTTATCACCCCACTGGACAACTACACCTGGAGTCTGAATTTTATTCAAACCCGCATGAGTGAACCCTAAAATTATTAGGAACAAAAGTTGTCAGGATATCTGTATCATGTAAGGCAGTAGGAACCACAAGAAGAACGTTAGGTTTCATAATTTGTACAAAATCTTGTGTGTATGACTAAGAATATTCTACATCTCTTGACTCTGTGTTGGAAGAATCTCTAGACTATAATTTAGACTTTTCTTTAGATAGGCAGTGTAAGTTCAGTTGTTATGTTCTGGGCCTGAATCAGGTTGTTTCTGCTGGGTTTGTTGGAGCAGTGAATGTTCTTTAGAGGAGCACATATGTTTTTTTCCTGTAAGGTTTTTTCTGTCACCTCAAAAATGTGTTCTTTGCACACCCTCTTAGTCTTTCATTCTAGCCGTTGGTACAGAGGAACCAATAACTCTGCTGGGTTTCAGCCAGTGTGATGAATTTAGTTTTCCAATACTGGCCTGTCATTGCAGACTTTCAAGGCAGTGTAACATTCCATGAAATCAAGCTGTTTATTATCTACCAGAAATGAAAAGGCTTTGCTTTTCTTTATTCTCCCTTTTTTTTCCTCCACTTTGTACTAAGTGATAATATAAATCACATTTTGTACTTATTTCAGGAATGCATGTTTGTTCTCCTGTGATGCCAAATAAATCTCTAGACATTAACTGTCCCTAAAATATTTGGGGGGTTTGCTTCTGCTTAGAATATAGACTTAGTCAGCCCCATGGTGAGCAAATAATCTTTTTGTTATGTGATGAATCTGCAGGTCCTTCACAACAAAAGATCTCCTAAAGCACCAGGACCAATCCTTTAAGTTGAGAAACAGTATATCAATAAAGGTCAGTGTGACAATGTGATTTATTGAAATACTGTGCTGCTCCTAGCAGTTAGTATTTTATATTATATGATACACGGCAGGTGTTTTTATTCGTATTTGGGTTCCCCACTGAAACCTTGTTCAACCTGTTTTATTATTTATTGTTGCCTTTTAGAGGTGAAAGAAACCAATTTATTCGGCTTTCATAACCATTCCTAACAGGTACAAAGAGGTTAAGGACTAACAGGAAAAATCAATTGGTTAATAAAATAGTTAATTGACTAAATGCTCCTTCCAGGAGGCCCTGGATGCAGACTGTGCAGAACCAAAGGAGGTTGCTTTAATTATAGTGGCATCTTGCTGCATAAAAGCCCTCACTGCAGATAAGGGTTTCAGACCCGAGTGAGCTTGTTCTGTTTGTACGGTTTACACACGGAGCAAATGTAGGTAACATAATTAATTTTTTCATAGTTTATGGTATCTATTTTTCCCATTTATGGTCATGACAGATGGAGAAATGACAATGAAACTGAAAGATCAGTCAACATGTTCACTATAGATCTGGAAAGATTTTTAAGATAAATGTATAAAACGCTGACAAACAAATACTTCCCGATTCTGCCCCATTCTGCTGGACTGTCTGGCAGGTTTTCTTAAATTGGTTTTAAGTTGCTGCTACTTATTAAATCCAGGATTTTTAAAAGGCACAGGGAGATGGGGAGTGGCTCACTCTCTTTAACCATTTCTGAATTCCTAGGAGAGCATCCAAAATTGGCTTCGGGCGCAGTAATGCCAGGCTCTGAATGTCTCTCAGAAAAATACCCAATGTCTTCAACTTGCTTTGATGTGCCATAGCCACCACTCAGTGGGAACCCCTAACATCTGAGCTGCCTCTATTTCCCTGCCATGTTTAATGTAGTTATAGGCACATTTTAAATAGGGATGTCTAAGGGACACCATTAAAAGCTCAAAAGATACTTTACAGTAGGTACATTCACTTTTTGCATATACATAATGCTATAGCACCCCAGTACTGTAAAAGTAAAAAAAAAAATTAATAAATAAAATAAAATCATTAAGTAATTATTTTTTTAAAAAAATTGTTTGTGAGTTTCCTGCACCAAGAGGCCAAAGCAAAGCAAGGTAACATAGAATGGGAGTGAGATCCTTTCCTTGGTTTGCCCTCCCCATCCCTCATCTCTGGAATCAGGAATCTGCCAGGCCATAAAACATTTCAGTGGTGAGTGATGAGATTGCCTGACTGAACATTGACAGGAAAAGCACATGATGAGGCACACAAGGTTGCAGGAGGTTTGGGGTTAGTGAATAGTCACAATAACTGAGGTGATGCTCAAATAATGACTGCAGAGACAATAGAGCAAGGGGGTCACTGATTGATTAACAGCCTACTTGGGGAACAGAAGAGAGCAGTTTGAAATATGTTTGCATCAGGATATGCACAAACTGTTTATATTTTTCATCCTTATATATTAACCCCAGTTTTCCTCCAATGATGGTGTAGCCCACTGTCATGCATTTTCTGCGTATCCTTTCAAATTTCATGGCATGAGGGTTGCTTTCCTTGTCTGAAAACCAGACAAAGCTACTGGTGGAGTATTTGAAATAACTCCAGCAGTTTAACACCTGGTTCTGGCAGCTCCTCTGTTATTCTCGCATACCATGGCAAGGCCAGGGCAGGAGTAGCTGAGCCATGTCTTGGTCTCTTCCTTGTGACCAGCACCCTGGCTGGGATTCAGAGCTGATGTTCACTCCTGGGAAGCACCATCAGTCTTAGAGACACCAGGGGTATGCAATACTCAGCCCTGGTAATGCTGGCAACAGAATCTGCTGTGCCAATTTGACATTTAATTTCAATTAATGACGTTATTGTGTATCCCCTTATCAACAAAATGCCTCTTGAGGGAGAATATCCTTTATTCCAACCCTCAGAATCGGGTCCTGCTTTACACGTGTCGCAGTTACCCAGCCCACTTACACACAGTGGCGTTTCACAGCTCCCACATCCCCACTGCGCTCCCCAAGGTGAGTTCATGGAGCCTGTCAACTCCCTCCAGATTTAACTGAAATGTATTAAAAACAAATCTTGTGGTTTCAAGAAGCTGAGCTGTGCTGAGCGTTCCCCTTGCCTGGAATGAACAAGTGGCACACGTTGATAAAGGACACGGCGTGCAGGGCCGGGCGCTCGCGCGACCTTCAGTGCTGCCTCGTGGTGACATTCAGACAGGAGAGACGTCCAAACACTTGAGGTCAAAAGAAAGGGGACTTTGATTAACAGCAAAGTAATGCATTGAAATTCCAAATTATGTAGGAGTCCGTTCAGCCTACAATTTGTCTTGTTTGTTTTTAATTTTGGATTCAATGTCAAGGCAAGATTTCAACTCTCTGGTTACAGCTCTTTATGCATATAATTCTCTAATGTAATTGTGATATAATCCTCAATTTTATTAGGAGTCAAGTTAAAAGGTAGCAATGTGTTATTCAGAATATTACCTTCCCTGGCAGTTTGAGCAAGTATTATGGCCTGGGAGCTGCTTTACTGAGGAAAAAGTATATCTGCCTCTGCTATTGGGAGCACCTTCAGGATTGAAAGGTGAAGCAAACACTAATGTTGAACCATCACCAAGGCTCCTGAGTCAGAACATTTGATCTGCACAGCCAAAACGGGAGGTTTGTATTAAAGCATCAGGCTCTGAACTGCAATGGCTGAAGCCTGAGCTTTTCCTTCTGCTGTGGGAGTGGGGAACTGCAGATGGGGCAGGGAGGGCGACTGGGGAAGTAACTCCTGAAGAGATCACAGCAGGATGTGACAGAGCTGCACGTCCACTATCGGCTCTGCAGCGCCACTAGCGTCACGCCCGGTGCTTCCGTGGGCTGTGGTCCTGTAACAATGACAAGAAATCTATTCTAATTTTCATTTTACTGCTCTAAAAAGCCCAGCGACAAACAGCTGGTAAAAGATTTCCTGAAAAGGGCTGTTCACATCCTTCGTTACGAAAATTGAAATCATGACAGGCTCTGTTGGACATGGTGCTTTGTTGCACGTCAGCTACCCTGGTCCAAAAGCTGCAAACAGTGCTGGATGGCGATATGAAACACCAAAATCTTTCTCTTTTTCCAGTGGCTTCCTTGTCCACAAAATCCCTCCACTGACATTCTAGGAGATGGTACTGAGGGAGCTGCTTCCCTGACATTCAATTTTGATCCCAAACAAACAGCTTGAGATCTCACATTGGATAATTGGGCTTTACCTGCATTTTAAACAAAAATCCTTCTCCTTTTATAAACTGCTTGAGTTGGGAGACATGCAGAGCTTTTGCTGGAAGAAATGCATTAATCCTTTTAAGTTTGATAAAAGGTTCCTTTATACCATACTGTATAGTTTCCTGCTGTGGGACCACATTTGTGTAGAATCTCCATTTGTGGGGAAAGAAAGATATAGACTCCTTCTAATGGTTTGAAGGAAAGACTGATAAGGGAAAGTGCTACACTCCTGGACTTAAAATTGAACGAGATCCAGGTGAGGTTTATTGCATTAATTGGCGTTAATGGACATGTCTGTCCATTTTCTTCTTATTCTACAGGTGTGGTCTCAGGAACTGTAGGTGATCACCCTTTCTTTGAGGCTGGTGGTATAGCAGGCCCAAAATGGATCCCTCTGCGGGGTTATGGGAGGCCCCACCATGCCCCGTTCCCTTGTTCTGCTGCTGCGTCTACTGCAGAGGCAAGTCCTGTGTTGGACAGTGACAGTGGAAGGCATTGCAATAATCTGCTGCCAAGAGGCAAAGGAAGATGCCTGGTCTCTTTTGTTTCAAAGCCAAACTGGCCTAGATTTATTTGGGCATTTCTGGTATTTTATTATTATGACCAGAACGGTGCTGGGCATTGCTGGGCAAGCTGACATTCAATATTCCTAACTCGCTGTATCCCACACACCAGTAGTGACCAGTGTCAAGCCTTTTAGACTACTGCTGTCCACTGATCAGCTATTACTATTATTTTATTTCTCTGTCCCTTTTTGTTTAGAACACTCCACTTTTACTAACCAGAGGGGTAAAATATTTTGATTTTTGCTTTAGACAAGATGTGTACAGCATCTACGGTAAAACACGGTACAGATCTTCCAGGCGTAGTTCTGCCTGGAAACCTTTGTACTATGTCTTGAGCTTGCATCTGCACCCAAGTTCAGTCCAGTTAAGCCAGTTTCCCGAAAAGCAATGTAAGCAAAACTTTTACAGATAAGTTACATTTTACGTTATGAATTGATCGAACAGAAACAACAAACTCGTCGTTATAACACAAGCAGGGAATGCGATCCCTGTGCTTGTGTGTTGTAGAGCATTAGGGAGCACACAAAAATGCCAAAGAAAAGGTCAAAGAGTGAAGTGTTGGGAAACAGTGCTGGCCAAAATGTTCTCTCCATCAAACAAGCTGAACCTAAGCAGGTGTGTGCTCTGCCTTGTACAGAGCTGGCGCAGCCTCTTCTCCAGTCTCCTGTTGCTAAATGGGACTCTTGGAAAAAACATCCCTGTCCATTCCATCTCTTTCATGATGGGCTGTCATAAACTTTGTGCAATCTCTTAGAACAAGCTCTATCCAATTTTGTTAATTTTTCTGCTGCTTACAAATAGTGCAAGGCATCAAAAAATCCCTTCTCAACTGCATCCTGAGGCAGGAGATCATCCCTGAAGGCTTCTCAAATACATCACGTTCTCCATGTGTGTTCCTGTGCCACAAGCACTGCCAAACCTCAGCCTCACACACACAGAATGTGCAGCCATGTCACAAAGCATTGCCCCCTGTAACTCAATTTGGCCAAAATGAAACCTGATCTGACAAATCCTCTGGACTGAAGCTTGGAGTTGAAGAGAAAATCAGTGTTTTTCTGCATAAAGATATTCAATTTATTGTATTCTAGATAAGAATGGTATTATGTACGCATTCTCTCTCCCCATTAAATGCCTCCACAGCACTATTTATGAGAAAAGAGCAATTGTGACTTCATTAGAAAACAAACAGACAAAAACCAAGATGCCCTTGTTTATGAATTGGGGGGTTGATGACACAATAATTAAATCAAAAAACTCTGAGGACCAAATAGGATTTTTTTATGTCCATTTGGGGAACAGATGGTATCTCAGAATACCCCATGGAAAAATTCCTTCTGTTTTTTTTAATATAGATGGTAAGTTCATGTGAGCTACATCCTGTTGGGAAAGTGTTATGCAAAACAGAAAAAGGGACTGTTAATAGTCAAAAGAAAGGAGAAAGGCAGGAGAAGCATTAATGACAGGCAGTATCAAAGCTTGTGGTGACAGTGTCCAAGAATTTATAGTTTTAAAGAACCCTGCAGGTGGATCTTGGGAAATCTGCATTTGGGGCACCTTCAGACGCCCTCGGATGATCTGTAAGTATATAAAAGGTGTCATTCCATTCATAAGGTGAAATTGCATGGAAATATTTCTGGGGTGTCTCGTCATATATTCAAACCAAGTGAAGCAGGGATGTTCATAGGGGCTATTTTATAAACACCTCCAACTCACCCGAACTCCCTGCAACCCACCCAACAAAGGTGTGGCCACTCGCCTTTGGGAGAAATGTCCTTTCTCCACGGATATTAATCACACTGACTTATGTTGTTTTGAGTGTTGAATTCAGCCCTCCTTAACAGCACAAATAAATTCAGTCCTTGAAGGTGATGCTAACAGACTGACGGCCTTATCACTGAGATTGCAATGTTCTGGCTGGAGCTGGTTTGAACCTTTTCCCTTTAAACCTTTTCAGCTGAAAATGTGATTTCAACAAGATAAAATTAAAATTACGCATGAAAAAGTCCATTTTGTCAAAATGTGATCCATGAGGGAAAGTGAACAAATTTCAAAAGCAATAAACTGGCTCGGTATTTAAAGGGGTTTTTAATTATTAAAACCTTGCGGGATATACATTTTTGCACCATTCATTGGACTGTGGGTGCAATTTATTTAATAGGCACACATTTTACCGGGCAACTTACGCCACCAGAAAAGGATTTCAAGCCTCAGCCAAGTGGAAAATCTATCCCAAGGTATCTGTGTTGCCTAGTAAAAGTAGGAGATTTAAACAGTCAAGATACAAGCTGACTGTGAAAGCACCTACTACTAATGTAAAGCTATGCAGTTCTTAAATGATGCTGACAACCCTCACAAACCTTTAAATAGCCATTTCCAAGCTGGCAGATCTAAATTGCAGGAAAACAAAGTAATCACTCAAGGAATTCTTTGCAAATTAAAACAGTTCCTTCTTGTTGCTTTGTGTTTTGGAGCTTCACAAACAATGATACAGCATCAGAAACCATTTGCCTATTTCCTTTTGTACCAAGTACTTTTTCTGCAAAAGCAAATACTCTGTCAGTAATGAAAAGAAATTGTTGGTGCATAATGCAAAGCACAAACAAGAACTGTACGTTTTACAGCTGATTCAGGAAATAATATATTTGTGTGTATCTTATTTTTATGTAAAACAAGATGAGAAGTTACTTCTTCTACCACTTCTGGCCCACTGTAAGTGCCGGAATGACACCTTTTGGGGTTTGTATTTGTGTAAAAGCCTAGTTCAAGGTCAGTACACCGTGTGAGATATTAAGTGTGCTTACAAAGGACCCGGAGTTTGTGCTGGCTCTCCACAAAGGGTGACAGACAGAGATCCTCTCCAAAACGGAAAGAGGAGAGTCCCCTGAGTGAAAATACCCCTGCAGACCCTTATGCAACCTGGAACTTGTGGCAATTATAAAAATAAACCCAATCTCTGATACTTACCTAAAAGAAGAGCTTACACACATAGCAGTTCATGCTGGGAATGTGATGTTTGAGGACAGCATGAACTGAGATCACAGAGGGCAAACTGCAAACCTAACAACCCAAGAGCTCCTCAGATGCTCGTCTGGCAAAGAGGCTGAGCCCTGGTGGGCAGTCCCTGCCTATGCCTGTGAGGAGAGCCCATCTCCATGTGAGGGGTGAGTGCCCTTAGACCTCAGCAGTGGTATTTCCTTGGCAAAGCCAGGGGTTATATCCCCGGTCTTGATGCTGCTACAGCCACACCACCCCACAGACCTGCTGGTGCCTTCCTCCAGCCCAGGATTTCACTCCTGGTATCAAGAAGCGAAAGTATTGGTCAAATAATATGCAGATGTTTGAGTATTTGAATATTTTTTTTTAATCCTGTGAAGAAGAGGCATTGTTCAGCTTACCTACATATTTTTCTACTGAGGAAAAAGAGCAAATTTCTCTCCAAGAACAGAAAACCCAGAGCTGTGGTGTTGGAGCCCTCCTGTGTAGATATAATCCCTGCAAATAAAGCTGCCAACGTGCTCTTGGTGTTGCACGGCAGCACTGATTGGACCTGGAGCAATGTTGCTTTTCTGAGGTTTAAGACCATTCTTTTAGGTGCTACCAGAGCCAACATCCACTTGTGGTGTGGAAGCAAAGACCCTGCAGAAATTAATCAGATCTGTGGTGCTCAAATGGCCCTTGTGGTCTTTGAGCCCTGTTGCCTGAAGCCAGATGGGAAATGCCAGGTGGGGGCTGTGACAAAAGGGTTCCCTCTGGCTATGAGCCCTGCTTTGAAGACCTACTTCTACTTCTTCCCTTCCAGAGCTGCTCCCTGGTGCTAAGGTCACAGCACACCAGATTAGCAGGAAAAGACTTCCACATTTATTTCACTTTCATTTTAATAATTCTAGTTTTTGTTTCAATTTTTAAAAGCCTGCCAGAGCTCCAGGAGCATTTGGACAATGCTCTCAGGGATGCACAGGGTGGGATTGTTGGGGTGCCTGTGCAGGGCCAGAAGTTGGACTGGCTGATCCTTGTGGGTCCCTTCCAACTCAGGGTATTCCATGAAAATAACACTACTTTCTGTGAATAACTGGTTACACTCTTGGTTATGCATATTAATACAGTCACCATTAAAACTGCAAAGTTAAAAACTAAGTATATCTTCTGAGAGGGACCAAGTTGATTTTTATTTATGCCTCAACATATGTTATACATGAGGTGAAAAATTACTCTAGGGACTGTACACGTGCTGGGAGCCCTGTCCTGGGGGGACTTTGCCTGAAAATCAGGGGAGAGAAAACTTCCACAACTGGGCTGCAAGGGCATACCCAAGATCTTCACTGAACAAAAGTTGTTCTAGGCATTGTAGCACAAGAGAAAATAAATGTAGCTGGTCCATATATTTTTTGGTCTGGTCCAGTTGTGTGAAGAAAACTGTCAGTGTGAAGTGTTAAACTGGGATCAGCTGTGCTGGAACACTCTCTGGCAGGGTTAAAATTATTGGAATAACAAGCAGGAAGTGCGAGGGAAGTATTACATCAGATAATGGGTATGGGGAATGTTTAAGGGTCTCCAAAACCAATACGCTTCAGGAGCCAACTCTTGTAAAAGCAAAGGATCTGGGCTGTAACATCCATGTGCAAATAATCAGTGGATAAAGTGAAATGTTTGTTAGCTGCCTAGAGGCTGTGCTTTGTGGAGCCTCACAAGTGATGAGCACCAAGTTGTTCCCTGCAGAGACAGAGATGTGTGTACGGATCCTGGCTAGCTCTGTAATCCACTGACACCTGACTTAGCCTGAGCTCCCAAGCACCAGAGAAAAGCCAGGCCTATAGCATAATTTGGTAACTTGCTCTGAGCTAATGTTTCAGAACACTGGCTATTCCAGTCTTGTACTAAGAAAAGGTCCAAGAATCCTGGGCTCTGTGTTATTTTCAAACCTAGTGGGTGGCTGGGCACCTACCCAGCATTAACTGCACCAGCTGGGAACAGAAATGTCAGTGACTCCCACTTTACCTTTCTCTTTTGCATTCCTGGCTGCACTCACAGGAGTTTTTGTCAGAAAGCTTACCTTGCCAGGAAGATGAAAAACAGAGAGCAGGAAGTAGGAGAGGCATTTTATGGCATGGCCTTCAGTCCTTTATTTCTGAAAGGATTCTTCCTGCAATTTATGTCAGTTTGAGTTAGAAGTATGTGTTAGTTCTGCCCTTGAGATGTGGTGCAAGTACTGATGATAGCAAATATTCATCTCTGGCAAACTTTTCACTGAAATGAGGGACTGACAATTTATTAAAGCTAATTTCCAAAGTCACATCCAAATCTCTCTCCATTCGTTCAGCAAAACCTGCAGTAGTTTAAGATAAGTACCAATACACAAACCCTTTTAGCATTATTGCTCTGTTCACTGGGGGGACACAGTAATGAAACAAATGGGTTTTTAAAGATGTGCATTACAAAGAACACAGTAGTATTGGTGGGGTAGCCTGAAATGGAGGACAGGTTATTAAATTAATGGTGCCAACTAATTTCATCAGCCATTGTCTCTTGAATACCTTCCTAATGTGATACAAGATTTAGCAGTGGGGCTCAGGGCAATATTCTCTCTTCCTCTCACATTTAGTGCATACAGCAGATGTTGCTGGAGGCATTGAGCTTGTTTTTCTTAGAGCTAGGATCCCTGTAGCTGACCGAAGGAGCAACTCAGAGCTCAGGACAGGAAAACCTCTCAAGTCTGAACCTATATCCCCACTCAGGTCTCCTAAGGCAAACCAAATTCCCTGCTGCCACTGCTAAACTGTGATTGACCCCCAGACCCTGTAGCTTAAAGCCATCCTCTCAGGTATGTATATATTATGATCCAGTACATTTCCCTCTGCATTATGACACAGGAATGACTGTCAAACATTAGGGAAATGACATGCTTGGAAGGTTTTTTCAGTGGAAATCATGTGCTGGGAAGAAATTTGTTTTATTGCTGCCAGTAGTTAAGAATCTGTCATCAGTTTGGAAGGGACAGAAATATGCTTCTGAGAGAATTTAGCTCTCCAGATGATGCCAAAAGAACCATTTTAGACCTTTTTGATAAAGACACTTGCAGAAACCCATCCAGATGATAGTAACAGTGACGATAAGCTGGCATGAGAATTGTTTTTCTCATATGGTGACATATTGCATTTCTATATAAATGGGGATACAATTTGACATGATCCATTTGGCCATCTTCATTAACAGCCTAGTACGGCAACAGAAAAAAATGAAACACTGCAAATGTGTAATGAAAGATAAAACAGTAGGTAACTTCTGATAAGCATATTATGGCTCATCCATCTTGGGCAAACTTGAGTTTATGAACTTTTCTTCAGCAGCAGGGGCATAAGTGCTCTGACTAATAATAACAGAAGTTGAGTCCAATTGCTCCCTTCACAGAAGAGATATAATTCAAAATTATCTGAACCAATGAACCTGCTTCACATTGCATTCATTTTCAAAACTACTTTTTGAAAAGCCACATCCTGAACCTGAACATTATCATCTTCAGCCACTAATCTCCATTTCAAAAGCCCCGAGCTGAACAGCGTAGGACCATCAGTGTAATTACTGTATATATATTTCTATTGACACTCTCCAGGCTTTTTTCAGCAAGCGGATTTGAGCTAAGTGTGTATTGTCAAGGTTGTTACCTCTTTGGTTACTGAGAGGTGTGTAATGGTTCTTCTCAAAGAACAAAAGAACAATCTCCTTGGTCTCTTGTCCTTCTAGAGGGATACACATATCCACAGAGCATTTTTTTAAACTGGATTTTCTTGCTGGAGATATAATTAACATGTCACTGAACTGTCCTTGGTGTGTCCCTTGAACTCACAATGCATCACATGAGATAAACTCAGAGTGACACCTGAATGATTGGGAGGCTGTATTGTGTGACATTTTAAATTGAGAAGGCTGGATACGTGTGGCTGCTTTTTTTTTTTCCTTTGGAAGAAGAAACAAAAATCAATTTACAAGCAGCAAATATTTTCCTTCATAGTGAGGACACCTCTGGCCTTAATTTGGGCAGCTGGCCAGACAGCAGCTACTAGCTGAGATTTATAGCTTCACTTTAATTTCCTTGAGTAGCATGCACACAGATTATCCTGTATGAGCACAGATTCTGTTCCTGTGGGAAGCTACGGTGCAGTTAATTGGGCATGGCATTTGGAGGCAGGAGAGCTGGTCTTAGTTCTGATTCTGGGACTGACTGTCACTTCGGGAAAGGCACTTTGTGTCTGAGTGTCTGAACTAGAGGCAGTAATATCAGCGTGCTTTACCAATAAATGAGCAATTAAAAAGTATTAGCATCAAATAACTGTGGCCAGCAATTTCAGTGTAGATGTATCATTCCCTGAATATAGCTAGTTATGATCCCAGTGTCAGCCTTTGCCTCTTCCCCTCTTTACTTTCATTGGCTTTGTCATTTTCTAGCTGTACTTGGAAGTTCTGACTCAGCTCCTGTTAAACTCAATTTTTAAATAGATCTGTACAGTAAACCTCGTAACACTTTAAAGAGATTCTGGGCTTGGCCTGCTGTGCCAGATGCATTTTCTGCCAGGGCTGATCACAGTCCAGGATTAGGGGCATCCTTGGTGCAGCACACACAGTGCACTGGAAAATGATGCTCCCTCAAACAATGAAACAGTTGTGGGACAAAAAAGGCTCTGGGGGGTTTATTGTCTGCTTAACTGCAGAGATTAATGTGATCAAATACTGCTGGTCTTTTATGGCTAGATGCAAATTTTTTAAAAAATAGCATCATTGGAATAGAAATAAATATTCAGTGGGAATTTTTCATAGAAGAAAGAATGTAATTAAGTTAACAATTTTGGTGCCAGAATAAAGGACAAAGTGTATCTGAAGATAGGAGAGAAATTCCATCCCCCCTGTGGCTTATGTCCCTAAGAAGATTTTGTTTGTGTAAGTCTTATTTCATTTTCCTCTGTGTCTTATGAGCAAGATTCTATTATAGGTCAAAGCCAGTGAATATTTCTTAGAGTTTGAGAAACAAGAAAATCAAAGACATAATCATTTATTAGAGCCTTTTAGTGGCATTTCTCATTTGGCTGTTGGTTCTTCATGCATTCACCACTGTTGAGAGCTTAGTCTTTGCTTTGAGGAGGGCTCATTTGCTTCCTCAGGATTTCTTTGTGCCTCTTTATTGCACTGGATTTCTTTACAGCAAAAAAAAACCTCTTGGCCACACTCTTAAAGAAACTGCAACTTGACCAGGCACTGAGCATGTTTGCTTTACCCTTTACAGCCTGTAAATCAAGAGCATCTCAAAATACCCTCTTTGCAAAGCTATTCCAGCTCTGAATTGGCTTAGCTGACAAACATTTCACCACTTTTTGTGTACCAGTTACCTCCTGGATGCTGCTGGGCGAAGCTGATAGAAGGCAGTTTGGCAAGAGGGTTCTCAGCATCTCTGCTGGTGTTTGCCTGGAGACAACCAAAACTGGCTGCTGTGGTTCTCCTGACTTGATGTTGCTCCAAAACCTGTGCTTTAATAAGGAGGGTTGGTTAAATATTTTCCTCAAAACAACTTGCAACGTTTGATTTTCTTACACCAATTTATGTCTGAAAGCTGCCCACCTTTCTTTATTTTCCATGGGTAAAAAAAGACTAAATAGTCATCAAGATTTGCTTTTCAAAATATTTTTCCATTCAGTTGATATTTATTATCTTAAAATTTCTTTGAAAGGGATAAAACAAAATAATTTCCATTGAAATTCGATATTAATGACACTATTAAGCATAATAGATCTCATTAGATGACAGTGGTTTACATGGGAGGAGGACTGGGCAATCACTTGTCTTTTTACCAGGGTAAATACTGTGCTTTAAGAGCTCTGATGAATGTGGGACATAAGCAATAGTATTGGAACAATAATAGGGACATTTCAGGGAAGAAAAGTGATTTTATGAGAATGAGCAATGTTCATAACAACTCTCAGTAGAAAGTCCTGAGAGTTTCAAGTCAGTTGGTTGTTGCTATAATTCCAAAGTTTTAAGTTATATGATGAAATCTGATGAAGTCCCATTACCTCAATGAGGGTTTCAGACATGGCTTATCAGGGAAAATGAGGGAAGAGGACTGGTGTGGGAGAGCCGTCACATTAGTTGCATTTTTTTGCCCGTACTCTGAGCAATGAAGCCACAAAGCGATCCAATGGCACAAATAATGCAGCTGTGACAGAGGCCAGTTTCTTGGTGACAAAATGTTCTTTGCAGAGATTCAGTCCTTGCATGACTCAAACCTCCTCTGACCTGTGCACTGCAAAATTACATATATATATAATACTTTTTGTTGATTTAAAGTATAACTTGCCAGGAACTGCAATCCAGTATTTTCACTGTAATTGTTATGTTTTTCTAAACTTCCATGCGTCGCTGAAGATTAAGTGAAACTGGAATAAATGGCTTTGTCAACTGCACAATCCTTAAGTAAGTTTAATGCTCACCACTGCCATTGGTATTCAATATCACTAGATATTTTACCTTGCATAATCACTGATGGACATTGATTTTGTCTTTGCTCTTCACAGCACAGCAAAATTAATGTGAAAGTCAGAGTTAAATGAGTCCCAGTGCTGTCCTCCACTCTGCTGAGAGTACGTTTCAGATGCTGAAGAACTGGCAACCAGCTCGAACCTACAGTGTCTTGTATTGCAACAATTAATGGATGTGAATAGTCCTCACAGGGGGGATTCGGGTTACCTTTGAATCAACTTTAGAGGTTACACTCCTGAAGCAGACAACGAGGTTAATGTATGGTACTTTATGAACTGAGTAATTCTCTTCTTTAAATTAAAGTTAAAACTTTAGTTCTTTTCTTTTCCCCTCTGAAAATTATGCAGAGTCACTTGTAAAGCGTCAACAATGACAAGTTAATTATTGAAAAGTTTAGGGTCAGAAAAATATTATGTACTTAATAGTCTGTTTTTCTGCTCTTAATGAAGGGGTTGGCAAAGCAATACTTGCAGAACCTACGCTGGGAAGAAAAGTTACTTCAACCTGTGTGCTGACTGGGGCTGAGAGTCGTTTCCCAGGGGCTGGTGTGGGGCTGTGTTTTGGATCTGTGCTGAACACGGGATTGATAACATGGAGATGTTTCTGTTCTTGCTGAGCAGGGCTCACACGGAGCCAAGGCTTTTCCTGCTTTTTGTAGGGCCATGCTGGGAAGGAAGCTGGGGATGCACAGGAGGCTTGGAAGGGAGACAGCCAGGACAGGCAACCCCAAGCAACCCAAGGGATGTTCCAGACCATATCACATCATGCACAGGATGCATGCAGTGAGGGGAAGGAGGAGGAAGGGGAGATGTTTGGAGTGAATGTGTTTGTCATCCCAGGTAACCATTCCACGGGACGTGGCCCTGCTCTCCTGGAGGTGCTGAACACCTGCCTGCCCGAGGGAAGCAGGGAATCCATTCCATGTTTTGCTGTGTTTGCATGCACAGCTTTTGCTTTCCCTATTAAACGGTCTTTATCACAACCCAGGGAGTTTCCAGCTTTTACCCTCCTTATTCCCTCCCCAGTCCCACGGGTGGGATGTGAGTGAGCAGTCATGAGGGGCTGGGGACAGACTGGGGTTAAACCACAACAACCTGGGAAGAAAACAAAAGAAATCAAAAAAATAAAAGCAGGGAAGAAAGGTTACAGGGTTTGGTACTGCAGCTTTTGCAGCAGGTTGTCTCTGATTCTGCTCTTTCTGGCCTTGTGGTGCTCGGGTATTTTCTTTGCTACTATCAAAGGACCAGTCCTTATACAAAAGCAGTGGCTCAGGATGGAGCAGGGACTCTTGCAAGGACTTTTATCCAGCACAGGAGGCAGCCTTAGTTCTGAGAGGGAAACCTCTTTTGCAGGAAAAATTCAATTATGTGAAAGAGAGAAAGAAGAGAGAGAGAGAGAAAGAGAGACATGGGGGAAGAAAGAAAGAAAGAAAGAAAGAGAAAGAAAGAAAGAAAGAAAGAGAAAGAAAGAAAGAAAGAAAGAGAAAGAAAGAAAGAAAGAAAGAGAAAGAAAGAAAGAAAGAAAGAGAAAGAAAGAAAGAAAGAAAGAGAAAGAAAGAAAGAAAGAAAGAGAAAGAAAGAAAGAAAGAAAGAGAAAGAAAGAAAGAAAGAAAGAGAAAGAAAGAAAGAAAGAAAAGAGAAAATCAAGACACACCACTGCATAAAATATCCTGCCTGCAGGAAGTACAGCGAGCACTGGAAGGCATACATGGGATAGAACCTCTGCTTTCAAACTTCAGTTTGAAGTTCCTGACAACTCCTACTTTGGCAGAAACTAATATGAGGTGACAGAATATTTCAGTCACTGATTTCTGCCTGCTGCCTGCACAGGGGAGGGAGAACCCAGCATAGCACCATACCCAGCTTCCAAAGTTCCACTGAATTTCTCTCTCTTCTTGTTTTTTTTTTATTTTTAGTTTTCAAACTTCTCTACAAGTAAATTATTGGAAAGTTAGTGATATGTGCAAAGAACATTTTTTCAATTAGTGATGCCCATTAGCTGAATGAGCATGAAGGGCTGATATTTTTCTCCCTGAATTAGCAGGTACACATGCAGAATTTGGGCTATAAATCATTACTTAATAATTCACTAGAGAATAAATAGGACATAAAAGATAATTAGAGATTTGTACCACTTGCCTTCACCTTAATTATGAATGAAAGATATTTGGCATTGTCTGCAGGACTGTTAAATTTTGTTATATTGAGATGGGTCTGGAAAAGGAAGATACAGCAAAGTCATTTTATGAAAGAATATAGCTCCTGGCAGAGTGGATCTTGTACATCATTGCAGGAGAGGTATCCAACAGTTATGATCTTAAAATCTAAATGCAAAGTGCTGGAACAAGACTGGTGAACAGGTTTGTTTTGCTATTTCAGTAATGACCTGTTGCCTGGCTCACAGAAACACATATGCCAGCCAATTTCACTGGAACAAAATTAATATTATATCTCTGTGCTGTAATAATAGTTAACTTTGGCAGAGCAGAAACAGTTGGATATTCTTTCCTGCTCTAAGATTCACTGGAGATACCTGGAGATAGAGGGTACAGAAATCATTTAAATTCACAATGAATTTGAATGCTCTGCTGTAACACAAACCAGCACAGTATGAAACACAGCTTTTTTCTGTGTCTAGGTTTTGTCAACTTTAAAACAAAGGACAGGCTTTCAGTACTCCTCTGTTCCCTTTGCTGCTGTTTAGCACCCAGGTAAGAATTCACCGTGCAGAGCTGAGGCATCAGAGTGCACTACACTTCTGCTGTTGCTGGTCACATCCTGTCCCAGCTCAGGAGACACACAGGATACACATCAACGAGCCCAGCAAGCTTCTTGCTCCCCGCTGTGCACTGGTGATGGAACACCTCCTTGCCTGAAGGAATCACAGCAACCTCCACACTGCCTTCTCTAGTAAAACCCAAACCAACCCTACCCACTGCAAGGATCAGGGACTACAGAGGAATGCAGGTGCCATGAGCTGGCTGGGGTGGAGTAACATCTTCAAGTGTGCTGGTCTAGTTTATACGAATTCATGTGAATGTGAAATTTCAGTCCAGAATTCATCACTATTTCTTATCCAGGATGGACAGAAAAAAAGGCTTTGATTCATCTGCAGTCATCACTTCCTGTAAATAGTAGCTGTGAGGTGCAGAAAAAACCCCACCTCTTTCTGCCCTAGGCCTCTGTTCAGTAACACAGTGCCTGCTTTCCTTTAGTTTGGGAGACTCAGAGTCCGTTCCCTCAGCTCTGCACATTTGTGGCCACGCTCATCCAATCACAGAGCTCATGACAGAAAAAACAAACTTCTAAAAAGTCCCAGTCTTTTCGGGTGCTGCCTATTTCAGTAAAAGGATAGAACTTTGAACAGAGAAGTGAATGGGGAGACAGTGGCAGATGGGAAGATCTGGAATGTTGTACTGTCTTTCACTCTTGCCTCATCAGAAATAGCCCACTGAACTCCGATTTAGCTGCAGTTTTCCTCAGAACTTTGGATTAGACCCAAACAGACTGAATTAGAGTGTACCAGCCTGGAACAAAGACAAGCCAGGCCATCATCCGAGAAGATTAAGAAGAGCCTTTCTGCTGGCTGGAGATGAAGAATTTTCTCCTGATGATTTTGACAGCGGAGAGGCAGGGTGATGCCCTGCATGAACCAGTACCAATTGCTGCTTTACCTGCAACACCCAGAGTGGGTGAATTGTGACACTGTGCACAGGTTCTTTAAAACACGTTCTGTCTGTCAGGCTCTGATTCATTTAGATTTTCCTGATGTTTTTCAGTTTACTTATTTATGACTCAGACTGATGTCTGGAGTTTGTTGAAGTGGCACAGTCAGAGCTGAATAAGAAAGAAACCCAAAAAACATGAGTGGCCTGTCAAAGACATGTTGGCAGCTGCTCTCAGAGTATCCCTTGATGATTCCCCGGAAATGTCGAGGAAGAGTAGTGGCAGGATTGAGCCATGGCAGTTCTGCTTGTCAGGGCAGATAGTGTGCTTTGGAGTGATGGAAATGATAGACAGTGTCCCGATCACGCTGCTGAGATCTTAATAAAGGCGGTGAACAATCCCTAGGTTTTGTCATTAATTGAAGAATTAAATTCTTACATTGTTGACTACATCTACCACCCAAAACACAAGTAAATATTTAATTCCTGTGGGATAATGTGATAAGCCCTACTTTCATGATGAGATCTGGAAATACTTTAAAAATTCAGAGACAATTCTCTGCTAAGGCAGACAAATAACAGACTCTAAAGCTCCAGCTTGGTTTTCATTGCAGCTACAGACATAATATTAATGTATTTCAGAATCTGTGAACTTGCAGGTATATATTATAACAGCTGGGAAGTAGGAATTGCAGAGTGCCACAGGAAGCTCATCTCCCAATGGGCTCCCAATACCTATTGAGAATAATAGGTCGCAATTTATGCAAGGTCTTAAGCATTCCCACTAATTGTAAGCATACAGGTAGCCCCACTGCTTTCAGCTGGTGATTACCATTAAACACATGCTTAAGTATCTTGCAAAATTAAGATTTCAGGAGAGTTCTGTTGAGTTAGAAAAGCTGTTATGATCTCAGACTTTAATGTTCTTTCCCAAATCCAACAAGATCTATAATCATTTTGAAGTTTTTTTCCCCTCATTGCGAGTGAAATATCAAAGTGATAAAAATATATCTTTTTGAAAGATATCTAGGTATACACAGGCTTTTTGAGATGTAGATTGGATGTATGATCTTGCTTCTTCCACTTGATACCCCTGGCTCCCACAAGATATTTCTGGTTCATACCAACTCTGCTCTTGGGTTTTCCCTGTGGCACTTGGTTTTCACTGAGGCAGAGAAAGATTTCAGGTCTTGTCATTTTTCCTACTGAGATTAAATGAATGCTATGCTTACAGGGGCTGTTTTGTTTTAACATCTTTGTAGTTGTCACCTTTTGGCACTGATTTTCACAAAATAAAGGCTGAGAGGCCCTGGGCGTTTGCACATCTTTGGAGAACATGCCTTGACAGCACTCTGTGTGTGTGTGTGTGTGCATCTACACCAGGCAGTTAACAAGAAGTTAGTAATGGAAGTTAGGGTAAAAGTATCTGTGGATTTGAGGGCTCAGGCTGAATAGCTGGCCAGCTAAATCAAACACCTTATAGCTAAGGTTTTAACTCCTTTCTTTTGTGACTCTTTGTCATAATGACTTACAGAACCAACAGAACCCCTGAACATTACTCAGATACCACTTCTCCTGCCTTAATTTGCCTCATAAGAAAACCTTCCCAGGAAGTTCTGATAGAGGCAGCAGCTTTCAAGAAGCAACACCTTGATTTCTGTGAGGCATAACATTGTGAAGCAATCTATTCCCATGTGTGTGAGCACTAAGGGAATCTGCTGGTCATGAATCCGTGCCAGAACAGCCTTTTTCAGGGCTTCGGCATCACCTCTTCCAGCTAAGTCCTCACACTGATGATCTGCAGTGCTCCTGCCAGGCATTAGAGCAGACCATATGCCACGAGGATTTGTTACCCTGCGCAGACCTTGTTTTTTCTTTCCTTCCACAGGTGACCCTGCAGCTTGCAGATGAGGCTTCTGAACAAAATACAGGGTGAAAAGTACGAGAATAGAAGGCAGCAGAGCACAGGCAAGGACATGAGACAAATCCATATTGGAGAAAACAAGTCTTATTAGCAGTTCATGTGTCTAAAACTTATCTCACTGGATGAAAAAGATACCTGTTAAAGTCTTCCTTTCGACCACTGCTGTCACTGCAGGGTGACACTGCAGGGATTCAAGTGCATCCCTCTAGCAAGGCACGGTGCAATGTGGGTTCAATGCCAGTAAGAAATAATCAAGGTGAGAAATATAACCCACATCACAACTTTACTATAAGGGATAAATATTTAACAACTCCTTCCAAAACTGGCAATTCTCCTTGTAACCCCAGCAGAGGCAGCCTTCCACTTACAGACTCTGTGGGACTGTTCCCTGCTCCTCCCCACGTAGGAGGGGATACTCCCTGTGCTTTCAGTAGGCTGAAAGGAGAGCTCCAAGAGTCCAGCAGCTGGACAGAATGGGCCTGATTATACAGCTTCTCTTTGTCTTGGTGGAGGAGCACTGGTTTTCTCTTTTAAAGGCCACACTCTCACCTGCTTCATGTATGCTGTTTATTAGGTATATAAACATACACCTGCCTTTGGGTATAGGTCTCAGAATCCACTTTAAATACAGCAGTGGACGTTCCAGGTGTATTTCCCTGTCTAGGTTTCCCTGGAGAAGGTCATGTGCTCACCAGTAGAGGGAGAGGCACTCAGACGTGCCCCCTGTGCCTCACCGTGATGGGCCAGGTTGCAATTCCCTTGCTGGCACTGATGAGCAACTATTTGTCTAAGGGTACTAATTGTACCCACAAAACATCTCTAAGTCTGGCACTCACCACCCGCGGGCTTGCTCCGTGCCTTCACAGATCCACTGCCTTTCTGTATTGTCACCCTGCCCCAGGCTCCCTCAACACCCCACTTATCTTCACTGACATCACTTTCACACAGACAAGCCTGGCCTGACTTATCTTTGAGGAGCCTTTTCAGTGTGCCTGCTTCTCTAGGTAAAGCGCAGTGGTAGTCTCAGCTATAGGCACTTAGAACTCTCACTTCTTCACCTTCCCTTTCTTGAATTCATCCTCATCACTCATTATCTCCTACTCTTGCATGACGGTCATATTTCCTCTCTCCCTGTGTTGCCAGCTTGGTTCTCGAAGTACCAGCATATAAAAAACAGAGGTAAAGAAATCATCCCTAAAATCAACATGGTGCTATGGAAGGAGATAGGTGTGGTGCTGTTCAGCATTCACTGGAAAAAATTTCTTCATGATTTTCATTTCTTTTATTTTGCTTTGCTGATGGGGTTTTTTTTGTTTGCTTTCACTGCTGTTCCTTTCTCCCCTTTTTTGCTTCTTGTCCTCTGTCCTTTGATATTATATTCACAGCAGTTGATCCTCACAGTTTCTGACATGAAACAGTAAAATGGGACATTAGCCAGCATGACACACAGCCAGCATGACAGACAGCCCTCCACTCGTCCTGCAGTGGGCTAATTCCCTGTGTCCCTGACAGTGGCCTGCAGAAGCAGCTGGAGTGTGTGTTCTTAGCAGGCAGAGCATATGCTCATACATGTAATGAGCAGCCTTCCTTTCATGTTTTCCTCAGCACTGTGCTGTGCATCCGCAACAAGTGGTAGAAGGAGGAAAGCCCATTCCGTATGAAGTGCTGAGCACAAAAGAAGGAGCTTATCGGATTTGCCATCAGTAAGAAAGGGCTGCCAAAAAGACTAGGACAGAAAATGAACCCCCGAATGATTTTCCCATTTCTGCTTTGCTCAAAAGGATGCACAGTTACTGCTTAGTCTCAGCTTATGATCTCTTGCCAGCACCAGCTGATTTTCTGAAATGGAGGATAAGAGCTGCTGACAGCTGTGCCCTGCACGGGAACTGCCAAACTGCAGCACAGGCCTGTCAGGCTGCCATGTGGCTTTAGGCCAAACAAGACATCGATGACATATATAATGAGATACTAAAGGAAATAGCATGTATCATGGGTTCTAAGGAGAGCTGGCAGAGCACAGGGATGGCCTTCTGTTCCTAAACACAGGATAGAGTAGTAGGAGAAGGCTGAGTCCTTATTAAAACTGTGTTTCTGAACCTGAAAGGGAAAAAATGAGGAAATGTAGCACCCCAGGTATAATGAGGGGAATGATAAGTTATGCCAGAGTGATCATGCTGCAGTGGCACCTGGCTGTAGTTTTGGAGCAGGAAAAACTGGCAGTGGAAAAGAAAAGGTGTGGAGAGAACATGGGGAAAGGTAGAGAGCAGTGGCAAAGCAGCAGAAGCGTAGACTTTGGGGGTTAAAAAAAAGACAGAGGAAACAGCAACTGCTGTACTACAATAGATCCAGCCATCTAACCTAAAGAACGAGTGACACTGAAAAAGTGGAACAGAATGAGTTGGGCCAATTAGGAAGAATTAAAATCTTGCAAATGCTAACATGTCCTGTAAGACGTTATTCTATATCTAAGTTAATAAAGAATGTATTGAACTCCTGACAGATGATGAGAAGCGGAGTCTGAGAAAGTGCTTGGAAAGTAAAAATATACTTTAAAGTATGAGGTTATTCTTAAAAAAAACCTTTCCATTTTCTCTCTTTATACTGAGTCTACAATCTATATTGGGTCAACAGCATTTTGAATCCTATCCCGTGGCCAAAAGTAGACAGGGGTCTTTTTATCTGCTGCTACCCTTGCCTTAAAACAGTCAGAGCCTCTCTGTCTCATCCTGAAATGCCTTTTCATGGCATTTGTCATGAAACAATGAATGTCACAATTCTGAGGCAACATGCTTATCTAATATGTTTGCATCTTGAGTCTTTACTGCTAGCGCTCTCCAGCAATACACTTCTCTGGCGTCTTTTAATTCCTTACTGTCTCCTCAAAGCCTGAATTTCTTCCTAGTTCCAGAAATTTATCTCTGAAACTTTACCATCTCCTGAGAGATCTACAAGAATTGAACATGTACGACCAGTGCTGTAACCACTGTGGTATAAGAGACTGAATTGGCCGTGCTACAGCTCCTTCTAGCAGAGAGAAAAGAAAAAAAAGAGACACCCGGGCTATATCCTCGTTGGCAGTGGACCAGAAGCCTTGTCAGTGCTACTCAATGCAGTGAGAAATTCTCATGAAGGGAGCACTCATCCATTATCACTGAGGTTTTTTGAACTGGAAAGAGGCTTATAAATGCCATGGATTTCTTTCTGCTCTCAGTAATCCATCAGAATACACTTCTCTTAACCACCTTGCACATATGCCAGAAAATCCCCAAAGAATCCAGTCTAGTTTCTCCTGTGATGCTGGTTTTCATCATCTTAAAAGAATCTGTTCTGCAGCTGGTAGAAGGAAGCATGTCCAAGAAGCATGTCAGCTTTTCTGTTCCAACAGAACCCAGCTGGGAGCAGATCTAGAATGTTCCTCCCTCCCAGGTACTTTATTGCCAAAACAGACATCTCCTTGTCTAGTGAGCCATGGCTCCTTTCTTTATCGTGCTGCTTTGCTGGCCAGGACTCAATTCAAATTATGCCTTTGATTTATGAATAACATTCACATCACAAGCGCCATGTTCCCAGCCCTCTGCCTTGTGCTGGGTGTCTTTGGGAAGCTTGGGCTCATCTCCTGGGAAGATGCTGTATCTGTAGTGCATGTTGGTGTGCTCACCTCTCCCTTCTCGCACCATTTAGTTTTCATCCCAAATAGGATCCACATGATCTTGTCACCCTGACAAACTATAAAAACAAGGTATCATCATCAAAAAATGGGGAAATCTGCATCAATGGGTGTGTTACCTCTCTGTTTATGCTGTGCTCATGCCGCAGCCTTTTCTGTACAAACCAAAACAAGGACCCTGAGATAGCCCCTACCTGCATGTGGGCAATAAAACCTTCTAGGCAGATCTTCCTTTTGGACTCGTGCCTTGTTTCAGTAATTGGCTCTTGAGGCGGCAGTTCAGACCATAAACTTTAAGACTCAAAAGAGAACTCATCTTCTCAGTGAGGATCACTAAGGCTTCCTGTTCTGCATAGAAGGAAAGATGTCTGAACAGGACCGGTTCAGTTTATTGTAACAATGATCCCCATCCCTTCTTTGGTTTAGACTCCATTCTTACCTCTCCTCAGGATGGTCGAGAATTTCCCTCCTGACACACACAACACATCCTCATACTTTTTAATCAGGAAATGAGCAGAAATAATTTACATGTCTTATGAATCTTTTATTCCTTTTGTACCTTATGCATTTGAAATTCTCCACGTATAAGAGAGGCTATGGAAGGTACAAAAAGCTGTTTGTGCTGCTTCACGTGATACAATGACTTCACAGTCACCTCCTGTTTTTTACGATGAGCCTTCTGTCCTGCCCATGGATTCCTTGGTAGGGATCTCTGCGTGATGCCCTCTCTGCGGCTCAGTGTGGTTAAGCAGTTACTGCATCCAGCTCACTACTGCTCTCCCCTTTCCTCCAGAGGCTGCCTTCCCTTGGCACTGATGACACCACTGCATGTGTGCTTGCTCACTTGCCCAGCTTTGTTAAAATGATCTAGGCTAATTAACCATGCCTAATAACAAGGGTTTTTGACCTGGCTCATTCCCACACATGTGGGTTAGGGAAACTGCTTTTGTATTTAAATTATCCAATAGGAATGGTGCCATTTTCCAGGAGAGAGAGTGAAGAATCTAAGCGATAGATGAGGACGATCAGCAGCAGGAGATGATGACTGGGGTAAGCTCTAGCTGGGACAGACACGTCTGGCCATGGCCCAAACTGCCATAGCAGTTCAGTTTCCTGGGGCAGAACTCTTTGTTGTGATTTTAATCTGTCTTTTGTAGAAAGCCGTTAAAGGCAACTTTAAAGGCACTTTCCAGTAAGTCTAACGTAGACTCTGAGCAAAGCATAGACACATGGAATCAGAAAAATATGCACTGGAAGAGATCTCTGGAGGTTATTTGCTCCAACCTCCTGCTTGGAGCAGGGCTAATGCTAATACATGTCAGGAGAACAGCAGGTTTTCTTGGCCAAGCCTTGAAAGTCTCCACAATGATGAATCTTCATTACCTCTGAATTGCTTGCTCCAGTGCTGCAGTACTTTCAAAGTGAAGAAGTTTCTCCTAATGCCCAGCAGGAGTTCCATGAGCTGTAGTTTGTGCTGTTGTCTCGTTTTACCATCTGGCACCACTGAGGTTTGATTGCACTGTCTTGCAATTTCCTTCAAAACAGTTTTAGGCTGCTGTTAGGTTGTCCTTTAGCATCCTCTTCACCAGACTCATAAAGCCTGGGTCTCCTCTTGGAGGTCACATAATTCTGGTAATTTTTCATGTGTTTCTCCCCAGTTTCTCAAATCCTTCTTGATCTGGGCAGCGTTCCAAGGTGTGTCCTTCCCCAGCTGGACACTGTTCCAGGTGTGGCCTTCCCGGTGCCAAGCAGCAGGGAATAATGACATGCCTCCTTCTGCTGAGCATGCTACTGCTCCCACCCCCTGAATGCAGCGTGTCCCCTCTGCTGGGTGGCATCCAGCCTGGCACTGCCAGCCTGGGCCTTTCAGCAGGGCTCTTCCCCAGCCGGTTGGTTCCCAGCCTCTGAACAAGCAGGTGCAACATCAGATGGTTCCACAGGTGTAGGATTCTGCGCTTCTGGAGTTTCGCTGAGGGTCCTGTTGGCTGCATTGTCAGTTTTCTCTGGGTCACTGTGAAGTCGCAGGTTGGGGTTTGAATGCCACCCAGCTCCTCCAATTTAGCATCATCTGTAACTGGTTGCTAATTAATCTTTCAGCCCAGCAGTCCAGACAGTTTTCAATCAACCTGATGTTGATTAGTCCAGTCCATACCAAATCACAAGCAATACTAAATTAATCCTTTGGAATAAGAGAACATGGCAGCACTGTCCAATATTCTGTTTGCAGTGAATTCCAGCTTTTAAGTGTACCTTCCTTGCATCCAAGCTAGTGCTGAATAATTAGTATGTGTATGACTCCTATTTTGCTAATGTTACTTAAACAGTAAAGACAAATTAGTATCATTTTCTCTCTTCCCCATTACTCCTAAATACATGAATTTTAACCTTTTTCCTATCCGGGATTTCTCCTTTCTGTGAAAATCTGCCCTTATTCAGGAAAGTGGTTTTTTACTTTGTCACAGTGCTCTTGACTGAGCTTCCTGAAGGAAAGGCTCTCCTGGGGGGAATAACTTTTGGCTGGATTGACAGCAAAGAGGAGTTTGAAGTGGACCAAGTCTCAAAAGCATTTGACCAAGCTGTGTAATGTTGGGATCCAGTTCTGGGAGCAGAGACACTCAGGCCCAGTTTAGTGAGTTGCAGTGTGTGTCCAGCTGAAGGGAAACAGCCGCTGTGTCCACAGCTTTTGTAAATCCTGCCTTTGGAATACTGGCTTTAATTTCCAGTGCTGGGAGGCTGCTCAGACTGGAGAGGTTTGGAGGATGAGTAACAGAAGCTGTAAAGGGATTAATAAAGGGAGATTATGAGTACTAAATATGCACTGCTTGGTCAAAGAGTGACTAAGGGGGATACACTAATTATCTCCCAGTATTACAGAGCTGTAAACTTCAAAGAAGGAAAGCCACTGTTTCACACCGTCACAAGGTATAGAACTAGGATTAATGAGGTGAGATTTAACAAAGGAAAATGTAAGCTCAGTATCTTCCGAATCAGAGATTAGTCAAAGGAATGCTTTGCCAAGGAATTAAAACACTGGTATCTTAACTCTTCCATCAGAAGAGGGCAAGGTTAGAAGCAACAAAATTAATTACTTTTCCCAAAATTGAAACTTTTCGCTAAATTCAAGAACCATGTATGCAATTTGGGCCTAGAATTTATGGAGGAATAGGAAAGTTTCATTTATTTTTAAAATTTTAAATTTCTTTTCTTGATGAGAGGCTACGATAATGAAGTGCTTAATCCTAAGAGACTGTTTCTATCACTAAAGCACTTAAAGTATATACAAAATGCCAAAATAATAAATATATCCATTTCATTTCTAGTCTTAGTGAAATGCCATTGAGACAACTGATTTAAAATTGAGTTGTGTTTAGTCTGTTGTGTGTAAGAGATATAAAATCAAAAAAAAAAAAAAAAAGGAAAAGGGAAAAAAAAATTTGCCTGTACTACTCCGTTACGTGTTCAATTCTTCCACAATATTCCAGTCTCCTGTAACGGATATTTCTGGAATGTATGGGGCATCCAATAGGGTCCAGCCATAAATCTCTGTAAAAATCAGGCTTGGAAGGATGTGACACAGACACTTTGTTCCTTACAAAAGAGAAACGTGAATTGCACTACTCCAGTCTGGACATAATGACAGCACGAACAAGAATCCTGACATCTACATGTGAGAGCACACATTTTAGTCTGGTCACGTCCCTAAAGTGGTAATAAGATATCTTGATAATGTGTCAAATGTCAGGCTCAGAGCCCTGCTCCTCATCGAGCAGTACAGCTCCGTGTCTGACCAGGCAGACAAGTGCCACCAATGCAGGTGGCAGTGTGAGAAGCATTCCCGAGCAGCTGGGGAGGGCTGAGCAGGAGGACATCAGCCTTTCCACAATTAAATCTACAGAAGCTAAAGGACATCCCTAACTGACCCTCCCACAGTCATTTTCTTTCCCAGAAAATGCTGAAGTGAAAGTTGCCAGCACGGGCAACCACATTTCTGATCTTTGTCCCAGCAGTGGCTGTTCAGAGCAAAGTGCCTGGAGCTGAGAGAAAGCAGCAGGTTCCATGGAGGTCCTACAGCAGAGTCGGAGGCCCCTGAGGTCCATATGGCAAGAAACAACATGATCCTTGTGTTTATCAAGGTAATTGATGTAAAACTGGCCCTACTTCCTGAGGCTGCCATTGTCCCCTGTGCAGTGATAACTGTGCCTGAAGAGGCTGCTGGAGAATGAACCTGAATTCTGAAGGAGTCCCTAAGACCCCGTGTGTGAATGAGGCATAAGTAGTGTAAAATGATGCAAGTAAAAGATATATTATAGCATGAAAAGGGCTGGAGTAAGGTTGAAAGGACAAGTGAAAGGGAAGCAGAATAACAGCTTTCAAATGTTTCACTTCATAGCCTCAGCTTTCCTTAAATATATTTTGTTTATATGCTATATGAGTATGTACGTAAAATAGTAAAATATTTATTATAATGCACTGCTGGTATATGAATCAGTGGTACACTTTAACAACAGTGACAACAAGTTATCCTTATAGATATTGAGTGTTTATGCACACACACATCACTTTTGATGTACAAACTCAGAGCAGACCTGATTTTAAGAGGGGTAATGAAAAAGGCATAACTTAGCTGGTTGGGTCTAGAGACACAAGGAGTACGGGATGATTTAGCAGGATGCTGGAAAGTAATCTGCTACTTGCAAAAATATTGAACTTACATTTAATACACTGGGGCTGTTGGGATTTCAGATTTACCAGAAACATTCTGTTGCCGGTGGGTCAGTGCTCATTAATGGTCCATAGAAATGTTAAGCTGGTCAGAGAGACCAGACTTCCCCGCGGCAACTGTGAGGGGATAAAAGTCTTGGGTGTCTTTTGTTTGGGATCCCTCCTCTCAGGCACCAGCTTTAGCTATGATTTCATTTAGTTATTGCACCAGGATTAAATTATTTTAAGGATCAGGATGTCTGAGACTGTGCCATGGGAAACCCGGGGCCAAGCTGGTGAGGAATCCTGGTGTGAGTGTGAGTGTGGGGGGAGCGGCTGCCAAGGGCTTGGGTCCCAGCTCAGGTGGTGCCAGTGGGACTGGCGGAGGGACCCCTGGATGGTCAGAATGGGAAGTTTCCTTAGCAGCTGGACCATTCCATGGCAAAAGAAGGTGAGCACTGCTTGCACAGGGCAGTTCTGCTGGTTTGTGGTAGTCTGCTTCCTCTTCCTTAGAGAAGGCACAAACTGTGCACAGAGTAAAGTAACAGCCTAGGGGAGACCTAATGAGCACTGATGAGGAAGTCCAGCTCTAGCTGCAAACACAAATAGGGCCCACACTCACCTCATTGTGAAGACAACGTCTCAGTGTTGTGATTTCAAAGGGACTTGTTGCTCTGTAAAGCCCCTCAGCGAACGGGATCCTTGCAGAGCCGGCATTAGCCTGTGCTCTGTCAGAATCCAGACACCCAGCACGGCCAATAACACATGTCAGAGTGGAACTGACTGCATGAAACATTTTCATACAGCTGAAGTAAAACATTAAGCTGCTTATGGTCAGAGCAGCTGAGCAATTCACCTGAATAAGAGCAAAATCTCATTAGATGGAGATAGCTATGAAGAGAGGGAGCACGGACCGTGTCCCCTGAGCTTAGAGGGCTAAAACGCCAGGTTTGATCAGGCTTGCTCTGCACTAAGACACCTGACTGCTGCAGCTGCCTGCAAAAGCCAGCACTGGCTTCTGCCTTGGCTGGTGTTGCCTGCTGAAGAGGAAAAGCACTGTACCATGCCATGTAAATACACCCCAGGAAAGCAGAGAAGTGTAATTAAATCCCGTAGAGGACGTACATATTATCCCTTCTGAATCTGGCCCTGAATAGTACAGCTTATTATATACATTTTTGTCAGAAACTTGACAGAAAAAGAGGACCTCGGGTTTGGTTTTTTTTTTCCTTGAGAGGTATGATAGCAACATTTAAACCTGGAGATGTTTGTTTAATATCTGATAGTTAATTTGTATCCGCACTGCTTTGGTGCTTTGCAATATGCCAAGGGCCAGCCGGAAACTGTGGAATTAGCTGCATTTCAAAGGTTATATTCATGTACAGCTTTGGAAGTACTTTGACAGCTTCTGAGAAAAAAAGATGAGTATAGAGTGAGAATTGATATGTGAAACATCAAAATGAATTCTATTTTTACAGCTAAGCCCTAAACCCTGACAAATAAGGGCTTATAACTGAACTAGTGACAAATCCTTTGCTATTGCAACAGGTGATGAAATAGTGAATGGAATGTGAAATTTATCATAAGACATACAACATGTAGGAATAAGATAACCTGCACAACTATGTTTTTTAAAAATTTGCACTCTGCTAAATGGTTTGGGGTTTCTTTTGGTGCCCCCCCCCCCCACTTACCAGCTCTGTCTTTCTAATAGAAGTCTCAGTAAAAAAAAGGAAAATTTTCATCCCTGGTGTGCTTGAAGCACAAATGGGAGATCACTGTAAGGAAATGCCACCCTCTCTTTCGATTTTAAGTGCAGTGAATGGAATAGATAAACATCAAATAAGGGTCTCCTCTTTTTTCAGTGTGGGAGCTAAAGGAGAGCAGATTTTGGCAGAGGTAAAAGGCTTGAGCTGTCAAAGATTTCTGTCTTCCCAGAATTCCTCTCCCATTTCCCAAGGTTAAACGCATTGCCTCAAGGCAGCTGCTTAGAATGATAAAAGGGGCACTACAGGACAGCGGTGCTCTTTGTAATGTTAATAAACCTTGATTTTGATATCAGATGCAACCCCGGGAAAACCTGCCAGGTTTAGGCATAGAAATCTAACACTATTTAGCACAAGTTCGTGTAAAGAAGTATTAGTTTGGGAATGGTGATGGTCTCGTTTGAGTGACATATGAAAGCAACAAATGCACTCTCTTCTCCGCCTTGTCAAACCTTCCTGTTGTTTACCGACAACAAAAGGAATCGCCCGAGTGCTAATTAAACTGAATGCTGTATTGAAATGCGCTGCGAAGTCTCTACCACAAATTCAGCTTTCGAGCTTTACTGCCAGCTGAGCCAGAACTCCCCGAAAAATGGATGTGGTGTGGTTTCCCTGAGTTCCCTGCCGGGAACTCTGCCCAGAGCAGAGCAAGGAGGGTTTCCTTGGAACACAGAATGTCCTGAGCTGGAAGGGAACCCCAAGGATGATCGATCCAGCCTCCGTCCGTGGCAGACCCCCCACCAACCCCACCCTGTGCATCCCTGGCAGCGCTGTCCAAACGCTCCTGAAGCTCTGGCAGCCTCGGGGCCGTGCCCATTCCCTGGGGAGCCTGGGCAGTGCCCAGCACCCTCTGGGGGAAGAACTTTTCCCTAAAATCCAGGCTAAACTTCCGTGACACAACTTCAGGCCATTCCCTCGGGCTCCCGGTGTGGCCCCTCCAAGCCCTTCCCCATCCTCGCAGCCCAGAGCACGGAAATAATTTACTGCAATAAACGCAAAGCCGCAGGACTGTTGATTAGATAGAGTGGAGTTTTACCCGGGAAGCATGGGAACTTTGTGAAATGCTTTTCTTCCTAGAGTTTTGCTTAAAAATGACAGATATCTAAACTGTGTTGGCCATTAAGTCAGGCTGTCATTGTTAGCCAGATATTTCTGAATCAATAATAAATATGTAAGTTAAAACCTCAGGGGAGTGACTCAGAATAAAGTAAAATGAGACATATTTATGATCAAGGCAGCTGTAAATGAACAATGCATTTTGGTCATGTGGAGTTTGGCAAAATGGAGCTCCAGCTTATCCTCACAAAGCAGCTCTGCCTCTTTGAATCCGTGAGAAAACCCCCACTGGCTTGAAAGAGGTTTGGATTTCACCCACAAAGTTGTGCTGAAATCTGAACAAAAGCAAAAAATATTCTGACAGTTCATGAGAAGTGAAGCTGTGTATTCTTCTCCTTCAAATTCACCGGCAAGACCCATTCCCATAATGGGAACAGTGCCCCCAAAATGCAAAAATCATCTATTAAAGCAATCTGAAATTGTCAGTGTACACTGTTAGCTGAAGCAATCACACTGTCCTATAGCTGCCACCCCACCGCAAGATGATTCCCGGTGTCCCTCTGGGATATCTGGGACACTGCTACGCTCTCCAAGGGACGAGAACTCCTGGAGCCCAGTGCCCAGCTGGGGCACACAGCCGGCAGCAGGCTCACTGCAGGAGCAGCTGGACAGCAGAACACAGGGCTGCGGAGTGTCAGCGGGGCTTTGGGAGGAAAAAATGTGCATCTTGGCTTTTCAGCAAAAATGGGTTTCACTTAATTTTGCCCAATTCTTCATTGTTTCCTGGGGAAGGTACTTGCATTATATGTTCAAATATATATATCACATAAAAATCTGTGTATTTTAAAATTATTTTTTGATTAGGAAATTCTTCGTATATCAAGATTTTTCACCCCACATTTCTAAGGAAAAAGGAAGCAATAGGAAGAGAACTAAGGAGGACACATTTATATGCTTTGTGAATTGTCTTCACATAATACTGAATTATTTCTCTCCATTCTTCTTGTGAAACTTTACAATGAAAGGAAACAATGGGGAAGGTTCAGATATTCCAAAAGCATTCTTGAAACATATTGTTAAAGCAATACTTCAAATTTAATCGCATTTTTTTTATTCTTTTGATGACAGTAGCAAAAATCTAATAAGCAAGGGAGAGTCATTACCTAGTGATTTGAGGTTAGATTTATAAACCAGGTTACTTTCCTTTTAACCACAGAAGTCAGTAAGGCTTCATTAAATTAATAGTTTCATTGGGTGCATGTGGCAGTCCATTAAGACAGTGTGTACTGGCTCCAGGTAGATATTAAGATGTACCCAAAGATTACTTTATAATAATCAGCAGCATGCCATCCTAAATAAATATTAGGTTAGGATTTTAGACCTGGTTCGCAGCACAAGCAGCAAAGGATAGTGGCTTAACACGGGATCATGCCTTGCACCATGTGTTCTGTTTGGGCTTTTTTCATTAAATCCATCAGGTAGAACTCACAGCTTTCCAGAACTTGATGTGATGTTTGTCATCCTGGGAACAGTCGGGCATTATTTTGAAATTACCCTTTTGCTCTGGAAAATTCTGGCTAATTGCTAAGTGTACATTTTTGCTGCCACTTCAGTGAGGGTTCTTTGCTTCTTCAGTGGGAGGCTTTTGCTTGTTTTTCTTTCAAAATCCATTTTCTTCATGAAAACACAGCTTCAACTGCCTTTTTGGGGCTCCTCCCAAGCAACCCACTGCTACTCTCCCCCTGTGCCAGCAGTATAGTGACAGTGACAGTGACAGTGAGAGTGTGAGATCCTGGGCAACTTCCAAGAGAAGATGGGGTAACAGTAGGCACAAACAAATAGAGTAGAATAAAAGCTCCTCCTTTATTCTGGAAAAGCTGGAACTTTGCTCCATCTGAAGTTGCACTCTGATCTCCAGCTATTTTCTCCTGTGCAAACAGCAGGACACTCTGGTTGCAGCTGCTGTGCTGTTTATACTTCACACGGAGCAGCACTTTAAAACATGATCAGTGCAGCAGTACTACCTCTCCTTGGCAATATCCACAGGTGAACTGCTCTTTAACAAGTCCTTTAATGTCTCAACAACATCAAAGCTTTCTTCTCAGCACCTGGAACTGTTCTTTGAGCACCTCATGTCTCTATTACCACAGAATGCTTTTGTGAGTATATACATACACACTGTGGCGTATATTCTTATTTACCTGAGTTATTCCTTATTTTTACGGGGTTGAAGAACTTTATCACTGAAAGAGCTGGGTTTTTTTTTCAGGCAGTCTGAGAATCGAGACCATCTAGAGTCTGAGAAGTGCCAGCGGGAGATAACTAAACAGAACAATGCCCTCCCACACCTTTCTCCAGCAATGCTCCGATCCAGCAGTGCAACTCCATTCACTCCCCACAAAAAGGAGTGAGATGCTCGTGGCAGTACTTACAGAGAAACCAGACATCCTTCGGATCCTACAGCTGCAGAAGAGCCTGCAGACCTCAGGATAGAAGGAATAACAAATTCTAGGTTATGAGGAACAGCTACATTTTGTTACAGAAGCATGTGAGAAATCCCCACCTGTGAAAATACAGGGCTTCCTCTGTACGTGTGGCATGACTATCTGTGATTTTACTCTCCCCTGTTTTAGTTTCCTGTTGCTCTGTCTGTGTGCAGCTCTGTCCTGCAAGGGGCTCATTCTCACCCTGTCCTTGCAGGCCTGGCAGTTTATTGCAGGGAGAATTCAGGTCAGGATGTAAGACATGGGAATGATCAAGTGTGAGCTTGAGCCTCAGGGTAATGTCCTATTTCTCCAAGCAAAATCTCTTTTCTTATGAATTAATGGTTTGTCTGGTCACCATCGATCTTTCTTCAGCTGATCTTTTCTTCATTGATCTTTTCTCAGCAAGAGAAATACCAGTCAGCTAATGCACTGATCTCAGAGCTGAGTATAAATAGAGTCAGCACCTCGGACTCCTCCTCAGAGGCTCTTTGGGAGTCTGTTCCCTCAGCACTCGTCCATGTCGTTTTCATGCAGAGTAGTCCTTGAGCAGGCACTGCTTTCAGGGAAATGATATTCAAATGATCTGACATTGGCTGAACACTCACACGGTTCTGGGTATTTGGAAGGGAGAGGGAAGGAATGACTGCCCCGTGTTGTCTCGAGGGCCTGCAGGACGCTGCTGTTCCAGCAGGGGCTGGAGTTCCCTGCCTGTACCAGATTGATTTACCGGATACTGTGGGGAGAAACCCCAAGGTGCTACGAGTGAAAGGGAATAAATCCACTGAGCTAAGATGACTCACGGACATACCATAAAGCCCTTTCGAGTATTTAAACAGGAATAAAGCACAGCATTAAATATTTATTCACATATGCATTTCTTCTCGAAATAACTTTGCATATGCTCTACCGCTTTTACTTTCTAGAGATACAATAATAAATTAGATGTTTTTAAAACCATCTCCACATGTTGTATTGTTGGGGTTATTGGAATAAAATGCTCTAGTAGATGTATGGAGAGCTACCACAGGTATGACTGGTAAAAGTAACAGTCATTTGGTACAGCTGAACTCTATTTGACCATCAGAGGAAGAAAAAAGGTATAAAGCACCATTATAGCAGGTCTCAATTTTTTTCTTCTTTTCCAACCGTAGTACCTTAGTGCAGAGATAGCTCCATCAATCTTTTAAAACCACTGATCATACCTTGCACCAGCTATCAGCCATAGTTCATACTGAGCTTTCTGTGTGCTCCAAATGGCTTTACATTTTATGTGCAAAGCTGGGTTGAAAATTTATAGTTGCTTTCCTTCTGACACCTGGATTTCCCACCTGGAAAATAAACTCCTTTAACTACTTTAAATCTTCATGAGTTTCTTGCTGCCTGGATCTCCAAGGGCTCGGTTGTGACTGCTCCTGCCTGCCCGTGCCATGAAGCAATAATCCTGTTCCACTGTGTGTGAGTCTGGCTGATTCATGGGCTCCAGACACAAAGCAATAAGCAGACACTGTATCCTCATTTAAACCCAGGTTCTCAAAAACAGTTAGGAATCTAACAACTCAATTTCAAAGGGAATTTGATGCCCAAATGCATCTGAGTGTCTGAGCTCTGGTCCCTGTCCCAAGACAGAGAACCAGGGACAAGAGAAAAGTGCAGGAGAGTTTGTTAACACCTGTTCCAGCCAGCAGTGTTGTGATTTGTCATTAGTATAGACTTGAAAGAAACAATTTTTTTCCTAGTAGTCCATAACTTGTTTTCTAGTATTCTTCCTAAAATCTTTCATTGTGTTGCTTAGTTTTAGGCTCAGAACAGAGCATTTTTACCTTTCAGCACCTGTCTGTCTGGCTATAATGTTGTTAATGCTATTCCATGCATCCCAAACCTCACACAGCTAGGTGTAGTTATGTGGCTGTCTTGAAAACAATTCTGTTTAGAGGCACCAGTGTTTCTAGAGAGGACTGTCATTGTCACCAAACCTGTCTCAAAGCTACAGCCACAGCACAAGAACATCCTTACAGACATCCCCACGGAGGGGGAATATGTGCAAACACAAAGTAAGGAGTCAGTCAGAACTGGTGAGTTACAGAAGAGATTTCATTTTTAATAATAAACTGCACAGATCTCTGAAGGGAGATTCTCTCTTGCCATTTCTGCTTGGGATTCATCGATTGCATAGTGCCATTCTCAGCACACACAGAGGAAGAAATAAGGAAGACATTTTTTTATTGTGAGGGTGGTGATCCCCTGGCACAGGCTGCCCAGAGAACCTGCAGCTGCTTCATCCCTGGAAACATTCAAGGTCAGGTTGGATGCGGCTCTGAGCAGCCTGACCTGGCTGCAGATGTCCCTGCTCATTACAGGGGGTTGGTCTAAGCGGCCTTTAAAAGTCCCTTCCAACCCCAAGGTGTTCTGTGAGGTGGAGGAATTTGGCTCCCAAATAGCACGCCCCTTTTCACCTCTCCAGGCCGGCAGTTTCCACGCTCTGGGAAGCCCCCTCAGATTTGCAGAGGAACTGTGCAAAGGTGAGAGATGTGATCAGAGTTTCTATGATTTACTCCCACAAAAAGTGTTGGAGCTTGTTTTTGCTGCAGAGCTTCTCTTAGGAGGTGGACTGAGCACCTCCCTGGAAGCACCATAAATCCACTGCAGGCTTTACAAAAAACAAAGCCAAGTAATTACTGAGATGTGGAGTGGTCTTGTACCGTGTGCTGTGGGGATTGAAAATGGTGCTTCCAGAAGTACTTCCTCCACATTCCAAGCACTTTTCTGTGTTGGGTTTAGTCAGAAGGCCACCTTATTATGTTCAGCTGGAAGTCAACCCAGATCTAATGCACTGGGCCGCTGCCTCTAATGCAGTTTACCTACCATAAAAGCTAAAAATAAACTACAGCTTATTCCACTTACTGAACAGTCAGTTCAACATGTCATGGGGCTTATTAGCGCACTGAGAATGTTCTTCATGCCTTAATACTAGGGCATGACTCTGATGTAAAAATGAAATGAAACTATTTAAATTGACTTGGATACTTATTAGGGAGAGGGTTTCATTTAATTCCCTTTTCTGTTTTTCTCTCCCTTATAGAAGCAGCCATCTGGGCTTGATAGGAGGTAGGGCAATGACAAGTCTATTCTGCGAAAAACACTATAATTTTTAAAGCACTATTACCAAATGAGACTCAATAGACCAAGTGTGTAAGTGAAAAGTGATTTGCCTTGTGGAAAAAAAAAGTACATTCTAGCTGTATGCTATAGGGATCTTATGCTGCTAATTGGAAAACTCAAATTTGTAGACATTTACAAGTTGAACAGGTGACAATAACTGGTGATAACCAAGGACTAATTATCTCAACTGAGAATTAACCATCAGGTGTTCTGAGCTAAATAAAAGGGGAGGGGAAGCTTGGAATAGCAAATTTGTCCTATTTATGTTGAAAGAATTAGCAGGATTTTATGTGGGATTAAAAAAAAAGTTAAATGAAACAAATACTCTCTAGGCTAGTACTGTGTGTGACTGCTGTGGTTCCATTTCTTGAAGGACTTGGACTGGGGAGAGTGGAAGGAAATAATAATGCAGAGTGGTATGATTTGCTTGCTGAAAAAAAAGACCCCGACCCTCTTTCTTCTCTTTTGAATTCTGCTAAGGTGAAAATAGAGGTAGGTTAGCAGTGCTTAGAATTAAAACGGTTTGATTGAAATTGTTATCTATTATTCTAGTCAGAAATGCACACCGTGGTGTAGGTCTGTGGGTAGGAAAGGTTCAGCTGTTGCAGACTTCCAGGAAAAGCCACGGCAGAGAGCTCAGAACGGGGCAGGGCACAGGGCAGGCGAGTTGGGTGTTGGCAGATCCACCTCAGGCTGCAGAATTCCTGTCTGGATGCACCACACCCGCAGTGCACACTGCTAATTCCACCTTGCTCCGACTTCCTTTACCTTAATGCTCGTTGCAAACGTTAAATTCTGAAGAGTAGGGCTGAAGCAAGATAGGGCCCTGGAGGGTACCAGGAAAATGATAGAAGAGTAAATGAGCTACAGCAAACACCGCCCTTCTCCTTTCTTACCGCTCACACAGGCTTTTTATTCTTACGTTCTGTTTGTCTGACACACCAAGTGAACAAAAGTGACAGCACTTTAAAAATAATATCAAATTCCAAAAGCAGTCAGAACCTTAAATTGGAATTTCAGTCTTTGACATTGGAAACAAACATACAAGACAATTGTTAGCATTCTGCATTGTGCAGATAAAGACACAGACTAGTAGCAAATTCTTCTGAGAGACATGCCTGATAAGATTATAAATTAGGTTTTACAGAGAAAGTGCACTTAAAGAGAGATTTAATTGTTTGCCAATAAAAATCTCATGTTGCACAGAGATTTCAGAGCTCATTTTAACAGTTGTTACTATTCAAATGCCTTGTTTTAACACTTTAGGGGTTTGTTTGGTGGGTTGGGTTTATTGAATTGACTGTTCTCCCTCAAAGCTTCACTATTTTCCTGACTTTTGTGTCTGGTTTGAGGTTTTGCTTCCTTTTGTAAAGTCTGTTTGCTGTGAAATGGGTGGAAAATGTGGAATGTAAGTACAAACCTTTTCTTTTTTACCTGTTAGATTTTAAAAAAAGCTGAACTGTGAAGGTTACAACTGTGTGCTCGAGATTGGGTGCCTTGTACTCTTGGGCAGCTCACCCATGACATATGACTGATTTTTGGGGTTCTTCAGCTCTGGTGTAAGACTTTGGGGCTCATTCAAACCACTGGCAGAGTCCAAACAGAAAGGCTTATGAGGATAAATAAGGATGAGTTTGTAGAAACGCCTGGGGAAGATGGTCTGTAACCTCAGCTGAGTCTAAACTGCAGCCACAAATGTCAATGAAGCAGCATCAGAAATCTGCAAAAGGTTCTGAAACACTTTCAAGCTCGTCATTGGATAAATTGCGTTAAGCAGCCAAGGATTTTTATCTTAACTCTGTCATTCAGGTTTAGGAAAATGGTTCTGAGCGCTTAGAACAAAATATTTGGTAAATTCTCCTACACTGCATTAACAGGTGGTGACGTGTAGTTGCTCTGGAAGTGTGAAGTGGAGGTAACACAGCTGCCCCTTTATGGGAGATTAACTCTTGGGGGGCTTATCTGAATCCCATTAAAGTAATAAAAAAAACAACTGACAGGTCTTTGGATCAGGGCCACTAGGAATACCAGTTCTTTAGGGTTCGTATCACTGAGCTTGGAAATACAATTTCCATATACATTCACTAATCAGCATCAGTAATCTATTGAAATCTCCACGTCTGCACACTCACAGTGAAAGACAAGGTGGATTTCTGCTAAGACATCAGCCAGATTTTCTTCACATCAACTGTTCAGCCTCACAGTTTCTACATATTTAACCTTCTGTTTCTAACAAACATCATCCTTTGCATCAAAGGGCTTTGGGACATCCATTTTTTGCTGACACACTCGTGCTGTGCTTTATTTATGCATCATCAAAGTATGGTACTGCCCAAAAGGTGAAAGACCTCTCTCCCCTCTAACTCATTTCCTGAGCAGACCAATATCATCCAACTTCAGACACTGACAAATGTAAATTGAGGTCCGTGAAATTAGAAAAGTGCTGAACTAGAGTACACAGAAAAGTGTGACATTCTCCTGCGGTGAATAACAATCTAATATAATATCTCCCATAATGAGAAACTTGGATGTGGGATATGCTTTACCTATTTGTGATGTACATAGTAAAACCTTCCTAATGCTCTTGATGCACAGAGAAATTGCACACCCCGAACTCTATTAATGCTGCTTTTGTATATCCAGCAGCAGGGAGAAGAGACTTTTTGCAAGGTTAAACTGAGGGTCAGAGCTCTCTTTTGAACTTTCTTGCAGTAGTTTCTCACAGTGCAGCTGCTTAGGTGGTGGCCACGTACTTGCTGAGATACTGAATTCCTGACTAGATATTTAGAATTGGAAAACAGAAGCAAAAGCTTCTTAAACATCTCTCATAGCTTCCAACATTAATTATTAAAGGAAGAGGCTTCCAGAATCTTAAAAGACAGCATTTTTTTTCCTTTCATAAGTTTGTAGATTCATTGGAAATGAAATAATGAGAGGGCAGCTGTGTCTTATATCCATTTCAGAGGATTCCTGATAAATTTTCAAAGAGTTTTTGCTGTTGATTATTTACATAGAATGTCTTGGTCTATGAGCAAGTGGCTTTTTATTTTGTTTTTTGAATATATCATTATATAGTTTTCAAGCATTCTCTGCAATATTTTCCATTAGCTCAAGCTGAGTGGAAAATAAAAATGGTGTTAAAGAAGCCATTCTAATTTTTTTCTATTCATAATTTTTTCTGCTCTACTTTTGGCTGAAAATGGACTGTCTTTCACTTGGAATTTTGTAGAGATTAATAAGCTGTGAGGAAATTTCAGTTTGTGTGGTTTATTGAGAGTTTAGGACAGAAAAAGAAAACATAAAGGTAAGATTTTGGTCTTACTTCATGTGCCTTTAGATACCTTTGTACAGAGCTAATTAGAAGTGTATTCCAGCTGAAATTTCAATAAATCTTGGTCACTATGAGAAAGGCAATTGTCCATAATAAATAGGTGCAGTAATTAAACACCCAGTACGTGGTTCTGATTCTGGGAATGCTTAACCATATCTATAATTTGGCATTTCTGAGAAGTCCTACAGACCCTGAAAGCACTATTCCCAAAAGGAAGGTTATTATTTGGGAGCAGCCTTGGAGTGCATCCCTTTAGAAGATGGGTTTGCAAATCGGTTGCGTTGCTGGGGTGCAGTTTGTCTCCAGGGCCTGAGTGTGCTATGGTCACCCCCTGCTCCACACAGCTCCCCTGCTTTGGCCTCGTGTCCCATTTGGCACTGCACGGCATTGCCCCAGAGGTTTGTGCTGGTCAGGACGGCAGAGGACCCCACACAATAGCGTGGTAACGTGTGCTGTATCATCTTTTGATGTCCTGGATTTTGGTGTTCAATGGAAAACAACAATAAATTCATGGAGCTTTGCTGCCTCTGCCAAATGTGACACCTTTCAGAGTATAACATGCTGAAAAGCTTGCACAGTCTGTGCCAACTGCATGATTTAGCTGCTATAAAATCCCTCTGAATCAAAACCATTTTGAAATAAAGAAGAACCAGCCTGAGAATTTCATTGCACTGTTGGATATCCACTCAAAGATCAATCACCTGTCCTCATTCTGTATTCCTGCTGTATTTTTCAGCTTAATCTTTTCTGAAGCTTACCTGTTTCATTAAGGCTGGAATTTTAAAAGACTGGCAATTGCATGCAGAGTCAGAGAGTCAAGAGTGAGAAGTGTCAAACCTGGACAGCAAAGTTCTGTACAAATTGTATTGTGCCATTAGAAAAGGCAATTTTTTTCTTCCTTTTTTGTTTCTGTGGAACACTGTAATGCCCAGATATGCTCAGTATTTCCAGGGTTTGGCATCCTAATATTCCTGAATTCTGTCTTACCCCAAGACTGGATTGGTGCAGATAACAGGGCTGCCTGCAAGAGAACAGCTTAGCCCACCTGATTCTCTTCAGTTTTCCCATCCAAGTAAAGTTTTTAACAGTACTCATTACATTTCAAACAGTCTGTGGATGTCCAAGCCTGGAATCTCAAAGTGAGAAGTTCAGAAATTAAGCTAAAAGAAAATCTTTAGGCATGGGACATGAACTAATTGAAAGTGTATCAGTACTTTCTGTGTGTAGGAAAAATGCTTCTGCCTTGCACTGTTGCACCGAAAGGATGTTTGAACAACACAGAGTGATGCAAAATACTGGAATCATGTGAAAGGATTATAATTACTGTATTAACTTGTTGGTTCACTCTGAAACATTTCTAAAAAATCCACTCTGGAACAGATGAGTAAAATGATAAACTATCATCGCAACATCTGATCAAACATTCAGTAAGTTAATTAATGCTCCTTTTGTCCTAATAGCTTATATAATGAGAGGGAAATTCGCTACATTAGGCGTGGTAAAAAAAATTTTGTCAGCAGTTTGACACAGGGTGGGTTCATGTATCCCAAAGTTGTTGGAAGATTTAATAGCATGGCAGAGTACCTGTGTGGGCTGTTTCTGTGCATTTCCACTGGTGTGTGAGCGCTCCTGCCCGACTCCTGAGGCCCTGTGGCTGCGGGAATGGCTGCGAGCAATAGTTACCAAAGGTATTTATCATCAACTGTTTGGAATATTTGATTACAAATTTACATAGGAGAGGTAACAGCCTATAATGAGAGTATAAATCACCTTGGACTGGTGCCTTGACTGGAATGGGAGTGAGCACCCTTTGTACTCGCCCTGAGAGCATGCTAATAGGGGTGCATATTTATCTCTAGACCATGTAATTAAAAACAATTTGAAGAACTAATGTTCCAGCAAGTAGAGTAATGACTGGAGAGCAAAGTAGGGACAAAAATGCTTTCTTCCTTCTCATGATGAAGCATTTGGTCTTGACTTTCCATTTTTTCTAGCATTTATTTTATGATGATCTGGTTCTGAGTCTGTTGTGAGTACTTCTGGAAAGCTGTTCATTGCCCCCCTTTTTTTATTAAACGTGTTCTGGGGGAAAGATGGGTTTTTCTCTTCCTTGTGGCCACAGCAGAGGCAAAACGTAGGTGATGAGGATCTCAGCTGATGGCAATAGATGCTGACTAAGAAGCACTTGCTTGAAAGGCAGCAAATCAGAGATCCTTGTAGGAATTCAGCGTGGGAAGTGACCCAGAAGGGAACAGGACTCTCCACTGATACAGTTGGAGCAATAAACACCATTAGGAAGACACTGCCGTGCCAGAGGCAGACTGGTTTCTTCATCTCCTCAGGCACCTCCATCAACTTAGTGGGATTTTGCTTCAGACTGAAGGGAGGGGAGAATAAAGCTGCCTAAAGCAGTCTGACTGAGGCTGAGCCTTTGCTGCTGTGACACCCAGCTTTGGTGAGACCGTGCAGAGTCACTGACTGCACAACGTTCTGATCCAGACCCCAGTTGTGGGGTTGCTGAGAGAGAAAGAGAAAAAAATTAATTACTGACTTATTTCAGTTGATTTTTCAGGTGCTTCCAGAGTCTCCAGAGGTTCATTGGTGCAGCTCATCACGAGATGTCTGGCAGGTTTCTGTGTTCATTAATTTGAGTCAGGTCATCCCTGCAGTTCAGCCTCAGGGCTAAAGCAGACCATGTAACCAGTTTAGGTATTAAACTTCTGTCATCCAAGTATCACAGCAGACAAAATTTAGGCTGTGTGCATAATTTACTCTCATTTGTAAATTATTCTGCTTGTACTGGTGGTGTGTTGATTACAAGGAAACATATGCAGAGAGAAAATGCTGAAGTTCTTCATTTAATAATTCAGGAAAGTCCGTGAGATATGTTGCAAGAAGATTCTCAGTGAGGAGTCCTGGCTAGGTCTGCCTGTGAATTTTCTCACAGGAAATGTCCTGAAGCCCCCGAGGCTCATGTGAGAGGTGAATTAGGACAGTTTCCATGAGGTCTGGGCTCATCCCTCCCTGTCACACGTGCTGGTTTCCTTCTCTGGTGGGGACAATAGGGAAGGGAAGCATCCACGTATGTTATGATCTTGTGGATCCAGCGCTGCCCGTTCTAGCTCAGTTATCAGCCTTGGCAGTTCCATGTGGCTGCTTCTGTTATTGTATTTTTCCTGTTAGGTTTTGAATAGGGCTCAGTCCAAATGTAGCAGTGATGATTGTTTCCAGTATGGCTCAGGATTTCATCTGAGAGGGTTGATCCTTATTTCTTAATTTGTTTGTGTGTGTGTGCAGCACTTCTTGAATGTATGCTGTTAAATCTCCCTTTAGACACTTTTCCCTCCCTCATTTTCCCCCTCTAATAAGAAGAAATAGGTACATTTTGTTCTGTGTCTTAATGGCTGTTTTTCATTCTAAGTATTTATGGCCTTTACAGGAGCAGAGTTAATACTATATGATGTCAATATTCTTCCAACATAGTTACGCAGCCATCTTACATTTATGACCTTTTCCCCCTATAATTAGTTCCAGCTGAAATTAGATTCAGTGAGAGCCTCACTCCAATTACAGCCAAATCTGAATAAAACTGATTCCACTGCAGTTGTCTGGAGGAAAAGGAAAAAAAAAAAAGGAAAGGAAGAAAAGAAGAAAAAGCCCTTTCCAGTTTCACTGTAGATAACTAAATCTCGCATCTCTGCAGTACATCTGCACTTAATAAAAATGAAAAGGGTTTAAGGGCCAACCCTGGAGAGAGCAGAAATTCTCAGCTCTGCCAACAACTTTGAGCGAAAGTCCCTTCAGTTTTCCATGCCCTCTTGCCTGTTTCTCCTGCCTTCCCTGGGGCAGGAGAGGCCCAGATCCATTGTCTCCCCACGTGCTGGGCCGCGGCGGCAGCAGCAGGTGCTGTGCAGTGCCTGTGCGCTGAGAGATGTCTTTGTCCTGACACCCGAGTTAGTTCAGGACCAGACTCCTTGTGCTGCACACCTGGAGGTCCTTGCTCCTGGTGCAGAGGGACTGGGATGCACACAGCAAAGCAAAGTGGGGATGTCAGTCAGCTGGGCACCCTCTCTTTTTCTGGGAAGAGACTGGATGTGTGGAGATGAGGACAAAACCATTGTGGCACTAACAATGAAGATATTTGGCTCCTGAGAGCCCGGGTGAGTCTGGATTTCAGCCCTTTAATGCAGATGTGCCCAGGTGTCCAGCACAGCTGGAACACAAACAGCAGTGCTGGCTCTCCAAAGCCCCACATAAACTTCCCAGGTGTTGACTGTCACAAAGAAATATGTGAGAAATGCAAGGAGTTGCTTTGAATTCAAAGCTGTATTTTGTATTAGCCAAATGCATCAAAAATACCATGAAGCCTTTTTGCCATTATCAGAGATATTTAGCTGAGATTAAATGTTTGTTTACCTCAGATGGATTTGCAGCCAGGTTTATACTTTTATCACCTCCAGATTGGATTACTGTAATCCTTTATTTGCACGTTATCCTCAGTTCTTTTTTTTTTTTTCTTTTTCCCCTCTTTCATTTTTGGCTGTTGGGTCAGTACAGAAAAACAAAAATTGATTTCTGGCACCCAGAGGAGTAAATTATCTCTTATCCTCTCTGAAATCATTGTCATATTGGGTTCTGATTCCAATCCAAATTGATCTTCAAATTAGATTCTGGATCAATAATAGCCTTATAATGGAATGACACTGTTAAGGCTCCTACCAGCTGCTGTGACCCAGAGAAGCTGATGAAAGCGTCTCGTCGCTGTGTATAATCTCAGAAAAATTAATGCACATCCAGTTCCATTAGCTCACTGCTATCTGTTCCATCAGGGCAATGATGTGCGTGGGGTCAGCAGTGCCTTTAGCCATCCTCACGCAGCCAATTCCCCAGTTCACAAGGGGCTCCTGGCCCTTCCCAGAAAGCTGTGTAAAGTTTTGGCAGGGGAAAAATGTTGTGTTTCTAACCCTGAGCCTTCAATTCCAATTAAGTGCCTTCTGAGACATAGTGAAATGGCCCTGCAACATGAAGTGAAATGAATCCAGAGATTAATTAAAGTTTTATATTAAAAATTGACAATTTAAGGGATAGGCATAAACATTTAGTGAACAGACAGAAGATCCAGTATTCTCCAAAGCCCCTCCAAGAAGCAGGAATTGCAGCTGAGGTGCAATTTCCCTCCAAGCTTTTCTAGGCGCTTAGTATTTCAGAAGTGATTTATCTAGAAATATGTGTGAGTTATTTTGAGGCTGCTATGATTATATCATTTGATGAGATTTTTTTCTTCTCTTTTCTGCACTGAGGACTTTAAAGTGAGAAAGACAGTCCATAGATAGCTTGTGGTTTGTTTAATTAACTGGCTTTCTTTTTATGGATGGCTGCTTGCAAGGCTGCTCTTTCATTTAGTGATTGTTTTTGTTATTAATGGTTTCAGACAGAGCTCTTCACGTATCAAGTGCAAGTTTTTGCAAAGCCAATGAAGGAATCACACAAGAGGGTTTTTTTCCTCCTCTTTCCTGCCGCTCATGTTTATTTTCTGTGGTGTTGCTCTCCGTGGTCTGCTGTGGTTGTTAACACTTTCCATCAAAAAAAATCTTCAGGAGTTCAAAGTTTTCTCTCTCAAATTTGCAAAGTCCTGTTTGTTTGGCCAAGGTGTCATGAAACATCGACATCCATAGTCTTAAATAAGAGGGAGGGGCACCCCAGGAGAATAAATTTGGTTATGTTTATTGTTCGTGTAACTGAGGAGGTGTTAAACGTGATATTGTGGTAGGAGGCTCTCTGTGTTGCCTGTAAGCAACAAGGATAGAAGAAGGTAAGGAGGAAAAAGAGATTATTTTATTTATATGTGACTGGGGGAGGTCAATAATGTAGGTGTTGATTAACAATTGGGAGGTGAAATAACTATTATTTGCCTCCCCCCCAGATATTACATTATTTTCTTTCACCAAAGGGAGCTGAAAGCTGTTATTCAGGTGAGCCCCTCTTGGCACAGCCATGCTGTGAAGGTCCAAATAATTCCCCAAGGAGTCACTCATTCCAATGGCTTTTTTTCACCCACGCTTAAGTCTGTAGTTGCCCAGTCCAGTCAAAATCCGTGTCACTACTGAGAGGCAGCCCCAGCATCTCTCCTTTCTCTGCTTGCTCATTCCTATCTACTGCTGCTGGAAGCAGCAGCCACTTTATTACTCAAATCAAAGATCTCTTACTTTCAGAAAGATCAGCTCCTTATAACAGCCCAGTCCAAGTCTGCGTGAGCACTTCCATGACAGAACTGAGAGGAAGGAACAGCAAAGTAAAAGAGGCAGGACTGTTTTTGATGGAAAATAACTCTCTAAAATCAGGGATGAGGATTTAGGGTTCCTGATGGTCCCTGCCCTGCCAAGACAAAGCTGAGGCAGCAGCGTCACCCCAGTGTGGATGAGGACAGAGGGCACTGCCAGCAGCAGGAGCTATGGCACGAGGAAAGGCTGGGCTAGGACCAGTACAGCCTGTGTGAATCATGGCAGGAAGGTTTTGCACATAGCTTTGAAAGTTCCTATTCTCTGTACCTACATCTACTTCCTACTCAGCCCAAGCAGAGTTTGTTTCAGTAAGGCCCTAGGAACTTTGTTTGCAGTGCCTGCTGAGTTATATTTTCTTCTAGCATCATACCTTGGAGTATTTTACCCACTGCATTTATCTCTTCTACTGCTAAAAATCTTTCCCTTTATCTTGTTAACTCAGTATGTATGTGTTGCTCTTCTCAGGCTGAGGGAGTGAAAGTAAATACAAAAATGAGAGCGTGGGGACCGTTTCAGGAAAATAGGAATGGTCAACTATTTTTATCTTTCCCTTCTGAAGGGACTGAGGTGAGAAGTTTCCGACAAGAAACTCTTTAATAGTTAAAGTTTGTTTTAAGCCCACGTCAAATCTCGGGCTCTCCTGAGAAGTGAAACCTCTTCTCTCTTCTCATGGGGCTGAATCATTCAATTGTGTCTCCAGCTTCTGGCCTTAAATATTTCTTTATTGCATGAGTGCAGAAGAGCTGAATCTGCTTATGGTTTCTCACTGGAATGCATTATAAAATCTTTTGTAGATGTGTGAATGTTCCTTGCAGTTACAGGGATCCAGGGTCCCATTAAAATAAACAGAATACCCCAATAACTATTGTACAGACACTCAAAGCATCTGTTCCCAACGCATTGTGGAGCTTGCACTGGGGACTGACTTAATAAAGGTGACTTGGATATAGAGACAAGCACAGAGGATGAAGGTAATATAATTTTAGGGGCACACAGAAGCCCTACATTCACTGCTGCTGTTGGTAAGAAGGATTAAATTGCTGAAATAATAATCAGGAGAACAAGAATAAACCCTACTAGAGAAAGCAGAAGCTGAAGGTTTCTGTTCAGACAGTAATTTGAGGCAAACCTTTTGGGATTCAAAGTTTCACAGGAGTACAGTGGTTTGGAAAAGAGCAAAGGAACTTTTTGTTTCCTCATGCATATAAGATGTATTTTAATGTAACAAATGACAATGGCAAAGTACAGCTCCTCGGACTGGAACTGTAATATTTCATAACCCAGAAGAGCTTCCTTTCTTAGACTATGGAGAAACCAGTGAGCTGTTATTTGCTATTCTCATATATCAGCAACAATGTGTGTGCAAGTGATAAATTTTCACTGGCTGCAGTGAAAATAAAAAGCACCTCAAGAAAGACCACTACTGTGGCAACTGGTGGTGGGAAAGCATGAACATGAAAGCCTTGTCCAGCCTATATTGTTTCCTGATTATAAAGCATTTTAATAGTTTTCTTTACCAGCAAATAAATAGAAATGTAAGTATCAAAGATGATCTCTTGCTTTAATTCCCTCATTTACAAAGGAAATATCTGCCACAAGCTGTTCTATCAGTAGCCAGTTTGAAACACTGAGAAAATCAAGCTTCTAAAAATGTTTCATTTTCTTTATTTATCCACTCCTTTTTAAAAATAGCCCTACCTAAACCACCCTGTCAAAGTCTCAAGTAAAATGTATCTACAAGTTAGCAGAGTTTCTCATACTGCAACATAAACTCTTTCCAAAAGTTGGTTGATCTTATAGCCTGAATAATTTGAGGCTTCCTTAGAGCCAAGAGGTCCAAGAGAATAAGGACTGAAATCCCTCACTAGTCCTTTTAAGCTCTAACTTTGTTATAAAGTTGTTTGTTGCTGGCTTCTAGGCCAGTAATAAAATAATGATGTTGATCGTGATTGTCTGAATGGGAATTATTTCAGGGAAAGTCTTCTCTGGTTGGAGGAAAGTGTGGTTTATTAAACACAAAAATTTTGAGAGATATATTTTAATGATGTTTTGTTTACTCCGAGCAGCAGTTTCCAACCAAGTGATATGAATGTTTTATTTTGTTGCTTGTAGAATGGAAGAGTAAAACCTTGCATTTTGAAATTACTTTTGATTTCGTGTTCCATTTTACAAAAACAAAACTCAAAATCAAACCAAATTTCTTCACAAATTAATGTTTAATTTTTATAGTAGTAGTAGGAGTAGTGTCAAAATAAGAATTAAAATTATAATTAAAAAGAAATAGAAGCTGTGCACTGGAATATCCTGCCCGGCTCACAGCAGCAAACAGCTGTGAAAGTAGTAGGTGACTCATTTTTAAAGAAGGTCATGAACACAACCTTGTTCCAGCCATCTTAGTTCCTTTTTCTTTTATTTTTGCCAGTGGCCCTGTGTATGAACATGCTTAGGCATGTTCTGAACTACCCTTAAAGCCCCTCTGGTTCTTGTCCCGTATTTACTTTATCTCCTTCTGAAAATGCATAAAAAATAAATGTGGGCCTCTACTTTTGCTTGCACAGACAAATGGGTGGTTTCTTAACATTGTGTTTAATTTGAAAATATTTTCCCTCGCATTATTAGTTCATATTGCGCAAAGTGGGGAGAAACAAAATAGACATGGATGGTCCTGGGCTTTCAAAGCAAATTCAGGGTAAGATCAAGAACATGGGGATATTTGTAAACAATCCATGGCAACATGCCTTAGCATGAGACTGAGCCTCTGACATGCCCACTGCATTTCACACGGCTTGATTCCAAACATGTTACCTAAATATCCTCCTGAACACTGTTATAAAGAAAACCTGAACTGATGCCAGAAGTACACGAAGTTCTTTCACTCGTAATTTGCCTCACAAAACATATCAACTGCCTTTGTTTTCATGAAAGGTTACACACCGCCCTGTGTTCCTGAGTGAGAATGGATCGGGAAAAGCCTAATCACTGTAATTATATGACTGAAAAAGAGGGTCTTGACACATTAAGGCACTTAAGGGAAGAAAATACCGTACAGGGAAGGTATTTGTTCATCAGATTCAGAAGCATGTTTAAAAGGAGGCTGCAATAAACACCAGAAAGTAACCCAGTGGTTTACAATCACTCACTTGCTTGTTGATCCACTTTATATTTCTTTTGTGATTCAAAGACTCAAGCATGGAAAAGAAATGTGCGGATGGAATAAATATCCCCCATTACACAACGCAAGGACAAAACTCCATGCTGAAGCATGAAGACATTATAAAAGTTCTCTAGAATTATTAGCTCTGCCTCACCACTAAATTGATTACTCTCTTGGTGGATGTTAATAAAATAAATCTTTAAAATCAAGATGCCAGACTGTAAATTACCTTTTTCAATTACCCATTTGAGTCAATTCTCATGTCCATAACATTAAAGACTACCACATGTGTGTTTGATACATACATATCTCAATTTTGGTGAGGTTTTACATTAAAGAACTCTGGGCTAATCATTGTTTTGGGTGAGTCTTTGGTTAACTGTGGGAGAAAAAAAATATTTCTAAGATTGGCAACTGATGACTTTGGCACAAAGGAAATTCTAGGATTAGGTCAACCCAGAAACTAACTAGCTGTTACTTTATGGTTTAATATTGGGCAAGATATATCACACCTGAAGCAGTGGTGAAGGGAGGGGTACATCTTGAAGCACTCTGTCTTTATGTTTAAGTCTTTCTATCAACCTTCTGAGAATGATTCTACTCACAAATTTCTGCTTGCCATAATAACAGCAGGAAACAGGATTTACAGACATTAATTCAGATACACATTTATGTTTAACCTTGGACTTTTTTTGCACAGACCTTGAGAAGTTCATTTGGTGTGCGATAGAACCCCATTTTACAATGCCAGAGCCAGGACCTACTACTTGAACCCAGAGCTAAATTTCTCAGAAGAGAAGTGGATGCAAATCTATCTTGTATCAGTACAAATACAGTTTTGACTGGATTGGTAGCAAATAAGAATTGGAAATCATTTTTTTAATATTGCCAGTTTCAGTTGCACCACAGAGTGAATAATGAAAGGTTGATTACGCTAAAAACAACCCAGGTACTCCCTCATGAGCAAGCTGTAGGCAGACATACATTGTAATAAACCTTTCACTAAAGAGGTTCGAAAAATGAAGATGTCTGTAAAAATTAAAACCTATCCACTGCTTATTCACTACTAAAAAGGGCTGAATTTGTCAAACATTCCTCAAAAAGTGAGCTCGGTCAACCTAGAATAAAGGAGGCTTGACTTTTTAGGTTTTGGGGTGTGGGGCTGGCCCTATTCGCACATTAAACAGAACTTTAAAACATCTTAAATGAAATCTCAATCTTCGCTCAGAAAAGATCATATTTTAAAGTTTTTTCTTTATAAGGTTTTTCTTCCCCAGAGCTAGAAGTAACATTCTAATTGTTTTCAGTAAAGATGGCCCTCAGACCTACATTTAATGTATTTACCTGCCAAAACTTTCAACTACTCCTGCAGTACCATCAATACTGCAAAGTGCAGTGGCGTTGTTTAAGGAAATTTTACACAGCATTTTAACACTTTACCATAATGACAGCTTACATCCCTCCGTGTGACTGAAAGATGTCTGTATGAGTGCATGCATGCAAGGCTCTATCAAATAGTGATTCCTTAGTTTATTATACATTTTACTGTTACTGGTGTCATTAGTCTTCCTTGTTAGTCAATCATTTTCTACCTGACATCCTGCAGCTTTCTTGCAAATGTGTACCATTAAGAGTTGTATTTGATTTTAACTAGAACCAAGGGAAAAGAAAAATACTCTCTGAATACATTCAGTTTAACTGATTTTAATTTTTTTTTTTTTAATGAGTTGTGCATGTAAGGAGGTTAAAAGGTGATTCAGTAGACTTTGGTAAATTACTGCCAGTGGTCCCAACTTGACCGAGTTGTGTTGGCAGCAAGAATGAACTGGATGTCAAAAGAGAGCAAGATCTTTAGTGTCTGCATTAGCACTGGCAATACTGCTGCTCTTTGGGTAAGGATCGGAAAATGTGGGGGATTTTCTACCAGTAACTTATGGAAGAGGAGTGTCAGACTCTGCCAGTGACCTACCAGTGTGACACACACAACAAACATATCGCAGCCTTGTTGTCTGCGCTTTCAAACACTTCCCCATTTGCTTTCAGAAGAGGTGTTTTCCTCACATTCCACTGGCAGGATGGCAAAAACAGCTTCACAGTTTTGAGACATTCCTTCTAGCAAACCCCAAAATTCCAATACTTACCATACTGCTTGTGCCATTGAAGGCCAAGCCAGAAGACCTGTTTTGGAGTAAGTGTTCTTTTGCTTCACTAGCAAAAGTGCTTTGGCAGAGTTTCTCATAATTTGACCTAAGTTGATTCAGACATTTGGAAAGAAATCTACTTTTGGGGACATGGCTTCAGCTTAGGCAAAAGGAAACTGATGTGCACAGCTTCTAGTACATCAATCTACATCTGACAATGAGTGGCATTGATAAACAATTGAGTTAATGTCTCTCACAAGGCATGCATAAAGGGCTGAATCCATGGCCTTTGGCAGTTGTGCTTCTACCTGGGATGTTTTCTGTGGAAGTCAGATGGCAAACAGTGGGGAAGAAGGCACTGTCTTGTCCACCTCTGCTTTTTATGCAGGACCACGTTCAGCATTTGGAGTTGCTGGGTGAGTGGTTGACTGATTTTTACATATGGCTCCACAATGACTGCACATACAAATTGGGGGAAGGATTCTACATCTTTCTGAGCATTAGATCCCTCTCCCAAGAGTTACTTTTGTGCTTTTGGACTGGAAGCCGGGTCTCCTGAAACCCTAATTCTGGCACTAACAATGACATGGGTCACATTTGTTGGCAAATCATTCTGAGCCAGGTCTCCAGAGGGATTTTGGTGTTTTGTTGGCTGCTGGAATACAATGCACAACCCTGACAAATGTACAGCGAGTAAGCCCAGAATGGGCTTTGGCAGAGGCAGCACAATGAATGGGGATGTTGCTTAATGTAGCAAAAAAAGGCTGAAACAAGAGAAATAAAATCTGTCAGATGTGTGTTATGCTTAGACACATCCTACAATTGTTATCTGTGAAGTCAGTCTACCTCTCAGAGCGTCCCCTTCAGACGTGAGCACTTTAGAAAGCTAAAGGTGGGTAACACGACTCCCACTGTTCAGACACCTAACCAAGATTCACTTCCAGAGATGAATCTTGAATCTGCACCTCATTTTATCTCTCAGAAAATAGAAGCACAACTTCCTTGCAGTGCTAAGGAAAACATTTGCATATATTTTTAAAAGAGTCTGACTCTTAGGAGGTGAAGGGAAATATGGGTATGAGATAATAGTGAGATTTTTCAACTCAATTTCAAGATTTATTTACAATTTAAGTGAAAAACATAGAACTTGTTCACCCGCCGTGGCTCACATACCAACATTAAATGGACCTTTTGAATGTTGTCACTGAGTCTAAACCAGTGCTCCCTCTTTTCTCCTACCTAGCTTTGCCCCTTGAAGTGTGAAGGATGAGTATTAGTCTCAGTGGAGTCCAAGCTGGAGACATTATTCTAGTTTTGTTAGGCACTTTGCTCACATTAATTAGGAAAAATGTTTGAACCATTTCTAATAAATCAAGTCTGTAACTTTAGGAGAAGCATTCCCATTATTTTGAGCACTGCTCCATTTCAGAGCTCTTTGGAGCCTACATGCTCCATGCTCTGCATACACCTGCAGGAAGAGTGGAGAGAGTATGAAGTGGTATCAGCTCTAAATCAAAAGGAGATTAATACTTTAAAAATGTAATATAGCAATGATGCAGTGCTTAGTCTTTTCACTTGGGCTAGCTCAAATCCTCCAGTAGGTATTAGGAAATAATGCCCATTTTTGGTGTTCCACATGAAAGGTCTCTTATGGACAAAAGAGGTGATGGGATTTTATTGCCTTAATGTTTGCTTTCTGTACTGGAGTCTTGCTTGCCTCCAAGGAATCCAAATATTATTTGAGAAAGTAAAAAATTGTCCTTGAAGAACTGCAGCGATATATTTGAAGATAATCTTTTTTTCACTGAAGCATTTGAAAAAAAAATCTTAATTTAATTAAATTATTAATTGAAGATGCATATTTGAAGGTTTTGAAATTTATATGTCAGCATCATGTGCAGTTATGTCTTCTCTGATGGAGATGACTGGCAGTGTAAGGCAACAAATTACATTTTTAAGGATCTGATTCCAAGTTCTGCCAGACATTTGCCATTTATATACTACTAATTGATTATTTATACAAATTCTAATCATCATTAGCAACTAACTACCTGTGTGTAATGCAACCAAGAATTCTTGTGTCTCTAGAGTGGTATTTGCTGCAGTAGACAACAATATGGAGAAAATGCTCTTGATGGATGTCCTGCAAATGGAATAGTTTAGGGAAACAGGAATGCTTGAGTGAAGCCTCATTTCTCTTTTATGCGGAATGCATAGATGGATGTTTTCCTGCTGTCTTCTCACCTCCACTGACTGACTCTGTAATTCTCCTTCCTTCACTGTGCTTGGAGGAGAAAAGTTCCGGTGTCTCGAGCTTTCTCTTTGGCTTTCCCAGTGACTCAATGCATTTTTATGTTACTGGAAAATCTGAAATGGCAGCCAAAACTAGGCATCCTGTTGGAAAGCGCATGGCAGACAACTTCCAATGCCTGTATTTACTGCAGAGCTACAAACTGCTCTGCTGGACCACACGAAGATGTAGATTTGGGAAGAGCAGGCTACAGGGACCATGTACCCTCTCAGAATGCAGTCCCCTCATGTGCCACTAACAGGTTTTTTCCAAAGTACAATGCAAAACCTGTCACAGCAAAATACAGCATTTGTCTGGGATTGTATGTGGGTTTTGTGGGGGTTGTGTTACATATTAGGACTTATGTCTGAAAGGAGGATGTAAGGTCCAACCAATGGTTAAAAACATCACAAGTCTAACCTTGCCTGACAGCCTGTTTATCAAAATCAAGAATTTCTTTGAATCATCCAGAGAAGGCTTGATTAAGGATGTTGGGAAATACCATATACAAGAGCAAATCTGCTAATCAATAAGAGATGCTTCATCATGCACACTTGTTCCAACCAGTATTTATATGGATCAGTCATTCTCTCCCACTAAATCTGATGATGTTATCTAAACTGATGGAAATGCTTCGTTTCCAAAACACTGCTTGTGATGTCTGAATGCACGTGTAGCAGGAGATTTTGCGTGGCACAGACATTAAAGATGGATATTAGTCAAAATAAACAACTTGTATAAGAAAAGCTCTGAAATCAGAGAATGACAAGACTCATAAGCACCATGAGCATTTGGTGCATTATCATTTTCCCTTGTCTCCAGCTGAATATTTGTTGTTATTTTAGTATTAAGAGGGTGCCATAAACAATTACATGCTATCAGTGGAAGGATAAGGGCCATGACTGAAACTCAGTGTTTACACTTGCAGCTATCAGAGCCTTTAGAGAGCTGAGACATTCCTGTAAGGCTTTAAGCATTAAAGTAAATGAACTCAAGTTTGGGCAGCGGACCTTGCAGTGAGAGCATATTTGAGCACATTCTTCGGGGGCTGCCTGTTGTATTATATTGTGTTGTGCTATTATTTCTAGAGTTCCCTGTGTGCAGAAGGGTTTGCAGCCCACGGCCTGGCAGCATGGTGGGGGTCAGCAGGCTGGTTTGGGGGAATACAGGAAAGGTAAGCAGGAAAAGTGGGCCTGATGCCAATAATCTTCAATTTACTTTGCCACACTCAAAATGTCTTGGGGAACTGCCAGCTAACAGATCATGTCATCTACCCGGATCTGTGCAAAGCATTTGACGCTGTCCCACGTAACATCCTGGTCTCTAAACAGGAGAGATGTGGGCTTGATGGATGGACCACTCAAACAGTTCCGGGCAATGTCCCCACTTTGGGGAAGGGCCCAAGCAGGCCAAAGACATTTAACATGAGACACAAGGCAAGCATGCGGGCTGAGCCCCCAGCATGGGCAGCAGGGGAGGGGGGGATTCTGCTCCTGTGCCCCACCCAGGTGAGACCCCGGCAGAGGTTTAAAAAAAGAAATTAAAAATTTAGTTTACCCTGCTAATTAGCTCATTCACTTTTCTCAAGTTAATTAGTAAGCTGTAGCCAATATTGACAATGTTGGTGGATTGGGTTGTACAAACTTTTCCTCATGCAAGACATCTGTATTTGTCACGTATCCCAAAAGATGGATAGAATGTGAGGTAGCTGTGTGGACAAATCAGACCGGCAGAGCTGCCCCAGCCCTGGGGTCCTCAACATCAGAAGGATCTGTTGGAGAGAGTCCAGAGGAGGCCACAGAGCTGCTCCCAGGGCTGGAGCCCCTCTGCTCTGGAGCCAGGCTGGGAGAGCTGGGGGTGTTCACCTGGAGAAGAGAAGACGCCAGGGTGAACTTGGAGGCTCTTCTAATATTTAAAGGGGCTCCAAGAGAGCTGGAGAGGGACTTTGGACAAGGGAATGGAGCGACCGGACAAGGAGAAATAGCCTTAAACTGCCAGAGGGCAGGGTTAGATGGGATATTGGGAAGGAATTGTTCCCTGGGAGGGTGGGCAGGCCCTGGCACAGGGTGCCCCAGAGCAGCTGTGGCTGCCCCTGGATCCCTGGCAGTGTCCAAGGCCAGGTTGGATATTGGGGCTTGGAGCAGCCTGGGACAGTGGGAGGTGTCCCTGCCCATGGCAGGGGGTGGAAACTGAGTGATCTTTAAGATTCTTTCCAACCCATTCTGGGATTCTATGACCACTTAAAGCCATTTCCTTAGGTCACTTGTCCCTCTGGTAGGTTCTCTTTCTTTATGGCTGCAAGTTTTATACCTCAATAAATAATTTCCTAAAAGCGGATATTTTTCGGAAAAACTTCTAAAGTTTCTTGGGACCTGGAAGAATTCTGGCCTCATTTTCTGTTCTCAGTGAAGGAAATAGAAACCAGCCTGAAGCAACTGAGGATGTTTCAGTGTTTTCCAGAGTGTAACCACTGGTGATCTGTGGGAGTACAAATAGTAACTTGAACCAGGTCATTCTGTTGAGTATTTTCAGGTTAAGATTTGCTGCAGGACAGGGAAGTCCAATGGGAAATTTGAGAAGTTGACAGTGACCCAGAATGTGTGGAAATTACTCATTCGCTTAGTGGAAACCAGCGTTGATTGACTAACTAATGATATTCTATTTAGTTTGCCCTGCTAATTAGCTCGTTCACTTTTCTCAAGTTAATTAGTAAGCTGTAGCCAATATTGACAATGTTGGTGGATTGGGTTGTACAAACTTTTCCTCATGCAAGACATCTGTATTTGTCACGTATCCCAAAAGATGGATAGAATGTGAGGTAGCTGTGTGGACAAATCAAACAATTGAAGGATTTTAGCTGGTATAAGTGGACTTAGCACCATGAAATAGCACAGACATATTTAATTATACTGATGGAAGATCTCAGGAAGCAGATTATGGAGAAATCAGAGGCTGAGGCTAAGGAGTATCTGGGAAAATGTCTTTTATTAACCTGTGCAGAGTATATCACAGTCTTGTTCAGCTGCAGCATTTATTGACGTATAATCCAGAGGCTGCACATGTTAAAATGCAGTGCTTTTAAGGATTCACCTGCCTTTATGATAGATATTATTTAAATGCCAAAAATAATTTAATAGGTAAATTTTTATATGGCAGTTTATCAAAGGAGAGTTGAGGCTGCAGGCAGCTGTCAAGAGAAGGTAAAGACTGTCTTCCTTCATCTGAGAGCTCATGTTTTGTTTGGTGTCTCTGTTGGAATCACTCTACAGTAGATACATGTGAAATAAGATACTTTTCAGCATATGATCTGAATAAACAGATTACACAGTTTAATCATCTTAGTTCCTGACAATGTGTATTTCAGAACTGAAAGTCAAGAGAGATCAGGAAATTTGCCGAACAGAGCAACACACTAGCACAGGCATAATAATAATGTTTTATTTGTTAAGAAGCATCTACTCCCCCAAATGTGAGCAAGTTAACCTAAGTAAAATCCACGGTGGCCTATTTGTCTTCTTGTGAGCGTCTTGTTGCAGTTGTAGCATTTCCTAGTACTGCTTCCCCCTCATTATTTCAACAAATGTAACAACTTCCCATAAATTCCGGCTTCAGAACACGAATAGATTCACCCGACATCCTCATTACTGCAGCATCCTGCCCATGGCTGGAGCGCACAGAGCCCTGGCTGTTGGTCTGTGTCATCATTCACACCCTGGAGCACAACTCCCAAAGAGTGGAAAATGCTACAATACAATATGGATCCCTTTTGGTCCTTACTCCAGTCTCGTAACCCTCTTTACTTAATTTGTTCCCTCTTCTCATACTGCAGATCACTCTCCAGTTGTGTCAATTTCCTGTAGAACTGTATCTCAAGCTGTTCCATCTCCCTTTTGACTAAGACCACAGAGTCCTTTTGAAATGTGAATCTGTCAGGGGGGTTTGTGCATTTCTCTCCAGTGAGATGTCCCAAACAGTGCCTACCCAAGGTCCAGTTTATGGCAGTGAGGTCACACCAGCTGGGAACACGCTGGGGGTCCCACCCCTGACACATCTTTTCCACTTCCAGGCCCAAGGTGGGATCAGCAGCAGGACTCTCTGTCAGAGTGGGACTTGCTTTGAGGTTTGGTTTGGCTGCAGTGGCTGACAGATCAGTAGGATTCACCTTCTCCATGGCATTTGGCCACTTGAGGACCGGGAAACCTGGACAGCCCAGCTCGTCAGTTCTGTTGGCCTCCCAGAGGACGTCTTGTCTCTATTTTCCAGTGGAATCCTCAGTATTTCCAAGACTGATGCAATACCTGATCAGTTACATATCAGAATAAATATTTCCTGTACGTATATTTCAGAAGCTGAGTAATTTTCAGTTTGCCTTCATCTTTTGATGGAATCCAGAGGTGACACAACAAAGAGAATGAATGTGTCAGTATATTTTTGGACATTTCGCTCCACTCATGTTTTCTTTAGCTCTGGAGTTTTATATAAGCTGAAGATCCTTGATTGTTGTTCATATAAACTACCACAATAAAAATAAGACTGTATTAAGGCCAAATATTAGCTTTTATAACTTCTCCATTGCCACTGTGTGATTATGAAAACACTGGGTTTTTCAGAAAATCCTAATAAAGGATTATATATATATAATTTGTTCATACAATTGGGATATGTTTTTCTACTACTTTTATTTTCAAATTTCCACTGAAAGAACATAGAATATCACTGAATGTGATGATTTTCAGTGTTTCACATGGGTTTATAGTTCATATTTCTGGAACACTAATGTTCCGAAAACTTCTCACTCTACACTTTAATCCATAATGCATAGCTCCCGCTATCTTTTAATCATCTGTCTTGTTTAAATGTTGCTGGATCCCTGGATATGATATAATATATGAATGTTTCAGAGAAGCTGATGCCAGGCTGCCCTCTAGACACAGAAACTTGCTCAGTGAATGTGCGTGCAGTGAGTGCTTGGAGACAAACAACTGCAAGAGCGAGTGGGTGCAGTCCTGTTCACCCCATCCCTTCTTGCCAGGGAATGAGCCTGGAAATGAATGTGAGGCTTTCAAATCACCGCTCTGTGAGCTTCTAAATCTGGCCATCGATGCTGTAGCACCAACACCAAATTTTCCCATCATGTTGCTGCTTTTAAGTTTACAGAGGATTGAACAGCAATCTATTTATTTCCAGGGAGCCATAAAAATAAGAATTCATATATAAGCCTGAAGCAATCAAATCAGGTCTGCTCTTAATATAAAATTCTTTAAGGTTTGAGAGAAGAGGCTAGCTTCTCAAAATCATATTACAGAAAGTGATATGATTTATGGATTTGCTTTAACATTGTATAGAATGGCATCAAGTACAATATCTAGGAAAGACATGATCCTTCATTAACACTAGGAAAGGCTGCTCAGAGGAGATTCTGTGCAACTGTGATTTAACTTAGTTGTACTGGTTTCATTCCTGACAGTTGCTAGATGGCAAACATCTTGCTGTATGTAGAAATTATCTGTTCTTCATAGGGAAGAAGGGATGATGTATTCAGGACCATGTTGGCCTTGTTTCTGGGGAGACATACTCGAGCCCTTACTCTCTCAAACACACTTCTGTGACCTTTCCTGAGCCAGCTAATCTTTGGTATCTTCATTCTCTTCAAAATAATGAAAATATTCCTTCTTTATGCCGCCGGAGCTTTTCTGAGTCCTGAGATACTTTATCTGGAACACAGAGGAGCTCTAACAATAAATTTATTTTTCAGTTTGCATTTCCAGCCTGTAACTGACTGCGTCAGCATTTCAGAGCAACACTGTAACTTCCCAGGGCACCCACTATCTCCACAGGGATTTTTGCAGATATTGTATGATTTATGAAGGGGTAGCTGCCATCCTGCATCCTGTGACTCTTTCTGCTGTTTTTCAATGGCCAGCACAAGGCCTGGGTGCCAAGCCACAAAGAAGATTGTCTAGCAGGAGCAGCTGCTGCTTGGCAGCTGCAGCATCAGAACAGCTTTGAAGCTGCCCACGGCTCTGTCAAGTTTTAGCTGCCAAGAGACTGCCTTGGCTTCTTTGTCCTTTAGAGATGCCATTTGCTAGTAAACATCCTTTGGTTCTTTGCAATTTTTCATGTTGTGCATGAGCTCTTAGTTTGTCAACAGGGGATTCAAAAGTATCATTTTCATGGGGAAAGAAGGGCCTCGAGCTTAAAAAAGTGGCAAAAGTCGTAGAAATGTTGGTGCAAGATGATTTGCATAAAGCAAAATATTTAGAGAATGTAAATTCAGTTTGAAAATAATTGCTAATCCGTCATCCAAGGTTATGTTTTATAAATAGGGAACAAATAGAAAAGCTCAATCATGTCTAGTGCTCTGCTGGAAATCAGGTTCCTGAATGGATTTAAGGCCTGCTTCTAGAAAATTTAAGAGCACTTTGAAAATGAGGGTACTTGGATTTTACAGATAGAGTGTGTCTCTACAACTGGTTTTATGGACTATAAATAATTAAATGAACAAATATGTTATTTGACTTTCCATTCAAACAAAAAGAAAGCAAGAAAAGCAATCTCTGCATGTTTAAGCCCAAATAAGACTTTCTACTTCCATACTGATTTTTTTAAAGCAGTTCATAGCTGATTTGTCAAAAATTACTTAGAAATGTGTCATACACTGTTTACACTGGAGTTTTCAGCCTTCAAATAGTTCTGGACAAAAAAAACCCCAAAATATTTCCTTTTTGTATAAGCCTTTTATCAAATACATTGTCCTCTAAAGGTTTCAGGGCTAAATTTATTTTCCAAGTAGACGTTAAAATGTTGCTTATGCAGTTTAATTTCTACTTCAGCTTTTCTTCTGTCAGTTCTTAGTTCTAAATACAAATTCAGCATAAAAATGCCAAGTGTTTCTTTTATTTTTCTTTTTTATTCCCAAGGTGAAGAAAAATAGAAGTTTTTTACATGAGGTAGAAATTTAATGGCTGTGAAAGAGCACTGGTTGAGAGCACAGGTAATTTCATTGAGTGCCTGGCTTTTAATTTGTCTAAAGAGTTAATACCAAGTTTTCCATCCAGGTTCCACTGGCTTAATTTCAAGGTATATGCTCACCTAATAGTGGGCATTGACGAAACAAAGAAAGATTGCTCCATCAGAGTTTGACCCCTTGTGTTTAACTGTGATTAATCCTGTCTGTCCACATATTAGCCCAAAAACCCATTTTCAAACTGCTTTGGCCCCCTCCAGTAGGTTCTCAGCATTACCTTCTGGATGTTCCACAAATTCACGTTTTGTTCTGTGTAATAAGGTCAAGCTGCAAAAATGGGTAAAGGTTTCAAGGTGGGGTTTTGCTGAATGCTGTTTCTGGAACCGAGGTGGGAACTCGGAAATCCTGTGGTGAAACAACATTTCTTTGCAAGGAGCAGCATCAGTAACAGCGAGAGAACTGAGGGGGTTCATGACCAGTGATAGAGCTGAGAGCAAATTAATTTACATTTTGCCCTGAATTAGGCCAAAGTAGAATTCACCTGCCTTTGCTGCTATGTCACTGGACCTTCCTCTGCCAGCTGACCCATCCAAAATGTTATAAAATAATATATAAGGTATGTGCTGGGTGAAACTGAGGGGTAGGAGCGGCAGCTTCCTTGGGAAAGGGGGTGGTTGAAAAAAACCTGCTTTTTTCTCTGTGTGTCATTCTCTATGGCCATCAAGTGCTGGATTAAGGACAGGCTTCTTTCTCTGCAATATAAATGGCAATTTCTGTCTGTATTTTCCTGGGTTTGGGTAGTAGCAGGCCTCATATCACCCAAGGTCAAGAGAAAGTAGAAGGGAAAATTTAGGAGTCTGCTCTTTAATTCTTTTCTCACGGACAAGAACGGATGATGAGACAAAGCACTGCCTGTGTCAGGCCCAGATAACAGAACTTCATCCCTCATTCCCCACAAGAAGGAAAATCGTGGCATGTACATTTTTAACCCAAATTCCCACCATATATCTGTCCTGGGGTTTGGGACAGTTTGGTTGTTGTGTTTGTTTTTCTTCTGGCTTGTAAAATGGCTCTTAACACCAGAAGTTGGAAGATGGGATTTCCCAATTTTTGTCTCATTTCTATTCATCTCTGTTTCCTTGGAGATGTTCCAAAGAAATATTAAACTATCCTAGTGCACTGAATTCAGATGGAGCTCCTTCCTCAGACACAAGTCCCATCGGAGGGACTCACGGAGAGGTTTCTCTGGCACTGACAGTTGGAAATTACCATGTTTCAGAAGTACTTACAATTCCCGTGCTTAACACTGGGGAGAAGATCCTGCATTGAGGGAAGAACAGACAGAAAATCTTTTGCAGATAAATGAGTGACACACAATGTGTTTTCTCTTCAGCTCATTTTTGCTGCTCTTACTTTTTAATCTGCTGATCTTGAATTTTGATCTCTGCTAATCCTAAAAAAATGACCAAAATTATTATTTGAAATGATATACAGCAAAGTCTGTTATCTTTTATTTAATCCATCTCTTTATACAGCTACCTTGCCCCTTCAGAATTCATCCTAAATCATCTATTTTAAGCAGTATCAAAAGGAATTAGTCATCCCCACGCTGAAGTTGAGACCAGCAGGCAATGATTCTTGTTATGTTTCAGTTTACATCTTCCTTTTTCAGTGCATGACAAAAGGGCATTGGCTTAATTACCTGTGATGTTCCTGACTGGAGGGGAAAGGTTCTCAGTTTGAACTTGCTAATAAAAAGCAAACATGCTTATTGTAAACCACTTCATTGTCTTTTTCCTTCTGGCTGACATTTATGAATTGCCCTCACAGGAGCCTGGGTTGGGTTTATCGAGTACAGATAACAGAATAACCTTCTATATGAACTACAAGTATAAACACTGTCATTGGTGTGCTCCTTAGGATTTCGTGCCAAAATATGGAAAACTACGTGCACTGCTAACAGAAGGATGATGGCCCACTTGATATCTTGCTTTACATTCTCTTTGGGATCTAAAAGTGATTTTCAAATACCATGGCTTGCAGAAGTAACAAGTGGCGTTGTTTGTCATTTCTGCTGCAAATTTGCTTTTGCTTTCACACCTACTTGAGGGCACTGAGGCTGCACCACTGTCCAGAAGGGATGGCAGGATCTGAGTTTTGCCTCTCTATCCCACGTTTAATTTTTCAGTAGATATAGATCACATTCCTAGGGCACAGCCAGTCACTGTAGTGCAATAGTGAGCACCACCTCACCAACAAGGGGTTCTGTGGGTGTTCAGACAAGCCCCAGTAGAAGAAAGTAGACCAGGTACACAAAATGGTGAAAATATTCTCCAGGTTACATATCATTAAAGCTTTTCAGAAATCAGGATGTCTGCTGTAATTGTATATTCCCTGACAAGAGGTTTGACCTCAGAATTCAGATTTTATGTTCAGCATCATAAATTGCTTGCTAAGCCTTAGGCAGAAATTTTTCTTACAGAAATAAGATTTCTGTTGTAGATGAACACTGGAACATTATAAAAGACTCGTTTTGTAATGAACCTGCTTGCCTTGAAAACAAATAAACACAGTTTTAAGAGCTTTTTCCCTAAATGTGTAAGGCAGACTCTCTCCTGCTCATGACTCTTCTTATTTAGTTCTCTCCCTCACCAGCAAGAAAAGAAAATATGAAACAGCTTCTCTCCGTTAAAGCACCTTTCCCTTCTTGTTGCTTCTTTGCTTCGTTGTCTTCCCTGTATTTCCTGTTAATGTTTCTAATGTAGCAGGGTACTCATTCCATGAGTACTTTACCACTGAGGGACAGAATAGAGGTTTAGTTTTAGTGGTGAAAACAGACGTTCTAGTAACTACTGCTACTACCTGCACTTAGGGGACCTCCTTAGCTTACCTGTACATTACTTTTATGGAAGATAGGCTGAAAACTGCTAGTCAGGAAACCCACCAAAAGTGAAGGCTTGGCTCTTTTTCTGAATTTAAAAAAAAAAAAACGGATGCCTCTTTTGTTGAAATTGTTACTGATTTTTTATTCTATCTGGCCAACAATATGAACCCTAGCATCAATTTAAACTTGATTTAGACTGTGAATTATGAGATTTTAATTAGATGAGGTGGTTGTAAACTGCTGATTTTTTCCTCCAGTGGAAAGTGGTGCTTAAATGAAACCATTAAAGCAAGCTACTTCTAACTCCATTGTACCAGGGAAAGCTTTCCAGGCATAGCACATTGTGTTTAGTATCACTTTAGAATTCTATAAATCTTTGATCAGCTTTTATTTAATCTTTGTCTAAATTGGAAGATAGCAATAGTCCCTTAAGATTTTGTATGGAGTTGAATGAAATTTAATAAGGCGCCTGACAGTTATTTGATTGTGATTCGTAGCATTTTCATTTTACAGACTTAAGCAATACTGACCTCAAAAGGACTGTCATTCAGACTAGGTGGAGGGTGGGGAAATCAAATATTTTATTCTTCTTTGTTCCAGACCTTTTTACTTGATAAGCCCTTAATAAAAGTAGGAATGAAGTCCTTGCCAATTCCTAGACCAATTCTCTATTCTCTATTCTCAGAGATAGCAGATTCATTTCTGGAACATTTTAGAGCAGGAAATGCGAAACAAGACAACATCTAAATGGCTTCGCACTGACAACCTTGACAGACTATAAATTTGGAGCTGAGAGGAGCTCGGACATGGGGTGACATGGGTTGCTTCTCAGGGGACCACCTGGTGAATTTTGCGGGTCCCCAGAGCAGCCCGCGGGTTGCCCTGAGCTCCGGGAGGTCCTGCTGCCCGCTCAGGCAGAAACTGTGTGTTTTGAAACAATGCGTCCAATTATTTCAGCCTGATGCACAACACAGAGGACTGAGAGAATGAACCTGACCTCTGCAAAGTTTCCATGTCTGGCTCTCAGAGCTGCCTCTCTCCCAGGCTCATGGAGATGCCATCTCCATTATTAAAGCACAATTGCATTAGTGACGAGCTGCTTCCCTCAATTAGTTTTGACGCGAGGTAATTTTATGGCTGCAAGTATACTTATCTTTGACTCTTGATGGATTTTCCTATGTCCTTGTTTACTACCTAGACCATCTTTTCTTTTCTTTTTACATTTGCTCAGTGTTTCCATTTGAATCGCAGTTATGTATTATTGCTTATCATTTGCATTACACTAATGGCTAAATGTCAAGGCTCCATTGCATTACACACAATAAAATATATTAACTATATTTTTAAATCATTGACAGAGGCTGCTGCTATGTCACTGTGCTTACAAGAGTTTGGTTCAATAACAATGAACTGTTTATTTTCTACTTGCAAGTGAAACAATCAAGAAGCAAAAAGAATGAAAAGTGAGTGGAAAGAGTTGGTTTTAAGCAGAGATTTAATTGGAGTCAGTGACTGAGTACTTGATATTGTGCTGGCTTGAAACAGATGAACTTCACTGAATATCACGAGCAAATGTAAGGACCTTTACGAGGCAAAACTACTGCAGGAGCATAAAAACTGGCATCTGGCCCAAATTTTTGCTGCTCCAGTACCCAGTCCCTGACAGTAGCTGCTTTGAAAGTGTGACAGACAGATAACCTGCCCTGCAGAATTCCCATTCTAGTCTCTAGCAGTAGTTAACTTAAACTAATCAGGGATAATACCCTTTACAAAACACGTGCTTGGGAAATGATTCTGGCCTGCTGAAGCACCAAAGCACCTAAAGCACCGAAGAAGGAGCTTTACATAAATATTTGGACAGGTTATTTACATGTTTGCCTATATTTATGTGTATCTTATGCTGCTTGTTCGAAAGTGTGGGAGGCAGAAAAACAGAGTATCAGAATTCAAGGCTGGAATCCCTTTCATTCTGGGTGCAGTTCTGGCAAGATGCTCCCCCTTTAGGGAAGTGTTTCTCTTACTGTTAGCTTCAGTAACATGAAGAGTTCTATTCAGCTCAGTTTGACCTCTCCTACAGTTAGGACAGTGCCCAAGGACCATCATCAGATGCTTTTTGCGTACACTTGGAAAAGCCCATTTGAACAGGATTTTCAGTGCCACTTAGCTGACTGGGTGCCTGGGTTTAAAAAGGGATCTGGACACTTCTAGATGGTTCTGAAAGCTTTTAAGTGGCAATAAATAAAGATAAGTAAAAAGGAGAAATTTCTAAAGTGCCAACTGACCTCCTTTCCGTTATTCTGCTCTACATATGCCTCTGGATCTTTGGGAATCTAGAGCTTTGGAACTAAGAGTGGGAAGTAGCAACACAATAGAAAATAGAATCATAGAATCACAGAATAATTTAGGCTGGAAAAGACCTTTGAGATCACCAAATGCAATGATTAATCCAGCACCACCATCATGTTCACCATCAAACCATGTCCTCAAGGGCCATATCCACATGTTTTTTAATCACTTCTAGGGATGGTGACTTCATCACTTCCCTGGGCAGGTGGGTTGGTATCAAACCCATCTGCAGGCTCCCAGCTGGTCTGTATTTGGAGCAGTGGTTCACACTGATTGTAAATGACCACAAGTTTTTTAAATGTCTGGCACAAAATCAAGAATTTAATTTCTATTCCAGTGAGGAGGCAACCTAATACTAAAATTCAGCAACGTGTGGAGGCTTACTGCTCTTTATAAGAATATTCAGTTAGCAGTAAGTCAAAAGAAGACAAATGCTCGCTGGTGCCATGTCTTGCAAGGTTGTTCTTCTTCCTCAGGAGTCTATTCATGAAAAAAACCTGATTCTACTTACCTAATATTGGGGTATATTTGGAATGAATATTATTACAGGCCATCACATTTTGAATTTAATTCAGAAGTGTCAGCGCTCTGGAAACTGAACTCAGCTCTCCTTTTCAGTACTGTTCTTTCGGAACTGTGCGTGTTCAGGTGCGTTCCTCACTCAGAGAGATTCTGCATTAAATCTGTAAATATGCACAGCTGATTGCCAATAACATTAATGGGAACTGCACCTGTATTCATAGGAGAGAACAGAAATTGTGCCTTCAGGTTTGCTATTTCTTAACAACAGTAATGATGCTTTGAGGGAAGTATTACTTTAAGAACAGAGCCCATTTAATTTGCTTGGACTTTGAAATCTTCTGGTAGAGAGTAATTGCCTGACACAGAGCTCCTAGGAGGTGAATTTAAATGAAATACATTTTCCAAGATGCAAAACAAAATTACTAAATGCCTGATTAGAAGATCTGTGTCACTAGTACTGCTTCATCATGAGGAGTCTCTTAAAAATTTCATATCAACACTTGCCTTTCACAGTCCACAGCCAGGTGCCTATTAAGGCACAGAACAAACTATATCTGCTTGTCTGACACGGAATGGAGCAGAGATCAGTACACAGAACACACAAACCTATGTTTGTAGTGTGCCAGGGAGCCCCATGGAAGAGGACAAATCCGTGGCATGGCCCTGGGAAGGCACTGCATGAACCTCCTGAGGCGTACATGGCTGAGCTTCTCTTTTCAGGGCTGTGGGAGAATATTCTGGTTGTTGGAGTGGTTTTTTTCCTTCCCCTTAAAAGGCAAGATATAAAACACTATGAATTTTAAGTTTTCAAATAAAGAAGAAGAAAAAGTGGCCAAACATAAACTGCAAACAGGGAAGGGATTTCTGCACAGGAAAATGGCTCTGGCCATCAGGCACATCTCTTAGGAGACACGGAGGATCTCTTATTTATTCTTCCTTACTCCGTTTTCCTTGCAGTCTACCAAGCAACTGGTTGTGTCCTTGACTGGTTATTCTTGAGGTAAGCCTCCAAACTTCGGATATATAAGGCCAGGAAAATGTCTAAGGCTTGATGCATCATCACACTTATGCCTGTTTAATTTAGGGATAATCAAGGATGCCCCAAATTCAGGATTATGAATAAATAATTAAGCTCAACATCCATTTCAGAGGTTAACCACTTAGAATTTAGGTTGAATTCCTCTTCTGATAGAGTTTTCAAGGCTAAAGAGTTGCAGTTAACTAGTGAAATTTCAAATAAAGTGTTAATTAATTTAATTTTATAAAAACAATATTTTAGCAATCAAATGACCATGATTTTGCTCTCCCTAGTTGTGTTAATTTATAGTGAAGAAAGAGCTGTTTAGAACAGCATGTGCAATTCATATACTTAATTTCTGATAATCTCTAAAGAATCTCAGCTGTGTTCAGTACATATATTTTGACTGAAAACTGGCTAATTAACATGAACTGCACAAGATTGCTATGCCTGAATCCATTTCCTAGTTTTCTTCTGAACCTTTTTCAGTAGGGGGAAAGGGAGCTGTGTTATCAGAATGCAGTAGGATTTTTTTTTATGGTGTTGCACAGTTTTTTTGTAATGTGACATTATACAGCAGCCTCATTATATTCAACTCAACAATGTGTTGCTCAGCCATGAGGTTGATGGCTTCATGGAGCATGGGGTGAGTTCAATTCCTCTTTCTAAAGGAGATGCATCTTGCTTCACTGCTTATTTTCTGAACTTTAAAAGATGCAACTTTACAAAATATTCTACAGCTCCTACTTGGGGGGAATAGAAAGTGGTTCAGTGACAGACTGCAGTGGAGGCCATTATGAGGAAAGCCACACTGTTCTGGGTGAGAGAACACCTCTCCCTTCTTTAACCTTCCATTGCCTTCATTTTTGGAATGAATAGCCCCTAAAACCTCTGATATTTAAATCTCAAAACACTGCTGCTCACACTATGCTGTCTTGACTTTCTCCTCTATTTTGTCTCCCATCACGACTGTGTGTTCTTTTGCTGAAAGTTTTCCCGAATTGGTTTGTCCCCATTAAAGGGTATTATCAGTTACACTGCAAACCACACACTGAGCTTGTTACTCCTGCTTGCTTGTAATCGCAGCTCCTTATCCAGAATCTCAGATGTGCCCCGTGCCCAGCACACAGACTGTGGGATCCTCATGCTGGGAGGGGACAGCTGGAAAAAATGAGGCAAGTTCATATTGCCTGGATCTGACAGGTTGAAAATGAACTGCAATGACACTGATAGAGGTGACGTGAGAAGAATTTTGGGCCAAATTTGCTATTATGCCCAAAACACAGAAATTCCCAAGAAGCATATTTGTGGTTAGAACATACGCTTTCACTTTTTGAAGTTTTACTGAAGAGAGAAGTTGCTCAGTGTGTGTGAAGAGTGTTAGAGTTGTATGCATGTTCATTTTAATGGCTTGCAAAAAGCTTACCAGAAGCAGCAATCCAGGGGGCTGCAGAGTCTCTGGCTTTCACTGCCTCAGTCTACTCACAAGGACATGATCAAGCCACTTAAATCCTCACGGGACCTGCACCTGTTGTCTTCCCAAAGGCAGTTTCCATTGTCGGAGGAATGAAAACTCAAAGAGGACATAAATCAGCTTCATTTAATAGCATTCTAATTCCTAAATTTCCTTAGACAATGACAGCATTTATCAAAACTGCTTCAGTGTTGTTTCTCCTCTGTGTTTTTCGAGGCAGGGTAATGCCTTCCTTGCAGAGTGCATAACGACGGATCATTATTTGTATTTAAAACAACAAAATCATTTATTTTGAGCTTGGCAATGCTACAGGTTTTTTTAATGCTGCTCTGCCTTTGATGAGGAAATTGTCAGCTGAGGAGGGATTTGGAAAGCAGTCTTTGTGTATTAAAAAACGGGGGCTTGTTTGCGGGCCTCCAGACACCTCTAAGAAACTCTTCAGTGAGCAAGTCTATCAAGTCAGTGAGACAACTCATGAAGTGAAGTTCCACTAAGCATGGACACAGGTGTCAGATTTACCCCTGCAGGAAATCTAGATCCTCTGAGAGAAACGCTTGAGGTAAACTCTTTATCCTATCCTAAGGTTTGTCAGCAATTTTTCTGGTGTTACAGGCATGGCAGAATTCTTCATAGTGATGTAATGCTAAGTATTCCTAGAGTTCCCATAACCATTTACTGTGAGACTTGTCAGATAGAAAGCTCTTCCTGGCCTGTAGGTGCAAGGAGCCCTGTTTCCTGTAGTTTTTTGTGTGTGCTGATTTTTGTCAGCAATCCATAGCCTGTATTTCCTTGGGATGCCTTTCCTGTGTGCCACAACTCAGGAGCAGCAGAGAGGGCAGTGCTGGTGCACAATGTGTGAACATTTCAGGACAGGCCTGAAAAGCTGGGTGGGCTTTGTGAGAACTTCAGAAAAGCTGGAAGCGAACACACACCTCCAGGCTTGAGCAGTTTCAATTAGTATTTGTCACAACCAATGTCTTTGCATTTCAGAGGCAACTCTGTCCAATGTGGGAAAAATGTCCTCTGAAAATACCTGCTTATTTCTTCTTTCAGATGTCAGCATGCACAGGCCTAGTATTCTTCCTGCTCAGTAGAAAACATTGGCCTGAGCTGTTCCTGTGAATTTGGCACAAGTATTCATAAGAAGAAAGGTCTTTTTAGGGTTGTCTCTTGAATATATCCTGTCACATACAGATCTGTTACTTACAGACCTGAATCTCTTTAGAACTGTTTCTAAATAACCTGATTTACACTCCTGCTATTCTTGTGTAATCAGCAGGACTCACCCAGGTACAGGGACTGAGAATTCATCCTTTGCTCATGAAATTTTCATGGTCAGAATTTGAGAGTTTTGAAAACTTCAGCGTGTTGAAATGCATTAATGCTCCTGAGGGTTTCACAGTAATGAGAGAAATGCTTGCATTTCATTTGTTTTAAAGTAATTCAAATAACCAAAGTCCAGGTTTCACAAGAAGTCATTTGGAAGTGAGTATCAGTATTTTTACAGGGAGTTATTGAACTGATTGGAAATATTTAAGGCTGCTTCATGACAGGGAGCCTTCCAGTATCTAATGAAAAGGGTCTAGCTCAGAAAACTGAAATAGTTTTTAAACTGCGTTTAAAATTTTTAAAAAGAGCAATTATCCCAGAAAATGTGATTTCAAAGGCAAATCTAATTTTAAATCTACTATAAGTTCAGTTTGAAGTCTCTCAATAAGTTTCATTAGTGACTGTACTCTCAGAAAACATGTCTTGAGACAAGATACTAAACTTGAAGGACCATTGTTCTGTGAAATACAGCAATACAGTGCTCACTGATATATATCTAGAGAATAATAGAAGATCATGTCATTTGCTTTCTCTCTGTTCTGAACTTGAGGGGAAAAATTAGGTCCATGCTACCACAGATCAGTTACCCACCCCTTAGAGGAGACTTGGTAATTAAATTAGTATCTTAGATGCTGTTTTGTTCAATATATTTCTGCTTTTATTCCCCAATCTTTCAATCTGCCATTATGTATTTAAGGCTATTTTAAGACTCTACTTTGAAAATCTAAGACGATTTATTTTACAAATTATGTTAAGCACCCAGAGAGAGCACAGGAGCTATGGAGAGAATGGGACATGTTATTTCTGAGAATGTCAAAGGGACTGAAAACCACTCTGGGATACTAATTCTTCCTTCACAGCACATCTCCATTTTATACTTCATCTGTACAGCAGCTTTAAGTAACACCTCTCTGATGGAGGAGTGCAGTGGGAAAGTTAATAAACACTGCAAAGATGACCTGATTATTCACAGAATGTTGTGAAGTGCTGAGCATCTCCCAGATTTAGGATAAAGACCTCAGCATTACTGCAGCCCAGTATTCACAACCAACACCTACTCTCAGTTTTGCCCTCACTGGCACTGACCTGGGAGTGCAAACACTCCAGGATGTGGGTTTTTAACAGAAAAGAATGTGCATGGTAACTTTGCGGGCCACCATTGCAAGCCCTGCATTTATTGAGAGGTTGGCTGCTCCTTTGAAAATTTACTTTTCTGCGTTTAATCTGCTCACCAAGAAGCAAACCCTTATCAAGTGAATCAGGTGATGTCATTTGAAAGCCAAAGGGTCTGACTGTGCTGGAGGGAAGATTTCTGCTCCCAGCAGTGATTCTGGAGAGCCAAGGGCTCAGCTCCTGTTACTGCTGCCTGGGCAAAGGATGAGAGGGCTGGACAGAATGGGCTAGGAACAAAACAAGAACTCCTAAGCCATGGGCATCACAGAGCGTGAAATCTCCACTGTTGCACACATACAGGGAAAATCCAGATGTCTCTCTTTACACAGAGATATCTTCTGTCTATGTTTTATCTGAGCCATGGTGAAGGGCGTGAGCAAGCTTCTTACTTTGAACATTATCAGGGATTTAAAGACTGCTTCTTTTCTGCTCTCATCTATTTCCCTGCCTTCATTGTCTTCCACCTTTTTGGAAAAAGCAGATGCTGAACTTATATAAAATATTTTTATTACCTTTGTTTGTTGTTGCTTTACATTATTTTGAGGAGTGGCCCAGCATCCCATGGACGTTAGAACTATGAACAATACAGCTTTTTACCATGAATTAAAACGTTGCACTCTCTCTTAGAAGCCCACCATTATTATCCTAACATAGCACAGCATGAAGCAGATTTAGTTACAAAAACAAAATAAAATTATTCTGGTACTGCTATCTCTTGCCCCTCTAACACATGTTTAATTACCCATCTTGTTGAAGGTTTTATAAATATAAGTCCTGTTAATATACATGTCCTTTTCTCCACCTCTGTGAGTGCCCCATAGAAATCAGGTGGGCAGAATGGTGCAACTGATCTCTGTACAGTCCTGTGGACTTTTAACTCAGGATTATGACTTTGAAAGGGTTATTAGGAACAGGAGACTTCTTGATCTGATCCAATTCAGGGGTGAGCCCATCAGTACTTTGACTACTTTTTTCAATTTTATTTTATTTTTTAATCTGAAAGTTCAGTGGAAATTCAAGTTTCCATGCTTCACAAAGAGCTTTAAACCTTGACCGATTCTGTTTTTGACAACTGTGAAAACCCTATTTCCCTGTCTTGGAGATTCCATGTAACAAATCCATCATCATTTCTCTCTGCCTCTCTTGTACTGGCTGAAAAAAGTCAGGATTTCTTGTTTGCAGCAGGTTTCTCACCTGTAAAGTAAATCATAGCTACACGGGCTTTACATGAGTAACGAGAGCACTTGAATACTTAATTCTAAATGTATACTCTGGCAAATGAAGGAAACTATTACCCTGGAACAGCGCACTTCAAACATTAATCACAATTATTAATCACACAAAGTTTTTTGAGAAACTTGAATATAAGTCCAGGCCTATAGTAATTGTCATATTAGCACATATTCAGTGCATACAGCAAAGTAGTTGCATGAAATCATTCTGCAACAAATAAGTGTTTTGCAGTCTGATTCAATTTAGTTCATGGCATCAAGTCATTCTGATTTTTTTTTAAAAACATTATAATAAAAATAAGTAGTTTCGAGGTCATAGAAATCTCACTCTCTTTCTGAATTGCCTGAGAAGGTCTTTGCTGGGAGTTAACTGACAATTACAGATTCTTAGGATTTCTATAGTTCTTGAATGTGTTTGTTATATACCATTAGTCACCAGGTGAAGCCCGTCAGTAATGGCAATACCCTTCAGCAATAGCTGGGGAGAATTTAACACTGATTGATGGCAGGTCATCTGGAATTGGTTGGCAGAATTTCCAATTTTCTGTTGGGAAATTGCTTATTTCTTGAAGTCTATTCCCATTTTTACAAGTGGACAGCCAGCTGAGATTATACATTATTATGTGTCTAACTATAAAATTGTGATGGATGGTGTCACACATTTGAAGAGAGAGTTAAACATTTCATTTAGGGCTGGTTTTAAGAAAAAGGCTAAGTAACTTTAAAATATAAACTGTAACCTATCTTTGGCTTTTATTTGTTCATCTAGATTCAGAACAGAAGTGTTGCACTTTAACCAGTTTTAAACAAAGAGTTACTTGCTTTGTTATTATTCTTATTAAGTATTCAAAAGGTTATGATATCGTTGTTGTAAACAGATTTTCAGTTTCTAAGACTTGTCCAGGGACTGACTGATGGAGCAGATTAATGTTTTGTTTCTACTTTTGGGACCTCAGTTAGAATTCTGGCAAAACTGCATTGACAGAAAATCAAAGGCCATTCAGCAAAGCCTTCCTATGGTTCCTCTTCTAAATCATGAGGGAGGGCAGCCAAAAACAGCCGGGCATTTCCTGTTTCCAAGGGAATACGTGATAAAAGCCGGTACAGACTTAGCATACAATGTGTATCATCTCTTTGAAACCTGGCTGAATTGTTCGGGAACAAAGAACCCACGCCCTGCTGCAATCGAAAGGAAAAGAGTGACCTGAAGAATAAAAGCTGGAGATGTAACTCACACGAGATATGTATTTATGACAGTCTCAAAATAGAAACAAAAGGAAAGGGCTGTGTGCTAAAGATTTAAAGCCAAATTTTCATAAGATTGGCATCACTAAAATGAGGCTGCCTGTGGAGAGCTCAGAGCTCTTTCTTACAAGCCCAGGTCCCCAGACTGTGACAGCAAAAGCTAAGGGCCTTCACTTGAGATTTAAGGTAAGAAAGGTCTTGACTTGGCAGCTCTTCAGAGTGAGCCTTTGAGGGTAACAGCAGAGCTAGACATCTCACCACGTTGTTTACCTTCACTTGTGAAGAGTAGCAGAATATTCACGGAATACTCTTGAGTTGGAAGGGACCCCCAAGGATCATTGAACCAGATTTCTTGTACCTCCTTTCTGACTTATTTAAACTCGATTTCTTGCCTATAGTGTGAAATAGCTTAAACAAGATGGGGTCGGGGAGCCCTCCCCTCTTTTTCAGCAGCCTCAGCTTTGTCACTAGGGGTTTCTGGAAGATACTAGAGGTGGCATTGCAGCCACTCTGACAGGGACTCTCTCACTTCTTGCAGCGTGTTAATTACTGGGCTGAGTTCAAACCACCTCTCCTTCGACTGTATTTCACAGATAAATTATTATTGCAAGTTAATTCTGTAATGCTCCATCCCCTGCCGGTTTATGGGCTGCATATTCTGAATCTGCCAGCAGGTTCCAGAGCCTCAGAGGATTTGGGGCTCCCGGCTGAGTGCAGAGGTGCCTCAGCCCTGTAAGCACCGGGGTGACTGTCCCGTCCCTGAGGGGAACAGTCTCCTGATGGGTTTAGGTGACTACAGGCAGCACTGCTTCTTGCTCCCATATCTTGCTCTTAAAGCAAAAAAAAAATTGCCTTGAATTTCCCTTTGGGTATTTAACATCTCCCCTGGATCTGGCCCTGGTGTGTGCCAGCTCATCCTCACACCAAGTTCCAGACTCACAGTCCCCAGCCAGTGCTTTAATGAGAGGGGGTGCCAGGGTGAAGCAATGGCCACTCAAGGTACGAGGCCTCCCCTTCATGAACTTCGGTGCTGCTAAAATTTGGCCCTACAAGAAATCAAAGATAAAGGAAATTTTTTAGAAGCTAGTTCAAGCGTGCAAGAAAATCCCTGTAGAAGATAGGAATTGGCAGCACTACTTCAGAGGCTTTCATATTCCAAAATTTAATTAGATCTGCTCACCTAGAACTGTTGGAAATATGTTTACTGCTTTTAGATCTTTCTGTCTTATGAATTCCTATTATGAAGAAGCTATTAAATATCACACAGTGTCAGATTCAGAAGTCTATCCTACTAGGAGCAGCCAAATGTATTATTTACTGTTTGTCTCAAATTATACTTATTTTATTTATTGCACAAACAAATAGTGTGGGTTTTATTTTTTCTTGAACTAAAAATGCATTTAGGATCTGTCTTTATTTTCAGTGTACTCATTTTCACTACATATTATCTAACTTTGCTATATTGAAAATTAACTGACCCTGAATTGTTTTGTATGCCTAAGCTAGAAACTAAACAACATCCTAATTATTATTTTTAATCCCCAGAAAGTATAAAAACTAAACACATTTCTGCAACATTTGGAATCATACAAGCATTGCTTTATTTCCTCAGACCTAAAAGCCAATACTTGCATAGCTATTTGATGCTTTTTATCAGAAGCATTGATGCACATCAGTGGGAACTTTCTACCACCTTGAAAATGACTTTTAGAATATTTCATTAGCAGACTGTCTTTCAGAACTCAAGTTGACATTCATGTTTCTTCACACCAGTCTTTCATCCACAAAACTCTTTGTTCTGCTGAACAGTTTCGAGACAATATGGGCAATCAAAAAAGCAAAGGCTTATGACCTATCTGCATCTTCCATTCCAACATTTGATCAGTCTTATTCAAATCTCATCTTTTAATACTCCTTTGAGAACTTTCTGAGGATTTTTATTTCCTTCCTTTCATTATGATTATATTATTTCAAAAACTTCAAACTTAATGAAATGGTAACTCTCTATAAAGTGAGAGGGGGACGCCATTGGTGGCTACACATTTATCCATTTTCATCTCTTTCAATAGCTTACGTGGAGAGAATCTGAAATCCAAAATAGTGGGGAACGTCTTTTATATGTACATTTTGCATTCTGGGAGATATGTGGTTATCTTGCCATTCTGCATTTTTCTAAAAAATGCAGCACTGGAGCAAGTTGCTTAGGAGTCATAGGGAAGCAGAAAGCTGCCTGAGACCCGTGAAACCAAAGAATTTGTGTAGTTAGAAAGACAAAGGTCTTTATTACCAATCAATACCTCTACATTAAATTACATGACATTTCTTCAGGCTTTACCGCTTCCTGCTCTGCCAGCTGCCTGCACGTCCCTGTGTGGCCAAGGGTGCATTTGTGCTTTCCAAGGGGACTCCTGGATGCCCAGAGACCTTGTGCCCACACAAATAGGGCTTCACTCACACATTCACCTCACGAAAAAAGCTGGAGAAGCAAATTGTATGGCTGGTTCAGGAACCCAAAGCTGAAAAACAGACAAACATGGATACACTTGAGTTAAGGCTGCTTTGGGGCTCTTGGTTTCCCTCCTTGTGTGCAGGTCATGCTGGTGCTGCAGCAATAACAACTGAGCATCCTTCTTTCCACCACTGCTCTAACAAGTGAAGTTACTACAGTGTTGACATTAAATTTTGCATGAGAAGGTTACTTCTCTGGAGTTTAGGAGTGTTTTGGCTCCTGCTCCAAGAGGCAGTGCTTCATGTATGTCTGTCATACATAACTGGGCCACATTTTCACCTGGTGAAAATTTATGCCACAGCCAGTGAACTCTTTCCCATCACATATTCACACAAGCTTTATCAGCAGCTTCCTTTTTTTTTTCGTTAGATTTTATCCTAAAATAGAGACAAAAATTTATGTGCAGTGTCTGACAGAAAAAGTTTTATGTGCCACAGTAGTTCAGCTGCTGCTGAGTGGGATCTTCTTTGTCAATAGGTGCATTTCACTACCAGGTAAAATCTTTTCTGTTAGCAAGCAGATAAAATCTGCTTTGGCAGTATCTGTGCTCCTCTGCAGGTAAAATCTTCTCCATCAGCAACTATACTTTCCACTCAGATTTAATTTTCTCTATCAGAAAATGCCCTTCTGTGGCAAAACTTCAGCAGCTATTTCACAAAGCTCTTGCTCCTATTGAAGCAAGCTATTGAAAACGTTAAAACATTTATAAAAAGCTATAAAATTAATTCTCCAAAATATTGTTAAATGAAACATTTAAGCTTCTGCCAATATTGTTCTTGATGTCAAACTTCAAAAGCCAGGAAATAAAAACTTAAGGCAGATTTTATTCCTTACCTCCCCCTATCCCTTGCCCCAAACATGCATTTTATCTCTGCTGCAACTGCATTTTTTTTTTAAATCACAGATGCTACTGTATATACTTATGTTTTTCTTTGTAAGACTTGCCTGAAGAAGATTTCTGTCCATAATGTTGGACTTCCGTCCAACATTTTAGGGTAGTAATGGGCTTAAATGTAGGTGAAAGAGCCCCTAGAACTGTAGCAGCTAATGGACTGACAAGTACTTGCACAGTGTCTCCAGTATATTAAACAGGTTAAACAAATTAAATGAATTACCACATTACTGACTCCCATGCTACTTGTGAGATAAAAAACGCCATTTAAAGCAGTGTGTACACATCAATATGCAATCTGAACAGGCATTGTTCTCTGTGATCCACAGGGCACTGCTGGGACAGCCAGCTTTGTTGTTTTGGGGAACAGTAGGAATACATTTCCAGATGCACGAATTCCACCTGCTCTGAACAATACCAGCTCATGGTCCTGTCGGTTTCCACTAGTCCTCGTTTAACCTGCGAGGTGTCCAGCTGCTGGTGATGGAATTTGTCAGACTGGAGCCTGCTGTTCATTTGGAGCCATGTCAGGTGTCACGAAGGGCCTGGCTCCCGGAAAGCCGATTCCTTTTTGCAGAGGAGGAAACGCTCTCTTGTTGCCCCTGCAGAGGTAAGGACCCTATGGGCAGCCGTCACCACGTAGTTAACAACAGCAGCTGCAGCCTGAGCTCTTCAGAGTTAAACCTGCTGTGTAATGTATGGCCCACACTGTGCAATGTGTAATGCTTGGGGTTCTGACTCCTCTCATTAATTTAACCTCCCGTGGCCAGGGGCCATGGGGCAGTGCCCGCTCTCCAGGCTGCCAGCTCTTTAATAAACAAACAAACAAACAAACAAAAAATCCACAAACCAAAAAGAAGCAGAAAATTACTTTTCCACTGAGTTACTTGGGTTAAAGTAATTTCTCACTGTTCGGATTCTCAAGGACATTCTGAAGAAAATATGTTTGGAAGCCAGTCCTCACTGTAAAAGATTATATAGGTCAATTGTTTTCCTCCAAATCTCTTTTATATGGATATGATTCTTTTCATTCGTGGACTGAAGAGAAGTTGCAGAAATCCCTTCTTTTTTGAGTAAATGAAAAAACACCTGTAAATATTCTCTTCTAAGTCCTTCTAAGAAACTTGTGGTGGAGTTGTTACTTCCACTTTAAACTCTAAACAAATTGTGTTCTGTTTTCTTTAGTTTAACTTCATAAAAATACTGCTACTACTTCTTGCATTAGAAAACCTTTTCCCATTTGTAAACAGCATTTAGGGGTTCTTAGTGGACAGTTTAGCCTGGGAACTGTGGGATTTACAGTGGCCTGTTCTTTCCCTGGTTGAGAAATCTGGTCTTGCAATCACATATCGTATCATACCATCATATCACATCATATATCATATCGTATCATCATCAATGTATTTTTCTTTATTTGCTTATAAACTCAGCCTTTATTACCTCATCTACAGTGGTAGAAAATTGTTAGACCTTGTTGCTATCCTGCAGAAAATTCCAGCAGGAGGAAGTGTTCTAGGTAATGCTATCCCAGGAGCAAGAGGAAACAGGCTCAGCCCAGGAGGGTAAAGCCTTCCTGAAGTACTCAGTGCAGTGCCAGTATAGCCTCTCTAAACTGCTTAGAGATTTCCTCATGCTAAAAAACTAAGTTTCACCAAAAAACCCGCCTTGTTTACAGCGGCAAGGAGGGGAAAATGAAAGGCACAGGGAAGGAAAGGATTTCCAGCAGTTACCTCCTGTCTGTAACTCGCTCGTGAAAGATGAACAGTTCAGGCTTGCAAACAAAAAGCTGCAGAGGCTTTGCCCCCTGCCCAAAACCTAAAACTGAACCTGCTGTGATCAGAACCAGCAAAAGTGAACAAGAACTGCCAATACTGACAGGAGCTAAACAGCTGCTGCTGAGGGGTGGCACCTCCTTACAAACCTCACAGTGAAACAAGGAAAAATCACTGGTTACACGGAACAAAACAGCAATGTGAAATATTGATAAAGACATTAGGGAATAACAATGGAGTACTTGAAAAACTAAATGAGTCTGTTGTCTCAAGTGCATTATCATTTAACAAGCTTATTAAATATCACTATTTTAACAATTAATAGAAACCTGTCTTGCTGTAGGCCATTTTGATAACTGTTAATTATCTACAAATTCCTTTCAAAGTCCATGTGCTACTAAGAATGAGATTAGGCATTTCTTGCTTATGTAATTTTGAGCTAATTATAAGACTATTAGATTTATCTTCTAAATACTCAGTAAGTTCTCTTTTAACAATCATCTTATATTTAATTAAAAAGCAGTATCTGGCTTGCTAAATTTGAATTAAATGGTTGCTGGAGACACTAAATTAAAGTGTTAGTAGCATTTTACCAGTGAATAAAGGACTATACAGATATTTTCACAAAACAGAATTGTTATCCAGAAAGCAAATAAACAGACAGGGATTTTCAAAGGCATTGACGGGCTCTTTGGAACATTCTTGAAATAGAAAAGGATCCTGACTGCTGCTGTGCTATTTCTTACACAAAACTGAATTGTTAAAAAGCATGCATGGAAGGCATGTGAAAAATTAATGAAAATGGCTATTCCATTTTATAAAGGTAAGTAATAGAAGAGCTCCCACAACTGAAGTTAATACTTGTTTATGAACAGTCAGAAAATTTGTATTCTTTGGTCAATAAAAATGGAAAAATCCTCATTAAATTCTGTGTGCCTCAGAGAATATTGACAGTATTAGTATTATATGTGATCAGATTTTTAAAAAATATTTAGGGATCTAAAGATGAGTGGTTCCAAAGTGTCTTACTGTCCATTAAATTATTTATTATAAAGGCAAAAAAAAATATTTCCAAATAATTTAAATCTTGCATTTGTGTGTGATTTTATTTCTTTCATCTCCCTATAAAGCATTGTCCATATTAAGACATTTCTCCTGCCTCTTTTCCTTCACCAATCTGATTTTAAAAATCCATGTTAAGGGTTTGTTATTGTTTTTTTTTCTAAAGAAAATGATGGCTTTGTACTCCCTGCTGTAAAAATGACACTTAAAAAGTACTGTGAAGACAAATTACATTTTGCCTTTTGATTTCTTAAGAACCAGTAGTGGTAGGGACACTGTTACATTTTCTAAGAATGAATTTTAGTGTTTCAGTGCTACTCATAAGAAAATTCCTTGTCCATATATATTCATGACAAGTTCTTTGTGCACAGTCAGTGTCATGGAAAGTCACAGCATTTTTGAATATGAAGAGAAAGGCTTAAGTGGGAGAACAGAACACTCGAGAGCTATGATTTTTGAGTCATGGAAGCTTAGTTGCTGAGAGGTGTAAAGAAATGGAAAATGAGGGCTAGAAATAACTCAGGAAGTCAGTCTCTTTCTTTGTTAGCCTGGATAAATGCTTGCCCATCCTGTTTTATACACCCCCAAAGGTGGCAGTAGTGCACTCTCCTCTGGCGATTTATTTCATCATTGTTTCACTGTCCTTCCAGCACAAACGCTTTCCTCAGCTCTAGCCTGAGCACCGTGGTGCGGTTTGAGCCCACCGCTTCTCCTTTCATCTTTCACAGAGGCACCTCCCCGGTCGTTCTCTGGTCCTTCCTCACAGCTGCTTTCGCAAGAGAAGGCTGTTACCCCCTTCTGCCTCACCCTTCTGGTCTTCGGGCTAAAGAGCCCCAGCTCATCCCATTTTCCTGGAAAGGCAGGTGCTGTGTATTTCTAATCATTCCCCGGCGCTGCTGTAGTTCTGGCCGTGCTGCCCTCCAGCGCCCAGAGCAGTGCTCCAGCTGAGGTCAGCGCTGCTAAACAGTCCGGGGAGCGCTGCCCGTGCCTTGCAGCCCCTCCCCACCCTCCTGCGGCACGCTTCTCACAACAGCAACTTATTACTGACTCCTGTGCAGATTCTGAGCCATTAAACACCCCTGGATTTTTGCAGAGCTTTTTCTCCGCTGGCAGCTTCCTGCCTTACTCTTCCTTCTGCTTGTGTGCAGAGCTTTGTTCTCATCCCCAAACAATTGCACCTTGTTTGGAGCACTTCTCCAGTCTGGTATTGCCATTTTTATTGCTCCAGCAAATTAGCAGTCCCTTCCACCCCAGTTTTCAGTGCAAATTTAATGTCTGCTCCATTAACCAAGCCATTAATTTGAAATTATTTAATGATACCGGATACAAAGCAGATTGCTACGGAGACTCACCTGAAATATCCTTTCAGCAAGGCCATGAAATATTCATAACTAATCTCAGGCTAAAGTTTTCATTCTGTTTTCCCTCCCCTTGTAATTCTTTCATCTGTAAGATGCTTCTACAGGTTTAGAAAATGTTGTGTGAAGCAATGTCAGAAGCTGCAAGGGAACCAGTATGAACATGTTGTCTTCTTTATAGTTCTGGTATTGGCTCTTTCAGTTTCTTTTTTCTTTTGATTATTCCTCTGAGGTGGAAAAGAAACTGTCACTTTTTGCTTTCCCAGTGCTTCTGCAGGACCTCCTGTAACAGCCAGGATCAACATGAGGATTCTGACACTTGGTCATAGGACACCCCGCCTCAGTCCTACCTGCTTTCGTTCCACCTGTGCAGGTGCAGCTTAGGCCTTGATAACATGAATTGCTTTACACATCAGGCTTTGACAGCGTCAAGGAATACATCATTAGGCTAATAAATTTGGAACCCCTGGCTGATGTTCAGATTTACAGCTGAGTGTTCCAAAGTGCAGGCACACAGTGAGGAGCTCAGTGTGACTCAGCAAGCAACAGGCTCAGCAGTGCCTAGCACAGACCTGTGCCCACCAGGAATATCCGTAAACCTCCGTGTTATTGTGTCTTTGTTCCAGCCTCGCAGCTAAGTGCAGGAGCTGCTCTAAGGGTGTATCATTAAAGACAAGCATTATCTCAATTACAAGGTGAAGATAACAAAAGGCTCTTTATATTTTCTTTATTTCTCCCTAGCTCTGCGTGTGTTTTCCATCTTTCAACTGTGCTCTTTTCATCTGATTTATATCCTCACATTAAATGTTATCACAAATCATGAGTTGTTCTCACTTAATGTTTATTACTGCAGATAACTATTATCTCTCACAGTCCTGTTGGCTTTATCTTTATCTTTGAGCATTTCAGTGCCCCCTTTAATTATTTCATTTTAAGGTGCTTTACTCCTACCTCTCTAAGTTAAAAATGTATGCAGACTGCAAATGGCCCTAAAAAATCTAGTGGAGGACTCAGTGAGAAACTTCTAACTTTAAAGCATTTGACTTCCATTGGGATATCCTGAATTCCTGGGTGCAGCTCCCTGGTGCCCCACTGCAATCACAGGGACAGGTAGGTACCTCTCAGTGGAGTGTGATCTCTCTGACCAAGACAAGGCAAACTGTGTGCAGGTGCTGAAAGTCACACCAAAGACAAGATCTGAGGGTGAGCAAAGGACTCACCAGTCCTGTCTTGGCACTGCGGGGATGGATGTGCTTCACAACCAGAAAACAGCTTTGCAACTCAGGTGCGTCTCTCTTTTCCCCTGGAGGATCAGCCCCTGTCCCTGTCACCACTGAGTCAGTCTGTCTGGTTTGGGGGAAGCTGGTGTTACTCCACCACGGCGCTGTGTAAATAAGGAGCACTTTGATCTGAACCTGATATCAAGTCTGTGTTTTGGGCTGTCTTTAGTTTCTCACAGTAGAATTTGCTGTTAGCATGTCTCTTCCTCCTTTGAGTGTGTAACCCTTCAGCTCAGGAGCTCTAGTGGCACCACATGTGTTATCATGCATGTGCACCTCAACATCAGAATATTCACCAGACCTTCTGTGGGACTTCATGATGATTTTTTCTGGCCTGGAGTAAGGTTTTTAGCACACCTCTTTATTAGAAGATCTGAAATTGTAATACTGGTCCAGCTTTGCTTTTGACAGGGTGATTATGGAAGTGGTGATAATATGATGAATCTCAATTTTCATTTATGAGAAGATTGCAGGAACTCACTGCAAGGAAACCCAGTTCTTCCATCAAACTACTGGCAGGTTGCGTTGCTTTGCCAGTGACTACCATTACAATCACGTCTGCCACTTCATCTATTTTATAAAATTCTGACTTGTCTATAATAATATTTTGTATGTGGTTAGTTCAGAGGGAAAAAAAATGTTCCTGTTTAAGTCTGGGTCCTTCTGCTACAAAAGTATTTTGTTTCTTTCAGTCACTTGGCTTGCATTTTTTTGTAAGTATCACATCCATCCACCAGACCTCACACACTGTTATTTATCTTAGTCCAACATGTCTGGCCTTCTGGATACATCATTTTGTTCTAGATCTCTGTGTTCCTGAGAGCAACCCTGTACTTGGCTACGTGAAAGCAGGATTGTGATTTTTCTGCCCATTTATTTGAAGCAATTTATATGTCCAAAAAATCCCATTGAGTCTGATGCTGTCTGGTGGCAGGTGGAGCTAGTCTCACAGTGCTTGGCAGTTTGAGCAGGATGATGGATCACAGCACATGTAAATCTTTGTCTGTAGTGGATTCCTGGACTCTTTCCAAGCCCTGTGTTGAGCCTGGTGTACGATTGCCTTGGACAATGCTTATGGAGATTTGTCTGTTTGCTGATCTCGCAGTGCTTGTTCTGCTCAGGATAAGTAGGCAGCCAAATAGAAATTGAATCCTTCCTGGACATGCATGCTTCTAAACCTAATTCTTGAGATTTCAATAGATTAAACTGAAGGTTTTGAGAATCCTTATGTGTTGTCACAAACGCATTCTCCCAGTGCTGGTACCAGAGAGCAGCGAGCGCAAGCTGGGAGCAGAGTGTGCCAGCAGGGCAGGCAGGGACAGGGGTGGCACTGCCGGGGAGGGTCCCACAGCGCCTGAGCAAGGGACAGAACAGCTCAGGGACAGTGACAGCTCAGTCAAGAGTCCAGACCATCACACAAGCCTACCAAGGTCAGGGTAAGAAGGGCAGGGCCATGGCTGCAGAGTAGCCCATGCAGTGACCAAGGATGAGACACTGAGTTTCCAAGCAGCTCCTAAATGAACCCAGACTTTCTGATTTGTATTTCCAGGCCACACAGCTGTACTATTTCAGCTGGCCTTGAGTCCAGGCAGCCAAGCCCCCAGGGAGGGAAAGTGGAGGAATGTGCTCGAGGCACTGACAATTACATCATTTTCTGCCCCAAACATTCTCCATTCTTAGCATGCAGACTGAAGTTTTCACATGGAAATCTGTGGGAAATACTGATCTTAATTGCAAACAACTACTGCAGCCTCTCTTTTTTAGGTATTCCATTTACTGGTTCCCTGTCTTCAGTCTGTATCTCAGTAAGTTGTTACCGTGCAAAGTGAACACTAATAATACTGGAATTTTTGACCAGAAAATGGCCCAAACACAAACAGGTGGGATAATGGAAATAATGTTTGGCATATGATTGATGTATCTCTGTAATCCTCAAACTGATCTGAATACTTTAGTATGGTCCCTCAATTCTTGGTTTTTTCGTTTGGGGATGGGTCAGCAAGCCTTGCAAAGCTACAAATTATATTACGTTTTCTTGCAATTTTCTTTCAATCTTACTTAGCTCCTTATTCTTGACTCACTCTTGACTCATTCTTACAAAGATACAAGGAGGTTGCATTAAGATCCCGTTGTCTGTGTAGGGTTGTCTGCTTCATCCTCAAGTCTTTCTTCCATACTTTGGAGAGCTGAGTCCTTTGTTACAACAGGACAACTGTCTCTGCTGGTGTGTGGAGAGGTCACTGTGCTGCTAATTCAGATAGCATCTACCTTCAGAGTATAACAGGCTTTGTTAAATTAAGCAAGGTTTTGCAGAGATATTTGGTAATTATCTCCTCTTAGCACTTTGTTTAAATTCCTTGGACCTTTGGCATTCCCGGCTTGCCCCAAGTCCTCAATGACTGCCTTGTTATTTCTTTAGCAATGATGGATGGGATGGTTAGGGCTTTTTTCCCCTCGTTTTCTTTATTGCTCCCACTATTTTGTTTGTTTGTTTTGGTGCAATGGGTGTTCTGCAAGACAGATGTTGTACACACTGAATTGTTTTATTTATTTCCAGGTGTAACATCCTTGGAAAGTGTCCCAGTCTTTCAAATACAGCTTGGTAATTTTTAGCAGCTTTGCTATAGGAATACTACAGAGAATTCCTTACTCTGAGTTATTTGTGTTTTGGGCTTTCTTGTACTTTATTAATAATTTCTTTAGATTCCTAAATTCACTTGTTTCAGCAGGTAGCTGTGTCTCATATTTTTACAGTCCACACCTTGGTCTATGTACTATACTTCTGTATTCTGATTATAATTTACATTATCCTGTGCATTATGCCTGTGCACCAGTCGAATTTTAATTTGGTTCAGGTCAGTGCAGCTTTGTCTTGGTTATGTGGTTGGTTTTTTTTCTCTTATTTAAGAGTAAGCGAGACTTTACAGGCCAGCAGAGTCTCTGATGCTCTCCTTCCTCATTGGCATTCAGTTTTCTGGCTGTTTCTGTGCCTGCCCTTGAATCTTATGCCAGCCTGAGCTTTATAAACCATTTATTTATTTTTGTGCTGCCTTTATGTTGGACATGCAAAATCTTACCCCCTGAGTCACTGCCTGCTTCCTTGATATGATGCCTTTGTACTTTGTTTTTTTCATCTACAACCTTTGACACGATGTTTTCTCTTGCTACAATTATTGCTTATGACCTCTTACGCAGGGCATTTTCCATTATCATATTTTCCCTCTACAGTATCAATAGGTCTTCTTTTGCATTCTGTTGGTGAATTTGCTCTTTCACTTAAGGGTTTTGGCATATTTTCTCTTGTATTTCCATGTTTTCCCTGTGCCCTGTTGGTGAACTTTCTCTGTGATGCTTCAGCTCAGTGTTTGGGATGGGATGCTGGATCAGTTTAAATCTATAAAGACAGCTACCACAGGTTCTATGGCTATTCTCATGTGAGCACCTGAACTTTTCTTCCCTAATAATAATAAACCTCAATCCATGGGATGTTTTTTGTGTGCTGTGCAGGTGACCCAGCCCTGCTCTGCAGCCGGGCACAGCTCTGATGCATGTTGAGAACCTCCCTGAGCAACCAGCACTCCAACACTGCCTTTGAGAGCCTCTGCCAGGATTGGACACAATCCCCTCAACCTGCCACTGCTGTGGCTTGACTAAGTGATACCATTAAAAGATGTGATAGCATTTGTCTGTGGCAGCTCAGAGGCACACGAGCTCTTAGCTGGCCTCCTTTTTTTTGTCCAGATCCACTCCAATTTGGTAATTTTTTCTGAAGTGATCGCAAAGAATGTGCAATGTCATCACACCTATCCCTGTGCCTGCCCTTGCACCTCAGTTGCCACGATGGTAACAGGTTTTTTTGGGGGTTTTTTTTTGGGAAGTTTTTCAAATATTCATGATTTCATATTTCATGGGTCTGCAGGAAATTAGTCATTCTTAATACCAGGCTCTGAGCTTTTGCAAAGGAAGGAAGGAAGCCAAGACAATGCAACATTTAGTCTTTATTCTCTCTTCCAGATATCCCGTGGAGTTCTTAAATTTTCTAGGTATAATCTTATGCATAAAACATGTACCAGCCTGTTCACCTCTGGATGCTCAACTGGGAAACTGTCTATCATAACAGTGAAGAAATATCACAGTATTTATGTGTCACAGCTAGTATTTAGACTTTATCAAGAATACTAATGTTAGTAGGGAAAGGTCACAGAGATTATGAAACAAGTTGGGGTTTTTTCTCAAGGAGTAACTGCCAGTTAATATTAATGGCTGTCACATTCAGAGAGAGTTTGGTTTATTTTCCTTTTAAAACAGTGGGTGTTTCAATAGATCTATCTGGGACCATCCTGGATCTTGATCACTGGAAAATAATGACTACAATTTGTAGTGAATTTATTTTGGCTTCTCTTCATATAGTTTGTATTAAATTTCTTTTCCAATATTGGAAAGCATAATTGTTAACATCCATCTTTTATTCACCTGCACTGTTTATGATAGACTTCACAAACAATTAGCATCACAACCTTTTATTCCTTTGCTTTTATTTATCAATAATCTGCAATCTTCAAGGAGCAAATCTGTGTCATGCTGGACAAATATAGAAACCTTTTCAGAATCATCCTCTTCATTTCCTTCCTTTATGCAACATAAACAGATGAAAAACCTTTCCAGTCAGTGTTTGACAAGAAGGAAAGAAAAGAATCAGTGTGACAGGTCAGTGTGGAGCACCTCGGCCCCAGAAAGCAAGATACTTGTGTTTTGTCCTTTGAGATACTCACAAGCTCTCTAAATAATCTAAAATAAATTGCGCAGGATACTCTTGACAGAAGTGTTGCTAGAAGAGGAGTTTTACTTCACCCAGGCAAATGATACAATACATTTAGATCAAGGCATGGTCAAAAATGCAGATTTTAGGCCTTGACCCACAGATGTAGAAGATTGTCAGTGAAACTTTTTGAAGTTGTTGGAAATATCGCTATCAGCTACAATAGAGATGGAAATCTGGTTTGTGTCTTTGTCACACAAAGATATTGACCTTATTGACCTTATTGGCTGAGTTTATCACTGAGTACAACAGAATCGTTGGAATTAATGAGGCAGCAGATACAGCTGCAAGGAGGTCAAGAAGAAGGAAGACAGACATGTGCCAACCTTTTCTAAGCTTTTATTCACAAGCTGCAGCCTTTTCAATTGTCTTGATTAAGAAATGCCTCCTGTTCTGCTGGGAGAGAATTAGATGATGCATTTGTGATCAGCAGCACTATTTCTGAGCTGTTCACACATTTATGTTTTAAGACAAGTAATTTTTTAATTCACAAGTAATTGTGAATTTTGAACGAGTATCTGTAGTGTTTGTTTCAATGGAGTGGATCTCAGGGGTTTCTTTTTCACTTACACCAGTTTTACATTGGTGCTAATGCCAGTGATTTGTCATTATAAACTACAGGAAAGGCATTTGATAACTTTTTTCAAAAAGCTATTAAAATAGTGGATGGTTTGGGGAAGAGGGCCAGACGTGTAGCAAAACAATACAGCGATGTTGATCCTGTCAGCATTGGTTGGATTTCTCCTAGGCTTTTTAAATATGACAGAATTCTCACCTGTGAAAGAGCTGTAGGAGTTCAGAAAAAAAAAGCCATTTAATACATCTCATTCTGTCTCCAGTCTAATGAAAATCTTGTAAATCTAGATCTTTGCTAAAGAATACTCCTTAGTTTTTTGTAAAAATATTACCATGAAGAAGATTTTCTGTACTCTCAGGTAATGCTTACCTGCTCTTAACAGTTACCATAGTTGACCTAATGTCTAACTTAGACTTGCTGTGATAAAAAATTAAACCTATTTCTTTTTGTCTCAGGTTCAGTTTAGATAGAGAGCAACTGATCAGCATCTCCTTTAACATAACCTGACTTTTGAAGACATTTATCATGTGCCACTCCATCTTTTCTGGTTCAGACAAATCCAATTATTTCAACCTTTTAAGATAAGCAATATTTTCTAAGATCCTAGTAATTTTTGTTGCTATCCTCAGGAGTCTTTTTAATTTGGCTCCAAGTGTCCTGGTGTGAAGACCAGTTTTTCGAGATGAGGATTCCTACAGCCTATAAAGTGCAATAATTATCTCACTGGTGTTCTGAAGGAGTGTCTCTTAATTACATCTCTGATTTAGATTTTCCTTCCTTTTTTTTTACCCAAAGTGTTATTTTGGTCAGCCAGAAACAGTTTGTGGCATGTTCCAGCCTCAGCCACTTAATCCCCAGTTTTGTAATTACAAGTTTATTTTGCCTTCCTCTGTACAATACTTTGTACTTGTCTTTACTGAATTTCGTCTTACTGACTCCAGGCTGTCTCTCCAATTCAGTAAGGCAAAAATCATGATGAATTCTGAGCCTGTTGTTCAAAGTACTTCCCAGCACCCACAATATCCAGTGTCCTTTATCTCCCTTTGCAACGTATCAATAAATACACTGAATTGTGTTAGACCTAGAGCAAATCCCTGGGAGATCACCAGTGGTGTGTCCTCAGAACAGGACATTTTCTTATTGATTCCTACACATTGAGTGTGGGTTTTCCATCATTTGTGCACTCATTTTTAAGTTTCCTAACGTAGTATCTCATTTTTCTTAAGAAAGGGCATATGGGACAGCCTGATTCAAACCATGCTTTGCTTCCAAAAAATATGCATTTCTTAGTCACAAACAATATTTTCTCTGTCCTGGCTCAAATTACCATCATAATTCCTATTTTGGAACTGGAATCCCCAAGTATGAACTCTGGTGATAAAAGTAATGATTCCTTAAATGTATTGCACTCCACTGTCCATCCGTGGTCTAATATTTTTTCTACATCAGTGGATTATTGCTAATATTGCACTAATAATGCACCGTTCACAGAGCTCAACTGGAATCTGATATGGGAACTTCACTGAGGGATCTGTGTCTCTCCAATAAATTCTGTATAATTCAAGAAAGATGAAAAGTTCCAGCATTAGTTCCAGGAAAAAAATGCAATTTTAAGTCCTTTTAAGCTGCTAGCAGCCTCTGATGGTGGGTGCTGCTGAAAAGGCTTTTAAAACACAGACCCTAACAACATTTGGAACTGTTCTGTTTTCTGAAACCCAACTTGATTGGAATTTTTTTCACTTTGCAACACTAAATGTAAATCTGTGCTCTGGACTGTTAAAGTGAGCTCTGTTTCATTTGTGTCCTATTAAATAACACTGCAGCTGGAGCTTTTATTAATTTCCCCTTCTTCAGGCTACGTATATTTCCAGACAATCTGAAAAATAATCACCAATTAGTAAAGAATTAAGGGGTTTGGGTAAATTAACCAAAATAAATTTAATGAATTTCATCTCTTAAATACATACATGTCAAATCAATTCTTTCTAAAGTTTTCTGGGAAAGTCTATTAACTATTTTAAATAGTTGGCATAACGTGCTTTGAGTGACATCTCTTCATTTAACACGCCACTGTTCCTTCATTTGGCTTCTGCCCTTCTGCCTCGTTTGCAGTTTGGTTGTGGCCAACTCTGCTATTTCTAAACTAATCAAAATAACTAACTGGCTACAGTTTTTATTTTAGTTCCACAAACACCCAATTTTTTTTTTTTAATCTGCAAAAATAAAGATGGTTTTGTTTGTTTCTTTGTTTTCAAATAGCTGAAAGTAGGATGACAAGAGACATGACAGTGACTGGGGCAATGGAATTTAATGCAGAGATCCAGGCAGCTGAAGCTCTATGAAATGATGGCACAAATTTCTCATTAATTGTTACTTGCAGTAGTATATCAGACAGAATTGAGGAGTAAGGAAGAAAATGTAAAATATTTGCATGAAATGAAAGTATCTTTTATATCTGTTTGCATTTTTGCGGCTCCCTGAGGGGGAAAGAAAGAGCTTGATTTCCAGGAGGAATTCCTGCCTTAGGTTCTTGCTGACCTTGAGAAGGCTGATTAAGATCTGTCAGTGTAGTCAGGAAAAGACAGTTCAGAGCCTCAGGTCCCCCTGATCCCATGCACAAGCCTGTCTTGATTTGGAAGTCCCAGAATAACACAGCTTAGTGGCTTTGAGACCAGAACTGTCTGTCTCTATACCAGTTCAGGGCTCAGGAATATTCACCCCTATCACGCAGACAAACTCCCAGGGTCTGTCCGTGCTGTGCCTCTCAGTCTGTAAATTCTGAAGCAATATTAGCGTGCCTCAGCCTCACCTTGTTGTTTTGAGAATAGAAGCACTGGCTGGTTGGAATATTCATCAAACCCATGAGGGTACCATAAAAAAGGCTTTTTCAACCCATCTCTGAAGGGTTTAAGGAAGTAGATAGCTCCCTATATTCAAAAGTGAAGGAATTTGCTGTGCGGCTTTGACTGTCTGGACAATGTGATGGGAAGATGGCAGTTCCAGCACGTGGGACATCCAGCTGGGAGATTGGATTCTTATCACTGAGACTATAAATGATTGAGATCAGCTGCAGCAATCGAGCACAAAAATAGGACAGAAAACAATATCATTGTGTCCTGGGTGAAGGAAAATCTTGATTTTCAGATATCTAGAACTGAGAAGAGTATTCATAAGTGCAGCTGTTCAACATTCCCAACTGCTAATGCTTTGTAAGATTTCGAGCCTCCTTTCCCTTTCTTTTCTGAGTTTTTGTTCATATTTTAAGTTTGTTTACCACAACATTTTGTTTTCTATACCCTTTTCTATGCATTTTCAGGCTTATCATTTTCCAAGTTCTCTGAGTTTTCTTCCTTCTGGGCTCAGGTTTCCTCACAGCTCGGACACCCTCAGGATCCTGTTGGTCCCACGGGTGTGAATTCCTGTGCTGGGTTGTGTGGGAGAGGAGTGCTGGTGCCAAGGGAACGTTTTCTGCCCTGCCATCACTGCCATCAGCCAGTCCATCCCACTTCCCTGGATCTCATCCTGCAGCCTGGCTGGAAGGCTGCTCTGCCCCTCTCCCTTCCCCCAACCCATTCCCAGCTATACACAATGCTCAGGTACAAAAAGAGAATCGTGTGTTAGCAGGGTCAGTTATTGCCTGTTGTTTGCATTTTTCCATGGATTTTCTGCAAGGTTTTCCACAGTAAACTTTGATTTTTGTGCAAAACTGAACCAAATTTCTTCTTTAAAAGCTTTAAAAAAGCTTTAAAAAATAAGTGATTTTTCTGCCCTTCCACCACTCCACCTTTACACACTCTCATCCCTCTCTACCCTTCAGCTTTCTGGTGGCATCAGGAGCCAAAGCACCTCCTTTGCATGAGAACACAGACTGGAGCTGCTTCTCCTTCTACATCACTCACTCTCTTCTCACCAGACCTCCAGTTTTGTATTGCAGCCCCAGGATGTTGGAATATTCTGACTCCAGCCTTGAGAATGCAGGTGATTATTCACTGGAGAAGGCTGGAGGACATAGCAGTAGTTACTAAGAGAACCCCAGCTTTAAGCTGATTTAAGGTGATTTAAACTGCAAATTAAATAGACTAGACGGGAAAGAAAATGCTGCTGTTCCTGTTCTACTACTGAGGTGAAGAGGGATCAAGGACTGAATTTTTTATAGATCATTGGAGAGTTATAGAGTCAAATGGCTGCTGTGGTGCCAAGTGGGATTTTCAAATGCATGAAAATGCCCATCTCCTACCTGAGGGACTCACACCTCGATTTGTTTCTTTAGGTGTGTAAGCAGCTTTGAAATCTGCTTCAAAGAGACTTGCTTGAAGCCACACAGACATTCTGGGACAGAGCACAGACCTGATTTCAACCTGATTCCACCATAAATTCTTGTCCTGAATCTTAACACAGAGCCTGTTCTCTAGAAAAACATTAGAATTCACTGAAATATCTCAATTTACTTAAACTTTTCTGTATGTAGCACTTCAGCTTATTTGTCTCTGTAGTTACAACTTGTTAGATCAGGAAATGCCTTAAACATTTGTGTGACAAATGTCAAAGATTTGTTTCCTTTCTCAGCTCTTCTTTTCTTGTTGATTTACTTATGAAAAAAGCTAAGACAAATTACAGAGTTTTACATTTTTTCCTGAAAGTCGTGAGATTTGTGGTCATTTAATCTCTCCTGAGAAGAAGCTTCCTAATGTGTTTCTCCATTCTGATAAATATTTTTCAGGTAGAAAGCAATATATTTGGATGAATAAAGAATCACAGGGAGAGCAAAGGAAAGCCATTAGCAGCTGTGGATAAATCTCCTTCTCCTACAGGCTTTCCATTGAACAGCGGGCACTTCCTCAACACACCATGGGAGAAAGCACGATTTTAAGTGCCATTAAATGCTGCACAGCAAATATCCCCAGTGCGTTACAAGTATCCAGCGCAGGCCACGGGAGAAGGCACTGAGTTTAATGCTCAGATCTTTACTCGCTCTCTGTTCTCTTCCATGTTTCCCCTCAGACAGTGCTCTCCTCCTAAGCATCTCAGCAAATCCCATCAAGGAAGCTGTGGAGAGCAAGCCCCATGTTTGCCATGTGCTTGCTTTTTGCCCTCCTCTCATCAAGTGTCATGTTTCATTTCCTCTCTATTTTTCATTTATTTCATTTGTTTGTTCACTTGCTCTTAGGGTTTGTTTTTTTTAGGCTGCTCTTTGTAGATGGTGGGATCCAGGACTTGCACAGGGAAATGCTCTGGAGCATTGGAGTTCTTGTTGCAGGTCTTCTTAAGGATTTCATGCTCTCTACTGCAGCTGGACTTTTATATTTAGCTGGAACACGACCATTGTCTTTCATTCGTCTTTTATATTGCAAACAAAACCGATGGAATTGAAGTTAATTAGGCTGTCTTGGTAATTCTGAGCAGCAAAAGCTAGGGAGGGAAGAAATGTGACTGAAGTTCTTACGAAGAATCCAAGAAGAGCAAAAAATGAGCAAGAACAGAGATTGTGAGAATACAATAAATAGGCAACTCTTAAAGGTCAGGCCCTGGGTTTCTTGGTTCCTTTGGAGTTTAGGGACAGGCTGGGCTCTCCCCAGGCTCTCTGTCCCTGTAAGGAGGTTCTCAAACCTGTGGCAAACCTATTGTCCCTATGGCAAATCTGTCAGAAGTGGAGTTGGAGTAAAGGCTCAGCTGCCCCAGTAAAAAAAGCTGTAAATAAATTTGTGTAACAAAGAAACAGAAAATCTTAAATGACCACAGAACTCTAAACTGAACAATATTTTTGCTTGAGTATCTGTCAATAAAGAGGGAGAAGTATGCAGCTCAGGTGTTATTCTCAATGTCTCAAATGTCTGAGAAAGCTGAAGGGGACTTCACAGTGTGGATTTAACTCCAAACTAGAAATCGTCCACATTTAAGATTCCTTTGAAAAACTGAGTAATGCAGAAACTGCAGTAGAAAATCCACCATTCTTTTGCAATTTTAAAAAGTTGAAAATATTACACATTTCAACGTCTCTTTATAAATAAAATGTAAATCAGGTTTCAAAATGTGACTTGCAAATGCAAAAACATACCCAAAATCTAATTTATATAGTCTCTGTATTCGAAAGCTGCTATTCCACATATGAAAAGTGGAGTTATATTGGCATATCAAGGCAGTCCCATTGGCTCCTGATAGCTCTCATATTATTGTGTACTGCAAAAAGAGCTTCTGGTTTTGATTTTAATTATATGTTCTTCATTGCAAATATGTGCTGCCTTCCTGCTTCCACCACAGTAGATAAAGGATAACCAGGATGACAGAGTTACACTGGCATGAGGAGGAGAAAATCAGACCCAGAGCCACAGAAAGAAAAGAAGTTATTTGTGATCTAACAGTGAATCAGCCTCTCTCCTTTTGATTCTTTTCTTTTGAATGGGTTACAGTTATTTCCCGCATTAATATTTTTGTTTCGTTTGCTAGGAAATGCAAATGAAAATAAAAAAAAAATTAAATTACTTTGAGGTTTTCTTTATCCACCAGCCAAATGTATATACCTCAGAAATTAATATAGCTCTTTGACGGGAATTGCTTATTTTCTGTTGACAGCTTTTTAGTGAAAAAGATAGAAATCAGATTGAATTTCGACAGTGAGAAATTGAGAGCTTGTTCTACCAGCAGGAATCTCAAGGCCTCTAATTTTACCTCTGTGAGCAAAGATGAACCAAGAATATCAGCAACCTACTTTCCTGCCACAGAAAGAAACCCAGCATCCTAAAAGTCACAGAGACAATCTGAAACAGAGAGTTGTCTAAACTTCAGTGATTTTACCTCGGCTTAAATATGGCAATATATAAACACAGCAGAGACACTGGGGTTTGTTGTTAGGGCCCCAGCAGTGTGGTAGCCAACAGTGAAATAAAGCACATCTTGTCTTTCCTCACGCAGGTGGGGGTCAAGTGTGGCCCTTCCTGATGATCCCAAACCCCAGCCAGGTGTCAATCCTGCGCCACCCAGCACTGGGAGCAGGGCTTGAGCACTTGCAGGGAACTTCTCCTGCATCCCTCTGTCCCTGAGGAGACCTTAAGGTTATTTATATCAAATGAATGTTTCAACGAACAAGTGTCCATATGAACACTGCTATTGACGTGAGCTTCATGGAATTAGAATGAGATCATTAAAATATAAATATCAAAACACTTTGTCTTCTTTCCAGTGTATGGCAGCATTTTTCTGCTTTTTCCATTTATGTGTCCTATTCTGAGTAATCCAACATTGCTTTTTGTCTCTGCAATATATCATCATAACAGCTCTTCCCATGCAGCAGCATCAGGAACCATATCAGGCTAATTCTTTTCCATCACATCATATTTTCTTGTGTCCTAATGCTATTATTTCATGCTCACTTCTTTCCTCGTGGTATTTTTGCTGCATCATCTTTCATCTTTATCATATTGTTTTACTTCCTTTCATCTTGTAATTTTTTCTGTCAAATGATTGTGTCACCTCAACAATCAGATATGTGGCCTGGCACATTGCTTCACAGCATGTTTCCACCTAAAGAATCCCACCAAAATGTGATCTTCACACTGATTTATGATAAAATAGTATATTTTCCTCTTGTAATGAAGTGCTAATTTTTTGTTTTAACATCAAAAAGCTATTTTTGATCATAAAAATTCTGAGAAAAATAAATTAACAATCCCAAGTACTGTACAGCAAGGAAAAACACGAGGATTTCTCTTTCTTTCACAATTTCTATTTTATAGTCCTCAGTAGAGACTGGCTACTTTTAAAAAACCTTTCTATAACTCCGGAGGAAAATTTTCGTCTAGGTCAGGCGGTGAGTTACACAAAGCTGAATCCAGTACGGAACTGTGGCTCCTACCAGTTGGGCTTCCCAGAGCATATGGAAGAGATCTAATTCTGGATCATGATTGTGCTCAGACAGCTTTGAACAGGCCAACCCTGTCAAAGCCAGGGCTGCTGGCACTAAATGGGGTTACTGGGGATTTTTATGTAAGGTACCACCGAAGCTGGCAATAAACTAGCAAATACTGTGGTGGCAGATTAAGAGGTTACCTTTTTTTTGCCCTTTGCTGTCTTTCCCAACCTTTTCAGCAGTACTTTCCCTGCAGAGGAGGGAAGGGTGTGCTCACATGTCAGCGTGGCGTTCTTCAGCCAGGGGTCTCATGGAGACTCAAGTAGTGCTCATCAGAGAGGCTCCTGTCTGCTCCTGTCTGCTCCTGTCTGCTCCTGCCCTTGATTTCCCTCTGCAAGAGGCACAGGTGGCTGAATTCACACAAATGTGCTCCATACCAACCATTGGATTAATGTGCACTAACATATGGAAGTTTGTGAACTAGAGCAGTTGAGAAATTAGGCACATTACCTATTGTGTTGTCTACAAGGTCAGCATTCCTTTGAAGACAAAATCTGTGGGTATAAATCTCCTCAATCCAGCCGTAAAGCTGATGAGACAGAGCCTTTGAGCCCTGGAGCTCTGGCTGTGGAGATGCTGAGGAGCTGAGTGGACACCAAATGGTCTCCCAGTGTTGTAGTAGGGACAGAAACTTTTAGTCAGAGCAGGAACAGCAGTTCAAAGCACCTTTGGAACACTCCATCGAGGTTTACTTGCTCTCTACACCCCCTCTGCCCTACTGGAGAGACACAGCGGCCTCAGGAAGCAAAGTGAATTGCTCAGCATCCAGCTCCATGGTCTCACTCCAGACAGATGACAGCAGCAGAAAATTGGCCTCCACATTTACAAACTTAGTACACTAACTTGAATCAAAGTCAGCCTTGTTCTGCAGACGGGTTTTCCCATGTTCTCACACCTCTACTTTTAATTAAAATGCTGACAATCAGGGATAAGGGGAACAAAATACAAAGGTAATCATGTACAGAAAAACATATTTCACCAGAGCATAAGCTATTAGCACTTCCTCGGCTATCTGATCATCTGACAGGCTTAAGGGGAACAGTGATGTGAATTTCAAATCTCCACCTGCTCCCCCAGGAGCCTCTGTCTCATACAGTTTGTACTGAAGTGAGACAGTGGAATGCAAAAATGAAGGAAAGGAAAAGACATAATGCAGCAAGATGGATAAACAGAGGAACAGGGCTAAATTCAACCCTCTTTTAGTGCTGTTGACTTTGATGCATGCAGTGGCTTAGGAACATCTGTCTCAGAATGGCATAATCCCACACCTGAACCAGCATTTGTCACTCCTGGATGTTTAGCTCTGTAGGACTCAATCCGTTCAGGAAATTAAGCAGATGTCTAATGCTGAACAGATGAGCACTTTCACTGAAGTCAAAACAATTACAGTTAAATGTTCACCCTTGCTCACCTGCAGCCTGAGCAAGGGAGCTCGTCTCAGGTGGTTATCGAAGGCCTGGCCACACTGACGGCTGTCATTTTCCACCAAGGCACTCTGAGCTGGCTCTGGACTTCTCTTGGATCGTTTTTTCACACTCCTATCCTGTGTATGAGTTGATTTCCCCCCAGTCACTCAGGTATTCCCTGTGACTGATCTGAGCAGCCCGGTTGCTGTGTACGGGCAGCCCTAAAGAGGTCAGGTGCCCAGCTGCTCTCCAGCACTTGTCTTCTCCTACAGCAACAAAAAAAATATTTTTATGCCTAGGAAAGCTGCAGCCTAAAAACGACATGAGAGCTGACAGAAGGATCCTGACTGCTGAAAGAGAACAGTATTGGAAATTATACTTCCCAGCATGACAGGCAGCTGGCTCAGTGCATTGCAACCTGCCTCCAGTCACATTCCATAGGCTTTATGAAGGGGAAAGGTCCTGAAGAGAAAGGATTATACAATATGTATTTACAGTGAGCTACCTACCAAGAGAGGAGCAAGAACTCCTTCAGTAATGGGATTTAGCACAATTTTAGGTTTTTATTTCACTGGTAGCTTCTCACGCCTAGCCCAAGGATGTGGTGCTTGCAGCATCCAGGGAGTACAACAGACTAGGCAGAGCACAGGTCAAACATAATTGCAGTTCTCATGTTTGCTCTCATGCCCTCATGTCACTGGTTAAGTAGGATTTTCTCCATGTGGAAATAATTTCCATGTCTTAGCTCCTGAAAGAAAGTGAAAAAATGTGTGAATCCCACCTTTTTTTTTCCTTAGCATATCTGCAAGCTATTTGCCTTTTCTGTACATTCCAGAGGTAACCTAATCATCGCAAACAGACACACTCAGGATATTACAGCTGGGTTTGCTGCGTTCCTGGCTGACTTTGGGCACTTCTGACCTGAGCGTCCCTGAGCTCATTGCACATGGTTAGGTGGATATTTCTAATTGCACATGTCTTTGGCACGTTGAATATGAGGAATGAACTTCTTGCAACGTGCTTTCTTTCCTTGCCTCTGGGCCACCCCAAGACTTTTTTTTGCATTCAAAAACCCCCCTGACTCTTGTAAAATGTACATTGAGCTCTGCTAGATTCCCATGGCATGGATTGCCCTGTGTTCCCTCTCTGATCACCTCTACCACATCTTGGCTTGCAAAGGAGATTTGTGGTTGAAATAAAGACGAAAGGTGCTTTCCTTATGCCTGTCCCTTCATGGTACAGCTTGTCCAGTGCCAGATGGGAAAGCACAAGAGGTTGCTGGGTTAGTACTAAGGCTCTTTCTTATGTGTATCATTTTTCATGCCCTGTAGTTAGGATCTGTCTTTAGAAGGAGGATGGATGGGATGAATTCTTTAAAAAGGCTGGTGTATCAAATGATATTTATCATAAAATATCTCAGTTCTATGTCATTTATAGCTGTAATTTAATTACACCTAATATGTTTCCCTAATTGTGATATTGACTATTTTATAGGAACCAGAATGAGCCTTTTGATCATCTGTAGGTACAGCTTCACTAATAGGCATAAATCAAAATGCCTTAGATCAGCTTTGTACCCCTAAGGCACAATGTAAATGATGAACGGATGGGACTTCGTTTTGTCATGATCTCTTCAAATATCAAGTTATATTAAAGAAAACACTTTTCTCAATCACAGGTGCGTGTACGAAGAATGAGTGACAACTTGATGTCATCTCTTTGATAAGTCTACTCCCTTGGCATTTTCAGATGTACTTTCACAAATGAGCTTCAATTCGTCTTGCAGAGAGTGGAACTGTATCTCACTGTCTGCAGAGCTGTGTTTAAAAATGTGCTTACTACTCCATAATTCACAAAGGATGGGGAAGGGAAAGGAAAAAAACCCAATAGTCTTCGTGTATTTTGCTAGAGACCACCAGGAAAATGTGCACGTTTGTTCCTAAAAGTCAAAGCACCACAGGGAGGAAGGCACACGTGAAGTCTGTGCCATTCCACCACCAGTCTGGCAGTTTGTTATACGATGCTTTTATGTGCTGCTACTCAGGGGATGATCCTGCACTACCAAAATCTCTGCCTGCCAAAGAAAAAAAGGCAAGTAGAGAACATTTCTTAGCTCCAGCGAGCCTTTTGTGCAGCACAGTGTGCCTCTGAGCATGCCTGGGCAAGCACAGGTACTTGCATAGCTCCAGACAAATACACAGCATTTTATTTGCATGGTGGATTTTGCAGTTATATCACTTAGTTTAAAAAAATGTAGGTTTTTGATGGTATAAGGATAGGACCGTCTTCAAAACTAAGGGAAGGCCATATAAGTAACGTGAAATATTAGCTGTGTTTGTAGAGGTATGTTTTATATTGCATATATAATACACGTTCCAGTGGAAGGTGTCCCTGCCCATAGCAGGGGGTGGAATGAGATGAGCTTTAAGGTCCCTTCCAACCCAAACAAACCTGTGATCCTGTGATTCTGGTACGAGTAATACAACACGAGTCAGATCTTCAGCTGATATAAGTTGTCATCTTCCATTTGACATCTTACAGGACTTTTAAAGTTTTACCTCCACAGAGAATCTGCCCCATTCAGCCTCTGAAACGCCCAAATACAGCAGCTTCCACAGCATCTACAGAATCAGACCCATCGCTTCTCAGTCATCGCAATCTGACAGCAGTTGCCGACTGTTATGGCTTCTTTGAATTTTAATCTGACATTTAACCTAGCTGGAAATGCATTGCCTCATTTACTTTTCTTGCTCTCCCCCCTTCCATTTACTGCTAAATAATCTTTTTCTTTAGATGATTTTCATGAAATTGCCACTGAAAAGAGTCCCGTTTGAGCTGCCTCATTTGAAAACTGTGAGATAGTGCAAGACATCTGAAGATGTCATTGTAGCACATGAAAAGCCTGCACATAAACACTATCAAGTAGAATTCGAACTGAAGTTATAAGCTAGGCTGAAATGATATTTTGTTAATAATTGTCAAATATTCCACAAATAGCACAATCCTAAATAGCACTATTCTGAGCAATGAGAGCACCATGTAACATGCTGAATTTTTAAATGGAGCTGAACAGAATATAGAATTTCTATTTGGGAAATGTGGACATCTTGAAGTTTAATTTTGTTCAGAAATGGAACAAATATCTTTCCTACAAAAGGAAAATTCTAAATAGCTGCTTCAAAAAGTAATGTGCGTTTCAAACTCAAAAGTTTAGGTTTAAAATGGTCTTTTTATTTTTTATTATTTCAATGTCATAGTTTGGTTAAAGAAATGACAGTGTATGGGAGAATTTGCTGAGAACAAAAGCATCATCAGAGACTTTGCTGATTTTTTTATCAGTACAATAGAGAAGGTGCTGTTTTCTATATCCTTATGTGGGATAAAGTTTCACATTTTTTACTACTGACAGATTATGAAATAATGTGAATAAAAATACAGAATATTTTAAATTAAATTTTAATGTTGAAATGAATATACAATTTTGATAAAACCAGTTCAAGGCTTTTTATAAGAAGTTTCAATGAGAAATGTTTAATAAGAAGCAAAAATAAGCAAAGCTCCATTTCACTGATATTTTCCAAGAGAAGCTTATTTTGTTGGAAATACATTAAACCAATTCTTTCACTTATAATCTCAGGATACATTTATATTCAATCTATGTCAAGCAGGCAGTGAATTGCTGTTACAATATCCACTGTCTTCTTTGGCAGATGTTTTCCCCAGTAATCCTGCTTCTAAAATTATTACATATGCTCTGATGTTACCCATGGATACAGCCAGGATCAAACCCCTTTCTCCTGCAGCCCTGATGAGTTCTGGGAGAGACACTTGTGGCTCCAGAGAGGGAAATACAGGAAGCATGGAAAGAGACTAAGGGAAACGTGGACTGTCAGAGTAAAACAACCAAATGACATAACTTTTTGCCGTTTCTAGACATCCATGTTCTCTCTTAATCCATTTTTGCGAATTGCTTGGCAAGAAAATTACTTTCTGCATGGGTTAGAAAGATCTATAGCCCAACCCTGTGAAAGAAAAGACACAACTTGGTAGTTACACGCAGGTGAAGGTTGGTCCTGCGTCGTGTCACCCTTCAGGGTCTCAGTGAAGGGCAGTAAAGCAGGAAAAATGACGCAGTTTCTTTTTGGTCTGGCTACAGATAAAAGAAAAATGCCTTTAAGAGTTATTCATCAAGAATAAGGAGGAAAGAAAGCAGAACCATGACAAAAATCATGAGGAAGGTCTGTGTTTCCCCAGGCTGCTCCTGGTGAGGACTGTCTTACCTCCAACAGGCACAGAGCACTGGCACTCTCCTGGCTCAGGGCTCTGCTCCCGGACACAGCAGAGCCAGCTCCTCAGTGAGCTGTCACTAAAGATCCTTCTCTTGTTTTTCTTTCTTTCCATGATAGCCCAAATTGAATACTTGCCTGGCCTTGTATCTGTCATGTTAGCTTTTTAGATAGTACCTGTTATGTTCTATACTCCAGTGGTCTGCTGTCCTTCCGCAGGAGCTTGCAAAGCTTATCAAGTGCCTCTAATGGTGGTGGCCTGAGGGAGAACAGTACACAGTTTGCTTTTACATTTCTTCTCCACTTTAAAAATATGAGAGATATTAATAGTACAAAGGACTGTTCCCCACTGCTTTGATCTCCACAACATTTCTGCTCTTTCAGCCTCCATGTCACCACTGATGCCACGTTCCATTACTATTTTCATTTTTCCAGCCCGTAGCCGATATTCTTTTCCCATCTTGTCTGCTTTAGCCCCAGCAGTAGCCAGCCTTCCCTGGAGGAGAGAGGGGAGTGAGAGGATTGGCAGTGCTGCAGCAGGATCCCCCGAGAGCTGTGTGTGATTGAGGGGCTGTAACAAACCTCCTGGGACTCTTGAGCAGATTTATTTTTAAAGATAGTTGTTGATCAAAATAAAAAAAAAAGAAGAGAAAAAGGATGCATAAGCTGCTGTCCCCCCTGGAATAACCTCAAAGGAGATGTGCCTCAGAGACATGTTCCCTCCATGCTTCTCCTTTGCTTCAGGGCAGTAGTAATTTGCTGTAAAGCAGAGGCAGCAACAAATTCCACATCCTGACAGAGGGTCAGTTCGTCTGCCTGTCATGAGAGACGGGAGAGAAAGCACAGCAATAACTCCTGTGGCTTCTCAGGAGGAGTAGACACCATAAAACTCACCCACCTCGATCATGATGTTCCACACTGATGACATTTGAGGTGAAGGGGGGAGGAATCTTAATTTTCTTTGTCCCTGACTCAGCATGGAGTCAAAGTCATCATCGAGTTAGAAACGTCCGGTTTTGGTGACAGGTTACCACAAGCTCTGGGAATTGTTTTCTGTTTTCTTAAATAAAGGAACATCCAGCAAGAGGACTGAGACCTCATTTGAATTTACTCTGTTACTGTGTGATTAGCACTATTTCAAACATTGTAAATAGCATTATAATAAAGTGTTTTGATTTAGAAGTGCTTAACAATTTACAGTAAATCACAAACTAAGCCACAAAGCCACAATTCTTCATAGGTGTGTGGTGTCTGTGCACACAGATTCTCACCATTTGAAAACAATGAGATACTGGCAGTAGACACACAATGCAAAGTCAATTATAAGGAAAAGTAGGTTCCTCTTCTTAATTAAATAAATACATAAATAAATTGGAGACAGCAGTACTACAAAAGGCAAATTGTTCTTCAGCTCCTAAGACGTTCAGTGGGAAAGAACTGACAAATATGATGCAAGTATAATATCTCTTCCCATTAAAAAATGCATTTTGTATACAATGGATGAGAAAAAGTAACTTAAAATGTTACTTTATGGAACGCTGTGGTTGCTTTCTGAGGAAATGAGCAATGCTGTCTAGAGAACAAAGTGCTCAGCTGGGCACAGCCTGGCTTGTGCCCTGGGTTTGGTTTCTCTCTTGGGTTTTGGACATGGTCAGGTATCAGCTGGTGATTGTGTCTCCACTGCAAAGCACTCAAAGGTCCATCCTTAAATTACCTTGCAACCAGGTGAAATCATTATTATTATGCAAGGAAATATTTTTTTCATTGTCTATGGTGCACATTTTCACACACATTAAAAAGAGAAAACAAAGTTGTTTGCCAGTGTCTGACTCTGCTGAGAAACCTTATCTAGGGAAAATGAAGTTGTGTCAGACAGGTGAAGGACTCTCCCAAGCTATTAATTCATTTTGAATAATTCATTAGCTAACACTCTTAAACTCTGATAGTCCCAGGTAAATCCCAGAGAGGGGTTTTGTGGTCGCTCAGCCATGCTCTTCATCAAACGCATTAAGTTTTACATAATAAGAGGATGTGTGAGTGTTTTTAAAGAGGTATTTGTTCTGGAAGCTGTAATTAGTGCACAGTGTTTAACTGTGCCAGGCAAGAGCCTGTGTGTGGTACCAGAGTGACTCTGCACAGAATGGCAGCACAAACCCCTGTGTGGCTCCTCTTGGTAAGTGACTTACTGTGTCCTCTTCCATTTGAAAATCTGCCGTAGGTTTTACTCAGCACTCAGACTTCTGAACTTTAAATACAGAATGAAGGAAAAATCCTTTCTTAGCTGGAACATCAGCGGGAAATCCAGAGCCAGGGTCTCACCTGATGTAAACTGGGGGGGTATTCACTGAAATCAATTAATTCATGGGCATAGTGAGCCAGGTGTGGGCAAAAGGCTTGCTGAGCTACAATGAAGGGGGATCAGTCTTTCAAAGTGCCAAAGAGATGTGAATACAAAATTTACCTTTGAAATTCTCAGAGGGATTCATGTGCTGCAAACGTATTGCCCAAAAGCACCCTCTCTCTCTAAATTATTACAGGAAAACTGAATAGGCTGCAGTCACTATTTTTCCAAACTTCTTATGGAACCTAAAATGGCCACTGAATTAAACTTTAACAAATAGATCTTTTAAAAATGAAATTAATAAACTTCCTTATTTCTCCAGTATCTCAGTTCATAGACTTTACTTAATGATGATGCACTTGATTAAATAAAATGAAAGAAAAATGGAAGTTCTTTCAGATGTTAAAATTAATAATGAGTTTAGACTTAATCCAAAAGCAATTTAACTTTAAACATTCATGTGAAATTAAATGAGCCATTGAATTTGCTATATAAGCAAGCATTAATCTTATCAATCTATGAAGACTGGAATGTTATACAGTGACCCATTAATTTCAAAGCCTAATACAAGGTCTGTTTAATGCCTTTAGTCTATTAAAAAGCGTGATCCTACAATATAACTGCTTTTTCATAAACGTTTAAACCCCAATTCATTCTGTTACTGCTTTGATCATTTGATGATCTGTTCTGACAAGATCATGGTTCAAAAAAATCCCCAAAACATTTAATTTCTTTGCATCTAAATTTGCTCCAAGTTTGAACTTTAACACCAACAAAGTCTTGATCAGCAAATACAAGGATTTGAACAGTTGGTGTTGGTGCATACGTTTGTTGTAATAAATGTTCAACAAAAAATAGATTTCCTTTTATCGGGTGCTATTTAGACCACCAATCTTACCTATATTCTGAACTCTACCTCTTCCAATGCAGTGGAGAGAGCTGTGCCATGAAAAAAACCCACTGCTCATTGAAAACATCTCTAAAAGAAAAAAGAAGATTTTCATTATGAGAGATGCTTTTGGTGTGGTTTATTTCTGTTTGTGAGAGACGTGTTGACCATGGTGCCTTTTGCAAGCATGGAGAAAGACCATAAAGTTTGCTTTCAAGGTTTCTTTACAACACTGCAAGCCTTGGTGCTTGGCAAAATTAAAATCAAAAAAAAAAAAATGAACACTGCCCTTTTTAGTTAATGAGATAATTCAATATCAGAACTTAATGGCACAATGTGTTAGCTCCTGCCATGGAAGGTCATGGTTTGAAATTTCTGTTTCTAATCAGTAGTTGCTCCCACAAAAACCAATCAGAAGCAAAGGTTGATATTTAAATATGTTTATGTTGCTAAACAGGTGTTCCAGTTTGACATACTATACCTAATTCTAAGTAATTTTCACAAATCTAAGGTCAATGAGAAATTATACTTCTTAAATAAGACAAAAACAGTTCCAGTGTGGTTGTTAAATATAAAGAATAATAAGTAGCTTGATGAATGCTATGTTCCTTGAGAGTACACTCCAGAAATGTCTGCAAAATTCCAGCAGTTTTTTCTGCGTAGGAGTATATTTTCCTTGCCTGTAATATTTTCCTTGACTTACATCTGCTTGCAGCAGCCTGTGAAATATGGATACAGTACTGCTGCATCCTTGTACAAATAAATGACTGTTATTAACCTTTAAGAGTCTCCCCATGTTGGTCCTGTGCACTGATTAGGAATGCAAGGGTATGAGCAGATTACTTGTGTAAACTCGTGGAGCTCATTGGAGCATTTCCCAGTTTACATTGGAGACTGCGTTAAAATCTGACCTGCTAAATGGCAATATATTCCTTCTCAAATAGCTCTCCTCGCATTAAGAGCAGAGGGATCCTATTTCAAGGGACAGAAGGACAAAAGGAAGGGCTGGTGGTTATTTTGAGTTACGGTCCAACAGCTCAAGTAAGAAGCAATGCTGTACTCAAGAGATTATTCAAGCAGAAGCTGAACTCAGGTAATTACACATTTAATAACAAAATCACCGGTTTTCCTAAGGGTGTTCATGTCAGGGTGTTACTCAGAAGACTTTCACAGTAGCAAGTGCTTGGTAAACTCGTGAGTCTCTTGGCTGTTGTCAAGGCTGGCTGTGATCATCTGTTCTACCTCTTGGAATCTTATCCATGGCTGCGTGGAAGGCACTTAGAGAGCAACCAACTGTGGCAGCACAGTACCTGCAGCTGCAGCCTGTGTCCAAAAAGGGTATTTTGGCTCTGGTTTCTCTGAGGTGGGGTATCAGGAACTGATGGATCCAAAAACACCTGAGCTAATCCTTAAGTGTTTATTGAAAATACATTCCTTAATTTTTATTGGGAAATGCACTTTTCTCATACCTCAGTTGTTTGACAGATTGTTAATTTTGTTGAATTTTTATTTTGGGAAAAATAGAGGCATGGGCTGATGAAGCACTTTTTTATCTGTCCAGCTGTTATATTTTCTAACAATATTTTTATTTTTCCTTTCAAATGAGGCCTTCCTTTCTATTCTGTATTCTACACTAAAGTGCAGTTGCAACCAAATGAAGCATTTTGATTTTTGTCAAAATAAAATCTGTCAGAAGCTGGCCTGAGACAGTATTTTGGTTTGTTACGGTTGGAATCTTCTTTCATGGCAAATTTCGAAGTGATAGGATTTGCTTCCTGATGGGCATGAAACCAGTTTTGAAAAAACAAATTCTTTAGAAAAATGGAAATGCCATTCTTGTTACAACTCTGGTGCTTTTTAAGTTGCTCCCTGTTCACTTGCCCTGTGACAAAAACAGGATGTTGAGAACATTTGCCACAAGTAAGAGCTAAACGTAAGCAGAGCAGATTTTCCTCATGCAGTTCTGCTTCAATTAATTTTGCACCCCGATCTGGACTAGCTGAGTTAATCTGCAGTACATAAATCTGGGCACCAGCATCACCATCAGCAGTCAGAACTGGCATAATTGTTTAGAGTAATTAAAAGCCTGACAAAGAAGCAAACTTCAAAAAAAATCCCAACACATCCCACCTTGGTTATTTTGCTCTTCTTAACAACTCTAATCTAAAAGGTCAGATATTGGGTTGGGGTTTTTTTCAGACATTTAAATATGGTTTCTTGCCTCAGCCCCTCCTTGAAACACAGGTCACCAGCTAAAGGTCTTATTCTCTGTCTCCATGTGGCTGTTGTAGACGAAGAGGAGCAGCACGTTTTGTAAGCAGCAGGCGATGTGGTACAGCCAGGGGATGGCTGAGAAAGAAACCTTACCTTTGAATTCAGATTTGGCTATTGCAGCCTGCAAAATGAGCTGCTTCTACAGTTTCTGCTTTGGCAGAACCATAACCTCTCACAGCAAGTTTCCAAAACAGGTCCCAGACCTGTGTGTTACTCTCAGCTGTCTAATACAGGCTGGTACCACTGCAGCTGGAATAGGATGTTTGTACTGCAGTGTTCACTCTGATGCCTCAAAAATGACTCCTTGGCAAGGACAGATTGAACCAGCAAACCATGCAGTGAAACCTAATTTCTGCAGGGGTTGTGCAAAATACCCATTGGAATTTGCTCGAGGCATTGAACAGGTTCTTTTACATAGCAAAAAACTATAAACATACTAAAACCCTACAGTTTCACCAAGTTCTCTTAGTTTTCAGCTCCCAGATAAGTGAGTGCAGTTCAAACAGTACATCTCTCAGGACTGTAACCCTGGAGCTTTTGCTATTCATTTATTTATTCTTTCTCGCCTTCTTCTGCTTTAGGGGCAGATACGTTATTACTTATTTGGTTTGTATCCCTTTTTTCTGAAGAATGCTGATGGCAGAGTCAGCAGCCAAAGTCCCATGGCCCAGAGAGCTGGGAGTTCCTTTCTAGAGTGAATTTGTGTTGCCTCATCAACACTTCACAGAACCACAGGAAGAGTCTGGTTGGGAGGGAACTAGACCAGGGCTGACTTGAGAACCTCCGCCTTTTGGATACTCTTTTGTTTGATTCCTGTTGCAGTGCTAAACTACCCTTGCTATGATTTTGTCTCTCTTATATCACGTCACAAGTATTTATGTCTGTTATATCAAGTTCAGGAGAAGTATTCCCAGACCAATACTAAAAAGTAAGGAGTGACTTAAGTTAGAAAAAACAACAAAGGATGAAAATGTCTTCACTTCTACCTCCTGCAGGATTCTGAACTGTGGAAAAACAGCACAATTCCATCACTCAGTGAAAGCCAAGTTTGGGACCCAGCCTGTCACCAGATCCTGAGATGTCACAGTCACAGTCCTCCTGCATTTCACCACTGTGAATGGTGTTAAAGGTTATGATTAATTTCCCTCGTGACAAAATCATACTACATAAACCAGTGAATTAGGGCAAGGACCTAAACATTGTTCCCCAGCATGTGCCACAGCAAGAGAGCATTTTAAAAATTGTGTAGTTTCAACTATTAGGTTTTGGATATAATAATCATTTTTCAGACACATTCCTGTTTACTTGCACAAATGTATTTGCACAGCACACAAATTTGACAGATAGATTTGGGGAGTTTGCTTTGCTGTGCAAGCAAAATGCAAGCACACCATAAACCCCAGCCCTTTTAGGAAAGCACTAAAATGAGAGAGTTTTCAAAATAATTGATTTCTAAACCAACAATTGAACTCTCCTAATAATTACTTTGAAGACAGGAGATAAGGTTCAGTTACTGTCTATGCTGGTTGATAATATAAAAAACTTAATGGAAGATGTTTTTTCTAATAAGAAAGTGAGAATTATAAGCAATAAAACCCAGCATGGGATGTGATTATCAGGAGGCAATATTATCCTTGGGCATTTTGCTATATAAAAGCCAAATGCTGCCTGTAAATATGTGTATTTCTTATTAACCACACCCCTACAAGTTGCCAGTTTGATATAGAGTTATTCTTTTTTTAGATTTAAATAGAGATACATCATCTTAGTAAATTGTTTGGGGCTAGAATATTGTAGCCATGAGATTAATAGAGTTCTGTGTTGGAGATGCTAATTGCTTTCTTTCTCATAGGTAATATTTAGACCTTCACACTCCTATTTTCAGGGGAATGAACTGATGGTGAGCATCACTCTGGGATAAAATGAATCAATCCCCTCTGTAGAATGACCAATCAATCAGCATCGGAATTGTGCTAGAGCCAATGCTGTCTCTCATTTCTCATTTCATTAGCTACACTGCCAATATGAATAATTTAACTACCTAAGAAAAGCAGCAAAATGGCATTTTTTCTCTAGTTATTTCCCAAACTATAGCACAATTGGGTGTTACCAAAAACCTCTTGAGACTTTTTAGGAGTCACAGAGCAATATGAAGTCATTTTAAGAGGAATATACTGTAAATATTATCCTCATGTACAGCACCCGTCATCCTTTATTTCTTTCATTCATTCCTTTGTGTTTTGTCCCATCTGACCTGCCTCTTTCAATTCTACATCGTCCCCCATTCCCACAAACTGCTCCAAGCTCTCCCTTCACCTGCATTAGCCTTGGGGAGTGGGAGTGAGGAGCAGATTACACACCTTTATCCTTTACACAGTAAGGACAAGATGGAAACATATGGATTCACAGCGAGAATTTGTCCCACAGTTTTCTCTAAGAAAGGTGTTTTTTCGGTCTGAGTACGGGTTATTCAGTCCTGTGACCCAGCCATCCTCTCTGCACCGGGGAAAGAAAACTTACATTATTTTTAGCAGAAGTCTCCCAAGGCAGGAAGGAGTTGGTTCTCCACGCCGTTCTTTGATAGCGTACAAATGATCTGCAGCTTGTAAAGAAGCATTTCACTGCTTTGGCTTCAGAGTGTTTTACGGAGGAAGTTCTGGTGAACAGCCCAGGAATTTGTCTTCTTCATGTCCCAGGCTGGAGCCAGTGCTGGAGGCAGAGCCGAGCCCTCGGTTGGTGGCAGGTGACAGGACAAGGCTGGAGGAGGGAGCAGCCTTCCCAGTGCCAACACCTCTGCTGCACACAGGACTGCACTATCCAGCTGCTCCAGGACTGCTCCCCACATTCCATGACACTAATTTATCCTCCACTGAGAATCTGACCCGCCAGATCCCCGACGTCGGCAATTAGGATGCAGAATTCCAACAATATTATATCACAATAGGGATAATTACAGCTGAGGGTGAGTGCCTGCTGTCACGTTGGTTGCTTTGTGCACATTAATTGGTTAACCTAGTGATGGCTGGCCAAATCCTTTCCTTGATCAAAAGGAACACTGAAACACAGCTGAGTATTCAAACAAAAGGCTTTATTAGTACAGTGTTAGCAACCCAGCCCTTCTTAGGAAAAGAAAATGTAAAAGCAAACACAAACCATAAATTCTTCCTGGGAATCTTTCTGGAATAACAAAGTACAGTGGCTTATACATCAGTTATTTCTTCACAAAAGCCTTTTCCTAAAAAGAAAGAGACAATGTTATTAAGCACAAAGAAACTGAATTTCTTGAAATTCTTTTTTTTTTTCAAAACCAGGATTCTGATCAATGAAGGGAGATGGAAAGTAGACAATATTTTTAGAATCTTTATCTTTGGGTATATTTATTTTACTGTTAATTAGAAAATCTCAAACTGACTGGCATCAAGTCTCAAGTCAATTAGCATTTTCCCCACTAAGTATGTGCAACATGCATGGCTTTAAACACAGAGAGAGTATGTTTAGATTGGCTATTAGGAAGAAATTCTTCCCCTGTGAGGGTGTGGAGGCCCTGGCACAGGGTGCCCAGAGCAACTGTGGCTGCCTCTGGATCCCTGGAAGTGTCCAAGGCCAGTTTGGATGGGGCTTGGAGCAGCCTGGGATAGTGGAAGGTGTCCCTGCCTGTGGCAGGGGGTGGTACTGGGTGGGCTTTAAGGTCCTTTCCAACCCAAACCATTCCATGATTCTATATTTCTATAAGTTTAAAACTTTACTAGCTATATGTTTGTTGTGCTTGTTTAAGAAGTTCTGGAAGATTAGGTCACCAGCCTCATGGACATAAACAATTATGGTATAGCAATGATTTACTCTCCGTTGTAAATTACCTCAGAACAAAAACTGCAAAGAACATTTTACAGATTATCAAAATGATACACAATGAACCAGCTGTGTGGAAAATTATGTACGGTGGACTGCCCCTGCTTTCATCGTATATCTATAACATCCACATCTTTCTATTAATAAATGTTTAAATAAAAGTAGGGCCAGTGGAGCTGTTCTGGATTTAGTCACTCTAGTGGAGCACACTGATGAGCACAGATGAGCAGGAGCAGGAGTGGCATCTGGCCAGTAGATCACTTCAGTCACTGGCTCTCAAGTTTTATCTCTGAGGCCAATGCCTGTGATTTTATTGATATCAGGAACTCTTGTTAAAGATAAATATCTTGGGCAGAGGAAGCACTTTGAAATGGTCTCCAGACCTTCACTGCTCTTCTTGCTGTACTTTCCTATCACGTCATTTTTCTAAATTTTACATTTCCACGTTCTATCCCTCAGACACTGGTTTCAGTCACCATCTCACACCCCTCACTAGCACAGGCTGAAGCATTCAGAGGACTGCAACAAGTCCCTGAGAATGATGTGGCTCATCTTAAAAAGAGCAGTACTTGTGTCCCTTTTACATGGACTCAAGAACTGTTTGAGTCCATGGCCCAGTTGTAGAACTTCTTCAGTGTAGTAATGATTGATGTCTTAATTTCATTTGATTCTTAGGGATGAACTGTAACACAATAATATAATAAATACAAGTTATATCCAAAAAGATCCCCCTTTGCCACTTGGGGAAATGTTTGAGTTGTCAATTTTGTTAATACCATTGAAGAAACCATTTTCTGGGTGAAAATGTTGGACACAAGTGACATTACAGGGGCTCTACTTTAGCAGTGGGAAATTACATTTGCACTCTGGGGTTTCTACACCAGAAAAAAATATTATAAAAGGAGAAAAAAGAAAGTTCAGGGTTTCAGGACAACACAAATTTGCTCTGTCTGTGTGTAGACTATCAATCAGCTTGGAAATTACACAGCTGTGAACAAAGCCAACCATTTCTCAATAGTGACATTCCCCTACTGTCTCCCAGCAACTTCCCCCAAGCACACACTTCAAAATACAGCAATGGCACATTGCTCACGCACTTTTTGCTTTCTGTGACAAACTTTTTATCAAGTTTAATGGCAAAATATACATGCAAGCATGTATATGAAAGATTGTCAGTTGCCTTCTTTGTTTAAAGATCAGGTAGTTTGCACTTGGTAGGGCTTTCTGCTGTTAGCCTCAATCTTGCCCTTCCCACCTTGCCAGTTGTAGCTTAGTGGTGTGCCTGGGCTGGATAATAGGAGCCATGGGAGTCACTTTATAAAGCCAGGAAATCAAAGGCAGGTGTTAAACACAAATTGTACCAATCAAACAGAGCTTACAAAAGAGTAGAACTCTCTCCAGTAATTCTATTTGAACAAACGTGTCAAATACAGGGACTGGTAGAAATATCATCTTCATCAGGTCCCACTCTCATCAGCTGCCCTGCATTTAATCCCTTCCCTGCTCATCAGTGCCGTCCCTCGATTGTGAAATCACCTGGAAAGACACAATCAAGCCTAACAATCCTTTGCAAAGCGACAGCAGGCTCTGAACTGCCCACCAGCAGCTTCAGTGTGGCAATTTCCCTGATGACACCTTCCCAGCAGGTGACCTTAGGCGCTCGCTCTGATTTGCTTATGTCCCCTTCCTCATGCCAGTCATCCAGTCAAAACTGCAAAATATTCTGTGCTTTGGAGATGAAAACGTTAGGGAGAGTGGATGGCACTCCAGATGGATTCCCAGACCTTCCTGCTCAGGTGACACCTGTGCCAGCCTGGGGCTGTCCGGGCTCTGTGTACACCCCCATCCTGATTTCCTGCACAAGCGCTGTACCCCACTGGCTTGCAGGGTGAAAACTCCTCCAGCAGCTTTCAATTCCAAACACATTTCTCATCTCCTAGGACAAGATGGAGGGCTCTGCCTGCTCAACCTGCAACCCAGTCTGGCATTTACTGGTTTGTTAATTTGTCTTCTGATAATGTTGGGTTTGCAGTGGGTTATTTATACCGAGGATATTATTTCCCAAAACAAACCTTAATTTAACAGCTTGTTCCAGCAAAGGGTCTTAGCTGACCTGACTTAGCTGGCTTTTTCCACAGAGTCTGAGTTAGTGGAGTATTCAAAGAGTTGGTTTAAAGGCCACTGGGGGCAACAGAAAGATGGGCATTGAGTATAAACAAAGCCAAGCAGTGAACTGGGAAAATACCTAGATATTATTGAAGTGTTCTGTGTTAGGGTAACTCCACCTGAGATGTTTGCAGCATTTCTGAGAACTGTAATTGGGCCTGAGAAAGCTGATAAAAGTCACAGCTTTGTAGCTGAAATGCATTGAAAGTGTAGAGGGTTTGTGCATCCTCAAGAATCGGCCTAATCTCTTTTGTTTTTAGAACCATGAAGGCGAGAGCAAGTCAAACCATGGCTGTCAGCTGCCTTTACCAAGTGCAATACCTTGGCCACATTTAATAGAAGAAAGCCTAAGCTATTCTACACGTGTAGGACTATAAAAATAAGATTATTGTTGTTCTCTATTGTTGGCCTTACACTGCATCTAAAACTTGACTTAGTGTTCTCTTAGTGTTAATAAAAAGAAATTGTAAATCCAATTGGTTTTGGTAATATGAGTGATCCCTGTAAAATACTTTTGTTTTATTAAAAATATTTACCAAAAAAAACCACAAGGAAAATGCTATTCCAGAATGGCCATAACAGGAAGTTGATTTTGAACCCTTATATTGTGATTGCCAAAAATATAATTTCAGTAATCCCAGTTCTGATTCTACCTTAATTTTCTACAAGTGTAGCTCCATTTATTTAAGTGCAACCATCTTGTTTTGTTCTCATTAAACAAATCCAAACTCTAGTGAGACAGAGAATTTTAAAGCTTTATTCAAAGCTCATTGAAGTCAATGTGATACTACCCCTTGACATAAAGCAACCCAAATAATTTCAGAATTTGTACTAATAGGTGATACTCGTTACACCAGTTGTATACCTGTTTAACTTCATTGATTTCAAATGCATTACTGAGTGTTAGGTTAATTATTTTTAGTGTGAGGCAAGGCTTTCAAAATCACCATGGGAAGAATAAATTCAAATGTAACACAAAACCGCAGTTAAAGAACAGATTTCTCGATTTTCTTCAATTTAGCATCAGTCCTCATGTGACCCCATCTACTGCTTAATGCACTTTAAAAATCTGCTCTGATTTCCCAGTGATGAAGGCATAGCAGAACATAACACTGTTTTGCTTTAGGTCTGGTCAAGGGAAATACAGAGCTTTAAAATCTCTAAATGTGCTCTGTTGAACACACTGCATTTTTCTTTTTTCCTCATTTCCTCATTTGTTTTCAGTCTCAGTGATGCTCCTGAGCTAAACCCATGGTAGCTCTCAACCTCTCACCCTTTCAGCAGGAGGAATGTCCATGGGAAAAACACTTCTCAGAACAAGGATGTTTGGCTTAACCCACCTATCAGCAATCTGACTTTTTAGCATTTTATTGTATTGGAAAGATGTCGCAAATATTAAACATAATTAAACATAAATTAATTACATTTTTGATACGTCAGTGTTGGGGGTTTTTAGAAGTTCTTTTGTTTGTTTGTTTGTTTGTTCCTTTCTTTCCCTCTCAAAGAATTTTTTCCCCATGCTAAGGGACAATTGCTGGGTGCTTAAGAAAGACACAAGGCACGGCCATGGGAGGGGGAGGCCAGCTGTCCTCTTTTACTTTTTTTTCTTCTCTGGTGGGGGAGGAAATGCCGCGAGATTTTGGAACTGAGAAAAAGGGCTGGGTGCAGTGCCTAGGGCTCTTTTTCTTTCCGGCCTTCGGAGGGGAAGGAGAGGCTGCAGTCGCTGTGGGGAGAACTCACCGTCACTGCGGGGTCCTGCCCGCTGCTGCCTTCCTTTCTACCGTGAGTGGAGTTTGCTCGC
>VZTD01001143.1:127004-142032 GCA_013397725.1 Rhagologus leucostigma | reverse complement strand
GCTGAGGCACCGGGATCGGCTGCCCAGGGGTTTGTGGAGCCTTTCTCCCATCGCCTCCCGGCTCGGCCAAGCCGCCATTGCCGCGTGCTCCCCGAGCTCGCTCCGGAGCGCCCCCTGCAGCCGCGGGGGAACCATCGCACCCGCCCCGCTCACCGGGAGCCGCCAGCGCCCCTGCCGGCCGTGAGCGGAACTGCACCGAAGGGGAAAGGGCCCGACAGCCGAGAAGGCTGCACTGGGTTCTGGCTCTGTTTGTTGTTACTGCCCTAGTTATTGGTGTTTTGTTTGCCTTGCTATATATCTATATCTATCTATCTATATATATAAGTAAAGAAGTGTTATTCCTATTCCTCATGTTTTTGCCTGAAAGCTCCTTAATTTCAAAATTATAGTGATTTGGAGGGAAGGAGGTTACCTTTTCCATTCCAAGGGAGGCTCCTGCCTTCCTTAGAAGACACCTGTCTTTCAAGCCAAGACAGTCAGCCACGTAGAGCCTGATCCTGCTGTTATGCTGGAACTGCATCCCACAGTGTCCTTGCTCCATGTCATATGAGCTCAGGACTGTACCCAAGGTACTGCAAAGCACTGATCCGCAATCTGAGAGGGAAGGATATTACACCTGCAAGCCAAAAACCACTCGTCTCCACCTCGCCCATCCTCACTTCAGACCTGAACAGAACGTGCAAAGATCAATGCATCTGCACAGCTGCTCGTCATAATGCTTTGGCTGTTCCACTCAGCTGTGGAGAAAATGTTCCTGGATTTTACTGCTAGGGCTGATGGAAATTTGATTGTAAAACAAATTTTAAAACATTTAAAACAAAAACAACATTGCAGGAAGTCTGCCCGAACACAAACTCGCCACCTCAAGTCCTTTCCAGCCAACCAGCCTCATCCCCCTGTGTTCTTACCCAGATCTTCCTAAAAGGATGTACAGTTCTTAAAGGGAAAACTTTTACATTCGAAGCTGAACCGTCTGTAGTGAAAATAAACAATTTCGGCCAGTTCCAGATCTGTCAGGCTGCATTTAGAGCGAGGTGTTTCACACTCACTTTGCACTGACCCAGCTCTGGCAAGGCGAGCACTGAGCATTCCTGCAGCTGCTGCCAGCAGCTCCCAGACATCACAGCCTGAGCTCTGGGCAGCAGCACAGCTCACCTTCCTGAGCCTCTTGTAGCCTGCCCAGTAGCAGGTCTCTAGATAATGAGGTAGATAACATTTCCCCCCATCATACAAAGTTTGAAAGTTCTTCCTTGCAGTTTGGTAAAGGTAAACATCAGGTTGGCCTGTCTGACAGAGAAGACTGAGGTCTTCGTAACCTGTTCCCCATCTGCAGGTGAAACTTCTCTTGACTTTGGAAGTTTTTGTCTCACAGGCATCTTGGGATTTTCCCCTTAAACAATGAATTGTACTCTGCTGAATCTCAATTAATGGTACTCGTATTTAAATAATATATGTTCACATTTTTAAATTTTCAAATGTGTCATGCTGGTGATTCAAGATTTACCTGGCAGATAGTTTAAAGAAATTACTTTGCATGCAGTGGTTCATTTAAATTATAAGTACCCATTACTCTCTATTTCATTTTTAACAAGTTCATCATCCACTCAAAGAAATGCCACACAGCTCAGGTTGGAAAACTGATTTATCTGGCATATGCAAAGATGGACTCCTTGCAGCTTGGGTTTCATAATCAGAGCAGAAACATATTAAGGGTAGGTGTCATATTCCTTGATGTTTGCAAAAACTGTCAGAAGCCTGCATGCATTATGGACTCTTCTTTTGTTACATTACCATCTTCAGCTCCCAGAGCAATTTATGTGCATACGCAGGACCAGTTCCTGAGCTCTTAACTCAGGTAAACCCTGTGGATTTCTGCAGCATCTTACCTTAATAAGGACTTCCAGATTCAATCCCTGAAAATAAAAGGAAAAATTCTACGGACTGAATATATTTTACAGTGAATAATTATTTAGGGAATTCAATATTAAAATATTATTTAAGAACTATATGCAGCGTTGGAATATCAAACCAGAATCTGGCTAAGTAATATTTGGATTAGCCTAGCATTGCTATTTCTATACACTAAAGAGATAAGTGGTACAGCTTTTATTTATTTTCTTTTCCATTTTTTATGCTTCCTATAAGAATAGCTTGACTCAGAGGACACTAAGACTTAAGATATTTGTTTTAATCTTTGACAATATGGTCCTTTATGCCGTAGGTTTAAGGGAGTCTAAAACATTGAAGGAAGATTTTGAAAAGTGTTTTGCCTCCAAATGATGTTGCTGGGCCCCTGGTGGGCTTCTCAGAAGTGCTGAGATGCCTGGCTCAATGTTTTCTACATTTCTCCTTCTGAAAGCCAAGTTCATCCTCTGCAGCTTCCAGCTGATGGTAGGGCAGGTCCTGACCTGCCACCACTGAAAAGGCTGAAGAGCAGAGTAAAATATAATTATTTTGGATTCATTGCAAGAAATGCCTGCTGTGATTTTAGGGGCACTTAACAACCTTTAGAATTCATCTTGTGTCAAGATTCAGGGAAAATCGCAGGCCTATTGTCTGAGATGAACCAATAATAAGGTTATTGGTTAAAGAAAAAACAGGTAGAATTTAAATTAAATTTTCAGTCTTCACAGCGAAGGATCACTGCCAAACTTTGTAAGTCCCTCCTCTGGTCAGGGGGCAGAGGGAAAAAAATGACCACAGGAGTGGTAAATAACCTAATCGAATAATTTTATTTGCAACTGGTTATTGCAATAGTATTCATAGGATAATAGACTCATGAACGGTTTGGGTGGGAAGGGACCTTAGAGCTCATCCCATTCCACCCCCTGCCATGGGCAGGACACCTTCCACTATCTCTGGCTGCTCCAAACCCAATCCAACCTGGCTTTGGACACTGCCACTCCCAATGCACATAATATAAACACCCAGCTGCACAGAAGCTTTTAGAACTCTGCTGCTGATTAAGTTCATGCCCAGATTTCTGAGACTTAGTCATCCTTTCTAACACAGTTTCTGTTTTTCTTGTCAGTTACTTCAATGTAACTGTCTACTTACCCATGTAAATCAGCTTTTCAGGGTTCAAGTTCATGAACTATGCAGATTCTTAATAAAGAAAAGCTTCCCTAGACTTTCAGTTGCTTTGAGGAACGCCTAGAAGAGGATCAGCCACAAAACTCGTGTAATATCCTGCTGCCTTGGGGCAGAGCACTTCCCATTCCTCTGCCTTTAGTTTGCTGATCAGCCATGTGCAATCTGGCCTTAAACTGGCAGCGTGATCCTCATTTTCCCAAAGTGGAGGACTTTTGCAATCAGCTGCTTCTATTTATGTAGACAATAACAGACATGATCAATGAATAACACTTAGGCTCTCTTTTAAGACAGATCTATTTTCAGCTGGTGCACAAAGAGCTGCTTGTCACCATCCTCCTGGTGTTTGCCAGCTCAGCATTACCCCGTGCACGCACAAAACAGGAAACAGGGCAGGCAGTGCAAGCACAGAATCGTCCTGTTTGCGTCCCCGCACTGCTCCTGGTAGGAAGCACTGTCAGAACCAGACCCACATTTCATGGAAAAACACTACAAACACTGAAACATGAATTCTGCAGTTCTGGAGAGCAGCTGGATCCATTTTCCACTTGGGATAGATTTAACATGCAGGACTCTGGCATCAAGAGGCACAGATAACTATAAAACCTCCGCGTCAGATATTAGAAGCAGCCTTTGATTGTAGGGAGATTTTTTTAGGGTAAATTAATCCTGTAAGGAAGTTAACTTGGGGACGTCTCCATTCCACGGCAGCCAGGGTTTCACTTATACCCTTCCACTGGCAAGAGGCACTGTCTGTCTCAGCGATTTGTGGGTGTAGATGGCAGAACAAGAATGTTGCACCCCATCTGTCTGAGACTCTGTCTTTGTGTCTCTCTGCCTCTCTGTCTCTCTTCCTCTCCCAGCCCAAAGGAGTAAGGCCACGAACAACGTGATGAGCCGCAGTGTAATTCCCTTTTTCACCATTACTGATATCCTGGGCACTCATTGCTCACACATGCAGAACACACAGAAGGTACATAGCTGAAAATTTCAGATTATACGATTTTGGTAGCTGTAAGTACCCATTTAGACCCATACTTGATTTCAGCTATGCCCAAAACATATGTATAATTCGTTAGTCTTCATCTTGCACCTTCAGCTCCTGAGTAACTTGTCAGGTTTTATTCTTGGTCAATATATCAGGAGCAGTGATGTTCTGTGCATAAGATTAAAACAAGATAAATTATATTTAGTGATAATTTAAAAAAAAAAATCTTCAGTGGGCACAGATTCTCTTCCAATCTGTTCTGGTTTTGCTTTAGGCAATAAAATTTTATTGTAGCTTAGCAGTTCTCTTCTGAAAGAAATAGCCTTTATTCATCTTCCCTCCTTTTGGCAGTGCCAAGAATGAGTTTAATGGATAATGCAGAAAGTTAATTTCAGAGAAGTTACTTAAAAATACACCAGGTGAAGGTATCCATTAGAAAGCCAGTCCCATTTCAGATCCTTTCATTGAAAAACACCACACCACAGCATTTCAGGGGCCACCTCGAAGCAGGGAATGCTGCTGCAGATCTCTTGCAGCTGGCTCCACACCAGTGTCCCCTGTCACTCACCTGGAAAAGGAGACATCTCTTGGTAGCTGTGTTCAGCTGCAGGACAGAAAGGCTGGGGGCATCACAAGATGCTGGCGTGGGGTGGGGTGGGGTTGTCTTCTGGGGTCTGCCCACAGGTTAAGTTGTAGGAAGTCTGCATAAAGGTATCATGGGCCCACCAGGACTGCTAACAAATTCTCTCATCAGACTGAGGATACTCATACTTTGATTTAGATAGATTTCATTTCATAGAATAAGCAGAAAGTCTTGAAAAAAACATAGTTTTTGTGTGTGAACATTGAGGGAAAGGTTAGAGAATAATGACTCATTTGTGATGGCTCCAGACTGATTCAGGTCAGTTTTGGCAGAAGACTCTGCTCACTTCTGACACTGAATCCTAACTCTCCATATTACCTTTCCGTGGGAGATCTGTTAACATGATTGCTAATAAGATATTGTTCTTTTTTCTTTGTCAGTTTTTCAGAGAAAGGACAGATACTTGGAATTTTTTTTTTTTTAAAGAAGTCTTTCTAAGAGAGTACAAATTAATGTGGAATCTATCAAATGAAAGGGAAGCTAAAAGGGAATGAAGGGAGTGAAGCTAAATGTGCTCGCAGTAGGTTTTCTTTTTCTTGCAAAGAAAGGTGACAGCCAGGAAGGGAATAGCTCTGGGACATGATCCTTGCAGGCTCTGTATGCAACACCTGCACGTACAGAGCGTGCAGACATAATCTTGAACAGCCTGAATAAAGACCAGGCTGATCTGCAGCCTCTATGATAGACTGACTTCAGTGTGAGCTATTTATAAATCATTCTTTCATTCTCAACAATGCTTTGGCTGGAGCCAGAAAGGACAGAACTCCTGGCAGCCTGGCCCCTTGCCTAGTGTGCTGTGACTGGCATGTAATCTGTCACTCCCCATCATCTGTGGGGTGGTGATAGGAAAATAATGCTCCTCAGCTTGCCTTAGATCACACATTACTCTCCTGAATACAGCTCCCTAAAGGTGTGAAATGGCCTTTAGAAAGTGTCTTTGTTCATTTTTTTATACAGGAGAATGGGAATAAATGATAAACAGGCTGGAGGGAAGGAAAGCAAAACACACATTAGAGACGTGATGAGAGAAATTGGCTATGAGTGAGACTTCGGTGTGATCCGACGACCTTTCTGTGAAGAAAATCCGTGGTGAATATGAGAGAGAGAGGTGCAAGAGCTGGGCTGGGCACTGGCTTGGGCACTGGCTGTGAATGGCATTTCCTGAGCTTTAATCAGAGCTCAACCAGTCATGTTCAGTTTATCCCCAGGAAATCAGTCTCGTTCCATCTCTCCACTCTTCAGAAAATAAAATTCCCCATGTGAAATTCCTCTATAGCAAACAAGTGTGACATAACAGGGTCCCACTTCTGTCTGGGGACTTGGGAGTTACAGTAATACAAATCCTGTCACAGTAATACTATAACATAATAAATACACCAAGCATGGACCTTAGTTACACAAATCTTTTACAAAAACAAATGTTTTTGGATGAGTTGAGGATCACAGTTCTTTAAAAAAAATCCACTAAATATTCTTGTTTCAGGCCATTTTATTTTGATGACTTGTTTACATTCCTTTTATGCTTTAAAAACTCTCTAAGATTTGCAGAGATGCCATGTTAAATTCCTTCTCTCTCACTCCTCCAGCACCCCTTGGTTCCAGGGCATCAATACTCTTTGTTTCTTGGTTTGTACACAGTGAAGTTGCTGATGATCTTTAGAATATTATAATGCTCTGCCTGAGGTCTTAACCTTGCTGCCTCAAACGACATTTATGTAAATTGTCACCAGAAGTTTAGGGCAACAGTCTTTTCTTCCTTAATAACATGTCATACTGATGTGGCTTTATTTGTATTTCATAAAGAGATGACTGATTAAAGAGTCCAAAATTAATTTAGACTGATATTCACCGGACTTCTCACTGGAGACATTGCAGTATGAGTCCCCTATATTTTGCATTTTAATTCGCTTCTCAATAAACTTTTTGTCTCCACAATCTCACTGACCCTTCTTACGGTTCACTAGACAAATTCCTGAATGTCTTCTCACCATCTCTCCCTCTTTCCAAGCCAGGATGTCACAGGGAAACTCCAGGAAGGAGGTGAGATGCCACCCAGGCTCGGGCGAGGCTTCCCCAGCAATCGGAGGTGCCACTGACAAGGGGGCTGAGCAGGCGGCTCCTTGCCCTCATCAGCTGTATTTGCACCGGTTTGTTCCAGCAGAAATGTGCAGGTGCACAGCAGGTGACACCCTGAGGGGTCCCACTCCTCCTAGGACAGGGCTGCCAGTGGCTGCGACGGAAGCAAAATCCAGACTGGACCCGTTTTATTCACGCAGATGAATGCAATGGCCACTGAAAGCCTATCTCATTATTCATGTGTGAGTCTACTTATGCTCTGAGCCCCCTTCACGTTCTTTATTGTTCTCCCTGTGTAGTTAGGAAATACATTTTAGCTCAGATTTATACTGGCACAGACAGTAAAGCACTGACCCATGAAGCCCAACGTAACAGGTTGTTTCTTTTGTACCGCAATAAAAGACCCTGATTTATTCTCAGTTTACCTACTAGGAGAGAGGAAAATATGGAGGCTTAAACTACTTGCATGCCTTCCAAAAATGTGACTGATTTTACTCAGGTCAGTGTCCAGAAGCAGTTCTTCAGATATTATTATTATTACTATTATTATGATTATTACTACTATTACTATTACTATTATTATTATTTTATGGTCAATGCCCCCATAGCCCTGTAGGAAGCCGAAGCATCTCAGGTGGTACAACAATTTCCAAGATATCTTGTCTCAAAAACAGGGTTTACCAGAAAGGCTGGGAGCAGAAGAAATTCCACTTTAAAACTGGACTGAATGATCAAAAATATTACACAGAGATAAGATTCCCATAGAATAGAGCCTGGCCATTTCTCAGAGGTATTTATCATCTCTCTAGACACTGTTGATCACAGACGGAGGAGCCAGTAGGGCAGTTTGTGCCTGAATTTGTGTCCTTTCCTCTGCCCCTAAGAAAATTCTGGAAGTTTGCTAAAATGAGTATTTTACCTGCTCCCTAATTGTAAGGACCTGTCTGTCCGCAATGCCATCTGTCCTGCCAAATTCTTGCTTTGCCTTACTCCTCCAGGAACCTCGAGGTTCCCCTTTCCCTGCCATGTGCTGTGAGGGGCAGAGGGGAAGAGGGATTTACTCCCTGCTGGAGACAGCTCTGAACACTCAGACTTGCCACTCCTGATGGCAAAATCATCTGGGAATGTGGAAATAATGGAAATAACCAGCTCCAATAACTAGCTTGAAGACAGAGTGTCAGTAGCTGGCATGCAGGAGTACGCAGCCTGTGATTTGCAGGATAAATTAAATACCTTGGTTTATGCTTCATTGTAAAAGGCTTCTTTTGTGTACAGCTCTTCACACACAGTTCTTTGCACTATTTAGGGATAATCTGAGGGCCCATTACCACCTCTGGGAGAGGTAATGAGGGGATGCTGCGGATTCTCACTCTACCTGTGCTTGTGTGCAACAGAACAAAAGGGTCACCTAAGTTACTGTAGAAGGTTCCCTATGAAAGAGGAATGCTGGTTACAGGCACAGGATGAAAGAAGGACCTACCAAAATGAAGTTATACATTTGTTCAGGCTCCTTTCATTTAAAGAAAAAGACAAATCCCAGTTCTTTGCAGATGCTTCAAGGCAAGGACCCACCTATTGTCACTAGAATCCACAGGTTAGTGTGGAATAACCTCATAAGGAAGCTACAAGTTTTTCAAGTAAAAAAAAAAATAGGAATATGATGTACTTTCAGAAAGAGGATTTGGGTGAGAGTGCTTTTGCTTACAAACCTGTGTAACAAGCACTGGCCTGTCTGCTCAGGCCTGTGCTTCTCCGCAATCTCCACTTTTCTCTCTGTGGATGGTTAGGCTTCCCTCCCCAGAAGCAGCAGCTGTATCCTGCCAGGGACCAGCACTCTGCTCCCCCTGGGCTGCATTCCCAGGGATGTAAGGACACCCAATGGCTCCTGATACCCAGTTTTCAGCAAGGACCACCTACATTCTCCACTTGGGTGATGCGTCATCATTCACTTTGACAAGCTCATCATGATCACAAGAGCTGAGAGCAAATTTAACTCCCCTGGTGTCTGAATTTGAACCGTGTCGCACCTGCAGTCACAGATTTAATCTATGTTTGGCTGGGGTAGGTCTGAGTGACAGAGATTCACAGTGCTCTCTCACAAGGACAGTGCTGACTGAGGCACTGTGAGCAGGGGTCTGTCATACACTCTGTTGTTTCAAAATGGCAACGTTTTAATTGCATATTTCATATTTATGACCCTATAAAGAATAATTTTAATCTGACATTAACATCTGAATATGATTGCCTGAAAGACAATAGCATCAATGACAAATACTGATATAAATCAAACCAACTGATTTTCAATTCCTAATTAAAGATGACACTGAAAACTCAAGATAAGAGACATATGGAGACAAACACATTTCTTTGCAAGAAGATCCAAAACCATATGGAGAAAAAGTGCAAAGATATCAAACTAAAATCTGAACTTCTTGCCATCTGAAATGCCTGCAAAGGGAATCCTAAACCGATCATCTTCCTATAAAAAGTCATTTACCAGTCTCTTCCACAAGCCAGTGAGTAAGATGTGAGACATCTCAAGCTGTTCAGAACAACTGGGAATTGATTGTAAGTAACCTATGTTGCAATTGTTTTACCAGTTGAGACCAAGAGACAGATGGCATGAATATATTTAAAGATGGGGACAAAGCTGATGTGACACTGTGCTGGCTTGCTGAAGTGAACAGTGTGAGTCACAGATTTGTTATCAGATGAAAAGGATTTAGCTCAGAAAAAATGGGTGCCAGTGGTCTCCAGATGCTGGGGACTCGGAGAATAGCCCGCTACTCCCAGAATCAGCCCCACCATCTGCAGTCCCAGTAATCAAAACTTTTAACTACTCCCTCTGTGCAAATAAGCCCTGGAATAGGTACGGCTTTCATCGTGTTACAGAGGGGGTTTCAAATGTGCACACAGGGCCAATAAGGAACAGCCTCGCTACAGGCTGCTGATACAACTGTTATATTCCAGGCTATTTCACAAGTCAAATATTGGGAATTGCCTTATTAAAGTGCCAGTGAAAGAGGGAGAGAAATTTTAAGGGTTTTTAGAGGCTTTAAATGATCTTGTGCAATATTGCAGTCCTAACTTGCCTGTTTTAAGAGCTCATCCAGCCCCAGTGCCTGATTTTTGTTGCGCTTTGGCATAAAGCCATTTGCAGTACCGAGATTCACTTTTGCAGTGTTTATTGTATCATCAACTACCTGTTTATGTGAGGTGGAAGATGAAGTGGTTAGCTCTATTACTTGTTTGCTGGGCAGGAAACAACTCTATCTGTAACCTGATGTCTCCCTTCCTCTTAATGTTCCCTTCTCTCTAAAGGCCTTTATTTTGTTGCTTTAATGACAGTTTAAGCTGCTGCTTTAAAAATGAGTTAACTTCACATTTAGATTAGTTCCCATAAACCTGGTTTTTAAAGGGACCTGATTATCTCCCTCGTTTGTAAGCATAATTTTGTTGCAATAACTGAAGACACAAGTTCTGCCAGCTCAAAGCCTAAGGACCTAAGGAAATGAGGGCTGGAGCTGAGTGTATGGACTGTGCCAGGGCACTGAGGACAAGCCATGCTTTTATTTAGATCAAGGTGAAATGGTTCATAGGAAGGAAAACACACTCCTCCAAAGACCAAAGATCCTATATTAGCCTCGAACAAATGTCTTCTCTAAAGAAATTCAAAAATTTTCATGACACAGTGGCCAGGAATGAAGTTTTTACTATCTGGCAAGAAAGGTAACTTGTTATTACTGCAAAGCTGAGGCAGCTCAAAAGCAGCAGTGAGAGGAGGAGCACAGCCAGTTGCCTCAACATGTGCCTTTCCTGTATTTCCACAGGAAAAGAGCCAATGCAAACCACTTTTTTCAGTTCATTTCCAGTCAGAACTGTGGTTTGAAGGATGGCTTTGACACTGCTGTCTGCGGTCCCCACAGGTTTGTCAAGGATCAAAATGCCTCACTTCCAGACCAGGGTATTGGGCTGAACGTTAAGGTAACTAAAATAATGCCCTGTCAGATACAGGAGACCAAAATGGCCCAGCTGCCCTAAATTCTGTGACTATCAAGAGTGGGGAGAGGTCAGTCAGTGCAGTATCTGTTCTTCAGCTATGCAGGCTTTTTAATAAACCCTAAACACATTTTTTGTGCACTCATAGAACACTTTCTCAGTAGTCCAGTGTGAACCAAGCTTTGTTAATAATGGATTCAAAATGGAATCCTTGCTGAGTTTCCTCTTGTCTGCCTCCTGTGCCATAGGCAGGTTTCTGCGACAAAGAAGAAACCATCTTAAACTGGAACATCTGATCAAACACATATTTATTTAGCATTATACTGTGTTAGCAGAGAAATATCTCAGGTCTACAACAACGACCCAGGTCCTGTGTTTGCTCACGTTCCAGTTTACTTAGTGACATGCTGTGGGAAATTTTTTGGAAATAACTACAGTATATTTCTTTCCCATCTTAAGCGTTGTTACATGTTCCAAAAAATAAGCCATGCCCCACTGCTTCCCGAAGTTTTGATGTTGTGTTTGTAAACATAAAATGACAGTTGTGGCAAAAAAAAAAAAATAGCCCCATTACCACAACTAATTGCTTATGGGTATCAACAATGAGCACTCCTAAACAAGCACTCCAGAAGAGCTCAGGGCAATGTTAGACGCGAGAATGAAGAAGAAAAACTGGAGTAGAAGGTGTCCATTGCTTTTATTATGTGCTAGGAAAGAGGTTCTATTTATTGCTCAGGCAGTTAGGCAGACTGGCTTCACTTGTCTTGAAAGATGACAAGTTCATAGCCTGAAGTAGAAAGTCTGCATCATACCCTTCTTTTTTGTCTTACCAGAATAGTCTTAATGACCTGGCATCCCGATCACACACATCCCACTCTCTCTTTACTCCTTCTAGTCCTCAGCAATTCCAGGGTCAGCGTTATATAGTCTGATGGGTGAATAAGCATCTGTGAAGGAGTTTGATATGTGTCATCCTCAGTGTGGCTGGAATCAATCTCTGCCAAATCTTCCTGGGACACTACAGTAGAATAATTCAGTAAATCTAAGTCACACCTGTGGGTTACAACTTTCAAAGTTGAAAGGCACCCTGCTTTTTGTTTTCTGAAAACCTTGCGGTGGCAGGGGAGGGAGAAGTGATTGCCCTGGATGTGATGATGGCAATAATTTGATGGTGTCAGGTGTTACTTCTAAGCTGACAGATCTCTAGAAACATTGAGGTTAAGGCTTTGAAGGTGGTTCCATAAGAAAAAAGGTACTTCAGTGATCTAGGGCTTTTCTTTTCTTTTCTTTACAAGATGAAATCCTGATGAAGTCCCAGATGAAGGCACATCATCGTGTTAATGTAATTACAGAGAAATAAGGACATGCAAGGGATTGTGTCAGAAGTATTAGAAATCACACTGAAAGAGTGAGAACAGGAGAGGTTAACATTTCCTTGTGCTAGTCAACATGAAAACTCGACAGAATCAGAAGAAAGTGACACTATTTAGCGCGCCAAGCAGTGTTATATCTCCACAGACATATCACTGCCAGATAAATCAGCAAAGCCAGGAGAAATGGGTAAAAAAACATCAGCTCTCCAGAATTTTTTAAAACTGGGCAAATTCTGTGCTTTTAAATTCTGTGTCATGAATAGGAACATAATTCATTCTGTTCCCACTGTTTTTTTCAAACCTGTGTTTTGCAATCAGCCTCATTATTCTTGTTGTACAAATGAATTGACATTTATTATCTTTCAAGGGTTTCTTTTTTTTCCCCTGATTGCAACTGATTTACTGAAAGGTCCTTGGAATATCATACCAGAAAGGAAGCTGGTTAAGTGCTACTGTTGCCAATAGCATAAAACAGAGACATCAGCAGAGTCCAGTGCAAAAAGACCATAGATCTTTTTGTCAGTGAGAGTTCAAGAGAGCGTGTAGCCATGTATTTAACTTCTGCAGATCTATATGTCTTAAGCACAGGCTTACTTAGGTGCTTGTGCCTATCACAGCATCCAAGAGTGTTGGAGAAATACACACTCAGACAAGAATTAAAAAAATATAAATATATCAGAAATTAAAACCTTATATAAATAGACAAAGAAAGGCCTTACATGTTGAGAAACAAATGCAGATCATAGGATGAAGACTTAGAGACTTTGCTAAATATATCTGGATTCAGCAGGAACCCATCTGATGTGAAATATTCCTTCCAGTTTAATATGAGATAAGGGTAGAATTGGGAATTTGCTTTGCCGAAGACAAAAGTCCTGCAGACTAAACGAAACTGAGAAGTTTGCTGAGAGGTTCTGACAGTGTAGTCAATCAGTTTGTAATGGGAGAATACTGGGAGATCCTGGAGGGCTGTGGATAGAGACTGCAGCAGACAGGGTTTGAACTGGGGAGTGAAGCTCTGAAGAGCTGCCAGCTAAAAGAAATGAAAAGAAAAGGACAACCGGTTTTGTTGGAGCCTTTCATTAAAATATTGGCAGCTGCTGATGCATAACAAAAGCTCTGCTTGTGCTGTGAGATATTAGAGTTGAAAACCAAGGAGGCAAATGTTCTCTTCAATTGCAGTGCAGGAGTAAATGGCTCCCAGCCAGTACAGAACACCTTAAAAAGGAAAAATTTCAACAATGTTCTCATCAAGTATTCTAATCTTTCTCCATTTTGTTAAGGAGCAGTAATTCTCCCTCATTAACTGTTTCTAGATTATTTGTGGGGGGTGAGGTTGTCTTTTAAAATTTCCTGTTCAGTTTTTATTCTAAAATCGTTGTGTAGCTCCAGATAAACCTTATAGGAAGCTTCCGTGTTATAAAGATAACTTCCCATATGAAATTGGTCATGACTGGAGATGCAAAATAGAGTGGGCTTGACAAGTGCAGCAGGAATTCAAACTCTTTATTCTACTTGAAGTACAGGGGACGGTTAATTTTATTTAATGACCTATACTGCCCTTAGTATTTGCAGATGTCTTCTAAGTGTAATCTTAATGTTGGTAATCTTGAAATGTATGGCTTAGGGAATTAACAATGACATTTTATATCCTGAAATGTCTGGTACACACGAATCTGAATTTTATCTCCGTGTGATTATCCACCAGGAAGTAACACAAGATTAAAATAAAATAAAATAAAATAAAATAAAATAAAATAAAATAAAATAAAATAAAATAAAATAAAATAAAATAAAATAAAATAAAATAAAATAAAATAAAATAAAATAAAATCTAACTTTTTTCAAATTGGAAAATGATTCTTTTAATGAAATTATAAGAAAATATAACATACAGAGAGGTTTTTTTTTATTTTAGACATTACTAATTCTTACGTTATGTCTTTGTGAGATCATTTCCTTGGTAAATTATTTTTCTCCATGCCCTGACCAGAAGGAAATAGGATGTGAACGCCTGCTCATACAGATTCTCTGCTCACTTTGCTTAGGTCTCCAAATGACCAGGATAACTTATATTCCAAGCAGACGGGGCCCCGCTCAGTGTCAGCAGCCCGGCTCTCCATCCGCTCTCTGCCGTTCCGCAGCCCCCGGGCGGCGCGGGGAGGCCGCGGCTCGCAGGGGGCGCGGAGCGGGTCCTGCTGGGGAGCGCAGTGCCAGCCCTGCCCCGGCTGCGGCGGGGGCAGCTGGGGATGGCAGCAGAGGGGCCCCGGGGTGCATGGCAGAGACCGGGCGGAGGAGAGAGGGCAGCGGGAACGCTCTGCCTGCGGCAGCGGGGCTCGGAGGGCTCTCACTGCCCACCTGCTCTCGGCTTTTGTCTTCCTTCTAGGCCCTGCCTGGGATTCGAAGGAGGCAGCCCTGCCTCGGAGCACTCCCGGTTTGAAGTGCTTCCTAGGCTTTGTGGAAAGGAGAAGCGCCGGGCTGGCGAGAGTGCTCAAGTGGGACTTCTTGTGGCTGCTGCTCCCACGCTGGAGCAGCGAGGGGCGGCTGCGGGGCTGGCAGGGAACGTGGCCTGTCCCCACATCCGAGCGTGGCAATGCAGCACGTGGCAGTGCAGCAATGCAGCACGCGGCAATGCAGCAATGCAGCACGCGGCAGTGCAGCACGTGGCAGTGCAGCACGCGGCAATGCAGCAATGCAGCACGCGGCGGTGCAGCACGCGGCAGTGCAGCAATGCAGCAAGCGGCAATGCAGCAGTGCAGCAGTGCGGCACGCGGCAGTGCAGCACGCGGCAGTGCAGTAATGCAGCAAGCGGCAATGCAGCACACAGCAATGCAGCACGCAGCAATGCAGCAATGCAGC
>VZTD01001143.1:0-126913 GCA_013397725.1 Rhagologus leucostigma | reverse complement strand
TGCAGCAATGCAGCACGCGGCAATGCAGCACGTGGCAGTGCAGCACGCGGCAATGCAGCACACGGCAATGCAGCACATGGCAATGCAGCAATGCAGCAGACAGCAGACAGCAGCAATGCATCACACGGTGGTGCAGCACGCAGCAATGCGGCAATGCAGCATGCGGCAATGCAGCACACGGCAATGCAGCACACGGCGGTGCAGCAATGCAGCACACGGCGGTGCAGCACGCGGCAATGCAGCACACGGTGATGCAGCACACGGCGATGCAGCAATGCAGCAATGCAGCAAGTGGCAATGCAGCAATGCAGCAGTGCAGCACGCGGCGATGCAGCACGCGGCGATGCAGCACGCGGCAATGCAGCAATGCAGCAATGCAGCACGCGGCAGTGCAGCACGCGACAATGCAGCAATGCAGCAATGCAGCACGCGGCAGTGCAGCACGCGGCAATGCAGCTATGCAGCTATGCAGCACACGTCAATGCAGCACGTGGCAGAGCCCAGCCGCTGCTGGAGCGCAGCAGACAGCAGCACAGGGGACGGGGCTGCCGCTTCTCCCAGCCCGCCTTGCCTGGGCTGTAGGCTGGGCTAGCGTTCTGAGCCAGGACTGACAGCAGCTGCCCAGGGGCTCCAGCCCTGAATATCAGCTCTTGTTTTTCTTCAGCCTTACCAAAGTGTGCTGGACGGCAAGTTTAGCTTGTTCTATTTAATGTCAGGTCATCCCTGTTTTCATTTTAGTTTTCAGTTAAAAAATTAAAAAATAATTTAAAAAAATAAAAATTTAAAAAAAAATTAAAAAGAAGTGAAACTGGGACAATATGGAATTTAGAGAAAAATACCAGTTACATTAGTCACCAGATATTACTAAAACATCAGCTGAGTTACTGAAATGATGATATTTTAATGTCATTTGCAGCATCTACTTTGACATACAATGTCAGGAAACATCCTATAAATGATTCACAATTCCTTTTCCTTTTCTCCAGAAATCAAGCAGTCCATTCCACAGGTTGCTGATCCTGAATGAATATTCTAATTCCTGATAACAAACATTTCATCCAAGTGGTTTCCATTCAACACTCCTGACAGGGTTTCTCATGAGAAACCCTCATGGAAACTAAGCTGTCAAAGCAAAAGAGGAAAGGTCCTCTAAAGTATTAAAAACTGGTTAAAAGATAAGAAATAAAGAGTAGGAAGACATGGACTGCTTTTCTATTGAAGGGAAGCACTCCAAGGCTTTCAGCTGGGATTTGTACTAATCAGCACGTTATCAGAGATCTTGGGGAGGTTCATGTGTAGTGACAATAAAAAAAAATTATCAGGATAGTCAAACTGAAAACTGAAAAGCTTAGACCTTAAATTCACAGAACTAATAAAATAGCAGATAAAATTTGGTACTGAGAAGTCTAAAGTAATGCTCAGGGCAGAGTATTAAAACAGGAGAAAGGCAACAAGAATGCTCAAAATAGGAGGAAAGATCACAGACTTGGAGTTTTTGGCTTAGAAAATAAATGAAAGGGATGCACATGATGGAACATCATAAACAATAGAAAGGAAAAGTATCAGGAATTATTACTTTACTGCTTTTCAAGATGGGTGTGCAGGAACATAACCAGCAATCTTACCGGTGAGTACATTTAACAGAAAGAAGAGGGAGTTCTTTTTCACAAACTGTAAAATTAATTTGTGAAACTCAATGCTACAAGATTTTTAGAAAATAAAATTAAACATGGATTCAAAATGTGATTAAACTCTTTAAGGAGAAGCATACTAGTGGCTGCTAAAAGCAAGTCTGTTCAAACCTTTTGTCACAGAGACTGAATTATTGAGCACAGCAGGGAAGGCATTTCCCTGTGCATTCCCGTTGCTTGTGCTCCCTCCTTGGTTGCTCTCAGAGACCAAGAACAGAACTAGGTGGGCTTCTCATGTAACCTCCTGCAGAAGTTTTTAGTGGCTGTGGAACGGTGCAGCACAGAACAGCTGCTCACTGTTTTTCCAGTTAGGGCTTTTTTCCACATCTCACATGCCAGGCAGGTGCTGATTCCATGTCTGTGTCAGGGGGTGCTGATTAACTCCTGGTGGGCTGGGCAAGCAAATCCAGCCTTTCCATTCACAAACATGTGCAACCAGCTGAAGACCCAACAATCACAGATATGGATACCAGCTACATGGTGGTGCCCTTTCGTTACCTTCTGAATTTATTGTTATTCCATAGACTTGACCAAGAGATCTTAAATTTAAAAGGTGAAACAAAATCAGTCTCCTAAAATCAAGCACATGGGGAAAAAATCAAAAGTCCAGAATGGACTTTGCCTGCTTAGTTTTGTTTTGTTTTTTTATCTCTGGTAAAGGAAACAGAGATTCAGGCAGTAGTATCAGAATGTATGCCATTCACCTGTGATTCTCACAACTGAGGTTTTTTCTTTTCCCTTCTGCAGGAATATGTGACTGATCTCATTTTTAGAAGGCCTTTCAGAAGTTATATTTAGGGAGAAATATCTTTGATTGTGAATTAGGGATGACTGTAAGGGGATTTTTTCCGTGGTTGGAAGATGATGCTGTATTTCCCACTGCAGTGATTCCATGGTAAGTCTGTGTTTTGCAGTGCTCACCAACACTGACAGGTGAAGCAAACACATTCACTGGCCCCAGAGCCCCTGACATGGAAGGGCATCTGGGAGTATTCCAGGGGGTGGGAGCAGTGAAGCTGAATGCTCGTGACAGGGCTCTGGAATAAGAAAAACTGGGAAAGGAAAGGGCTCTGCTGACCTTCCTAATGACTGCATATTTAGCCTGAATTTAGGGATTTTCTGATGTGGGTTTGGGTTCTTTTTTGTTTGGTTATGATCTTTCCAGTCATTTGCATTTGTGGATTTGTGAATGTGCAGCTGATTGTCTTCACTTGGGGTCCTCCTTTCCGTTCCTTTCCGTGATTACTCTGCTGATGCCCTTTGCAGACAAAGATGGGGTTGGGCAGACTCAGGCAGGGGCTGTGGGAGGGCACAGCCCTGTCAGTGACTGGAAGGTCACACCATAGGAACAAGCTTCAAGGAGAGCGGGAGGTGAGGACAGCCCCTCACATCCCATCCCAGCCTCTTTATGCAAGATGGGTGTATTTTCCTCCTTTCTTTTGTTATGCAAAGTTTATCTCATTTTCTTCAGTTTAATTAAATCCTTCTCTTTGTGCAACTGTCAAAATCTGTCTCTACATCTCCAGCTTCAAGAGAATGAAAATCACTGGCTAAGAAATCCTTTGTAGCTTCCAATTGTAAATAGATCAGCAGATCCTGTTGTTGATTCCTCTCAGGTCTTGTGTTTGTTGCTGCCTCATATAAAGTTGGCCAGCGCATGTTGTGGAGGTTCACACACTGATCTCTTGATTTCTCTGCTGATGATAATTGAACAAATATTAAGCATATCAGTGCTTCAAATAAAATGCCATCAGCCAAACCAGGCCTGTTTGCATCAGTCAGTTTAGCCACCTACTGCTTTTCAATATCCTAATTCTGTGGAATTAGGGGCTGCCATTGATTAAAATCAAGTGACCCTCTCTGCTGGTGAAGGTCAAGTGGGGGCTAATGCAGCAAAATGCATGTAAATGTCACAGTAATATTTATGGGGCTTTTTTGCCTACTTCAGCTCAGGAACTGAGTAAAGTACTATTCCTTCTGTGAATAACTTACAGATGAAAACAAAGGGAAGAAAGAGACAATGACTTGCTGGTCCTGATGGGTCCTTTCCAATTTGGCATATTCTCTGGTTCTGGGATGAAATGGCATGTCCAGAATCACTGGGCAGTGACACATCCAGGTTTCCTGATACTTTGCCCTCAGCCACCTGCTTCTCCCTCAGTGCTAATGGTGTTATTACTAACAGTGGCATTGGAAGTGTGATTACTGCCATCACTATTTTTAGTCTATGCAACTGCATGCATGACCATGTTTCACTTGGAAAAAAAGTAAATTATTTAAATAGCTATTTAATTGGGACTTCTGGTGACATAGAAACTCCAACAATTATCTACAGCATGTGAGAATACATGCAGCCCTCAGCAAAAGAGAATGGGCCCATCCCCAAATTATTCCATCTGGCAGAATCAGTACCTGCTGTAGTTCACACATGAATAGCATTAATTTGCATGTAAATAGAGGCCTACATGCTTCTGTGGAGCTAAAAGCTGTATTTCAACATTTCACAGTGGAATTAGGCAGTGGGCACATCACTACATGGTGGTTCAACCTTGTAGTGACGTGCCAGCTAAAATCATTTTAAATGCTTCTCTCCATATTTCCCGGTAGGATTATTTATTGAAGTAGTGTGTAAGAGCTCAGAAGAACCCTCTATTGAAATGCTGCCAGCTCCCAGCTACGATTCTGACATTGATGTTGTCAGCTGAGATTAAGCATTGGTCTTAATGAATGCTGACAGTCATGTTTCTTAGGTATGGTCCTGTACTTCCTTTCAGCAAAGAACCAAAATAGAAAAGCTGGACATGCAGAGAAAGATGCAGTAGCAGGGATGTTTACCTACTACTCGAGCTTTTTTCTTTCCTTTCTGCTTCTTTCCCTGAGAAGTGCAGCACCAACAGTTAACATTTTCATACTGAGATGTAACAGCAAATGTTCCTGTATTGCTTTCAGGTAAAGTAAGTATGTACACCATGTTTCTCCAGCAGCGCTTTCAGAGGAACTGGGAAATTCCAGACTGACTGCGCAGAATAAAATCAGTCCTGCCACTATGTTGACTCAGTATTTCCTTTGAGAGATTGGTTAGCGTTTCCTTCTCCTTGCCCACGGAAACCCTAGGTTTGATCAGATTGCCATTAAGTTTGGCTTTTGACCCTTTCCAAGCATATATTTGGTTGGGCTTTTTCTGGGGTCTGCACTGCAGTTAAGTCCCAGTGGTATTCAGACAGAGCAACTGAGGCTCCATTTCAGAGCCCGAAGCTTGATGTGGTTTTAAATTTGTTTAGCTCATTTACACCTAGTTCTTGGGACACGCACAGTCTAGAAAGCTCCTTGCCTGTGATTGCAGGGAGTACTTTAGTCTGCCATTGTACAAATATGCTGTTTCCTTGCAAAAGGAAGGTGGCACTGTTAAATTCAATAGCAACCCTTTCACGTTAAAACTCCCCTGAGCAAAACCTCGGAATTAACTCCCCTAGTTACTAAATATGAAAAAGTCTTGCTAACAGTGATAGGGACTGGTAGCTGCAGAGTGCAGGGAGCTGTTGCCTGGGGTAAAGCTCAAGGTGCGTGCTTAGCTGTGGAGGGAGCAGCCCCATCAGTCTGAGCGGCGGCAGTGAGGAACGCCTCTCCTTGTAAGAGAAGGGTGGTGGAAGCAGAGAGCAGGCAGGAGCACATCCATCGGGCCGGGAGGGACTGGGTGCACGGGCGGATCAGCCTGCAATAACTCAGGCCGTGCTCCCACTTCTTCCTTCACTGGAAAACTCAAACAGAAGTTGCCCTGAGGCACCAGGGGATGTGTTTCCTCGTGAATTTTTACTGCAGCTCAACTGCAATCAAGCAATTCAGTGATGGCAGGGTTGAAACCTGAGTGCATAATGTGTGCTTAATACTTCAGCCCCAGAGCAGACACGCTCTGGAAGTGCATTAGGACAGGCTTTGAGGTATATCCCTTTAAGTAAAACAAATAGATTTTGCTTTCCATTTTTGACGCTTTTTTCCGATGCGCTATTTACAGCCTTGCATATTGAAAAATCACAATGAAGGAGGGAAAAAAAATGTCGGCGTGGTATTCCAGAAGGAAGGCAAATGTCTGGTGATGGTATAAAGTGGGTTTATCAGTGGTTTACTGCGGGAGGTGCAATCCAGGGTCAGATAATGAGGTGGCAAAAAACAGACAGCAGGGTCGTTGTGAAGGACAACAAGGTCCTGACTTCCGCTTGACAGTCAGGTGCCAAGGGGTTGAATTTGAGCCTTTTCTTTACTTCAGTGAAGGCAAGAGAACTTCTCTCTCTCCATGCCCTCTCTAAGGACAGGATGAAAAAGCTGCGTGGTAAAAGCTCTCAAAAGGGCAGGTACATTTACAGCTGGGTGCACCTTTCCTTGAGCACGGGAAGAGCAGAGCAGCAGAGCAGAGCAGGTTGAGGGTGAAGGGGCTGCAGTAAACATTGCTGTCAACAGGCACTGCCCCTCAGACTGCTCTTCCTGCACTGGCACTCGCAAGTGGGATAAAGTGACGTCCTTGGGAGCATCCCGAGAAACAAATGTCCCACCCACAAAGCTGCTTCTGTTGTTGTTTACTGTCGTTGCCAATCTCTTTCAGAAGGTAAGTGGATGAATGAACACCCTTATTGACACTTACTTTGTAGGAATGTTATCAGGTTTTCATATTAACAAAATTCCTTCAAATGCAGGGCAATTATTGACAGTTCTTTAATATATATCTTGGAGGCAAGCTCCAGGTTCTTACTTTGTTTTCTCTCGATATATCACACTATTGCCGAGCCAGGCTATTTTCACAAAGAAATGAGTTGTATCTTTATACCGAGTGCTGTTAAAGAGGATTATAAATAGGCTTTAGACTACAGGCTATAGCTTTGCTTTGCAGTTGAAAAAAAACATCAATCACCTGGCTGAGACTAAATCCTAACATCTCACCTTCCTAACAGATTTTAAAGGTCACTGATGTATAGAAATGTTCAGCTTAATCTTAAATGCATTGACTAGTCTGGCAAAAGCATTTTAGGGTCTTCTCCTTTTTATTTTCTGCCAGCTATTTAAAATGTGAAAGAAGTGTCACTTATAACTAAAGAGTGGATCTTCAAGAGAAGGCAGAGTATCAGAGATCTGACTTGAATCTCAGAAAGGTCTCTGCAGCTTTTGCTCTGCTTTTCAGTCAATCGGATTCGTAGTGTTTGCAGATTGCACTGGTTCACCCCCACTCCCCCAAATAGGTTATCAGCAATCAGCTACACGCTGGGGACGCAGAACAAGCTCAGATGAGCTCCAGCCTAAAAATAGCCATTTTCACATTAAAATCTTGAATCAGGCGGGAGAATGGGCTGCAGCTGGGACATCTTGTATTTGCTTATGTCACCAATGGCAAACACCTACAACAACAAAAATATCTCCTCCACCCTGGAGTTGTTGGGATTCTGCTTATTAAACATACTCCTTGTTGCAATGATGTAATAGATACACAAAATAAGCTGCAAATTTATTTCAGATACCTGTCGGTAGAATAATGAGATCATTTTCAGTCTGCATTCATCTAGGCATAGCTATGATTAATGTTCAAATTTACCCCACAAAACCAGCACCAGGTAAGGAATTTACTGCTCTTTACATGCTGCTGTTTGTTGGTAGACACAAAGAGGCACCCAAAGATGAGTCAGAGCCTGTTTGAGTTCTGCTGTTGGGAGTGAATGTGTTTGTCTTCCCAAGTCACTGTTCCATGGGTTCCCCTGCTCTCCTGGGGATCCTGAACACCTGCCTGCTCATGGGAAGCAGGGAATGAATTCCTTGTTTTTCTGTGCTTGTGTGCACAGATTTCGGGTTACCATTAAACTGTCTTTATCTCAACCTGTGAGTTTTCTCACTTTCTCTCCTCTGACTCTCTCCTTCATCCTGTTGGGGACAGTGAGCCAGCAACTGTGTGGTTTAATCCACCACAGACTTCTAATGTCCAGGGGTTTATTTCCCAAAATATCCAGTGAGGGGCATGAGATAAATCTGAGATATTTTCACATTCTTGCCCTGTCTCATTTTGTCTTCTTCACTCCCCCTTCCAATTTCCACTTTACCTTTCACATTTCTCCACATTTGCAAAAGAAATTGGTGTGAAAAACAAGGTTCACTCTCTTGTGAGAATGTAAAAGTTTTAATAAAGAGACAATAAGGGACAAAAACAATAAAGCAAAATTGACAGCGCTGGGTACCCTTGGCACTCAGCCAAGAGCACACCTGCTATTGGGGAGACACCTTTACATACCTTCACTATTGCATCAGCCTAATGCATATTCATAAACAATTATACATATTCAAACTTTTCTCCAAACTAGTTTACATATTCTAGGAACTGTTCAGCACGGCTCCTCCTTGGGTCTGCCTTTTTAGAGCATGCGTATTTCTTGGCTGTGATTTTAGTCAGTTTTTATTATCACCTCCAGTTTGGGCTTTGGTCCGTGGTGTCTGCAGACGGTAGTTGCTGATAGTGGACAAGTCAGTAGCAGGGGTCTTCATTATACGTTCACTGGATGTTATCCAACCAAGCAGACAGTTCAATTACCACAAGCATAACTATATCAGCTATTTTACTACAGAAATAAAGGCATCAGTTATTGTTACAAAAACTATATCTTTATAGCAAAGCTACTTTAACATTATACATATAGCATTCACTTTAATATTTGCGGAAAGCCTATATTATAATATGTATTTATCACATTGGGATAAGATCCAAATGGGAAGTACTCCTTTTGTAGACTGCAATCCTCTTGTTGACTGATTTCCTCCTGTCGCTGTTGTACCCGAGACAGAGAGAAACGAGCCAGGCGGGATTCAGGGAAAGTGAATTATTTATTAATATATGGATGGGTTTTTATCCCCTAGTTCGCTAGGATGGCAAGAGGTCATTGGTTCTTTGACCCACCACCTCTTAGAATGATTGGTGGAGGCTATCTGAAAATATTTTTCTCAGAAAATCATAACAATCCTTTGGTAAAAAACACCAGGTGCAAGATAGAGAATTAGTTTACAAAAACCCATAGCTTTCGTGAGAAACACAGAGCTCTCGCAGAATGCTGCAGAAAACTGGAAAATTTCTCTGCTGAAGCTTTTCAGTGTCTACATCCTCCCATTATCCCAGCCATCATTTTTGAAGAAACACTTATTTCCCTGAGTAAAGGTATAGTTCTGGCATGGGGTAAGGGCACGCTATATGAAAATAGTATTCACAACAACATAAGTTTACCTTCCCATCATAGCTGGGTTAAGTTCCAGCACCAGTAAATGGGGAAGGAGATGGCTTGTTGGGCTCTGTGCCTAGCCTTGTAAGCATTATAGGATGGACGGAAGCTGGATGCCCTCCTGCAAGATGTGCTATAATTCAGCCACAACTTACTGGACCTAAGGATTGCTTACATGGAAGGAAGCAATAATTCATTTGATAGTAGGATTTATTGGGTGGAATTCTTTGGCCTGTGCAACGCAAATCAAACTGGACAGTCATAGCTCTCCTTGCTTACTTTAAAATCCGTGAATCCTGCAGGCTGATTCAGCTTGTGTTTGGAGAGGTTGTGTTAAATTTCTTATCTGTAAGACTTGCTGAAATAATATGTTAGGGACTGGCATCTTGAGCTGCATGTGATTGTGCAGCATCTGTTTGGGAGCATAGATTTACCTCACTGGCTTTTCAGTTTTGTTTCCTTGATGTATCTGAAAGGTTTGGTAATGCTAACAGTATGTCAGGGAGTCTAATGCTAAGGGCCTAAATGGAAATATTCAGAGCCAAACTATATCCCGTTTAAAGCCAAGTTACACAGAGTTAACAGCAGCAGAAGAGAGGCTGCTGACAGTGTTGGTCTGTGTATTTATTCAGGAGCAGAATGGCTGTGGTGGGGCTCTCACAGTGCTGCTCCAAAATGGATTTCATTGCGTATCAGCAGTGGGCTATCACAGATATTCTTCCTACATATCTTTTAGTAAGCACAGGATCAGTTCAGCCTCTAAGATGGCAAACAACAGCAAAAGCATCCTGTGTATGGATACATTTACTTAAACGTAGCTTAGAAACTTATGAGGAAAAAAAAAACCTGAAAATTAAAACCTGAGACATTAGTAGTGTGAAATTAACAAAATGTTTCAATTGATAAGGGAGGATTTTCTCATTTTGAGAAAAAAGCCCCACACCAGCAATAGTGGATGAAACTGGGAAGGCATTCTCTGTGGATTTTTCTATTTGGCTAGAGTTTTGCCAGCTTTAAAAAATTAATGGGGGCAAAAAAAAAGGTAAAGAGTGTAAGAAGCATAACTGAACAGTATGAAAATGAGAGGAAAACTAAGATAAGGATTTTTTTTTTGAGGAGTCCAGCTTCCTTTGAAAGGCAGAGGCAAGGTGTGGGAGATCTTCGCTGGGATTGCTGCTAAGAACTCCCTGAGCTAACTGCAGGCAGCATATCTAACTAGCCATGCGCTGAAGTGTATCATTAAATAAGAATAAGCATGTAAATAGACTGATTGTGTTTGGTTTTATTTCAATTTGCTTTATTTTTTTGCTGCATTTGCTAATAATGTACTTGCTTAATAAATGTAGCATTGGAAGCAGGTTCTTGAGGAGAGGAAAACACGTATCTGGTTTGACCTTCACATAATGATCAATAAAACCCAGGGCATATACAGATCCATATGAAAAATGAGATGTCCACCCTAAAAGGGAATCGGTAGAGCCATGGAAGTCAGTAAGAGATGAGCAGAGTAATTAGTTCTATAACCCCAGTGCTTTACTAAAGGCATATTTAGAATATTTATGTACACAAGTAATTGTTTAGATGCCCTCATTTTCCAGAACCACCTCCCAGCACTGCTAGTTCCTGGTACACTCATGGAATAAAAATGGATATAGCCTTGAGCTGCCATCATTTGCCACTACACTTGGAGAACTGGCTTTTGCTTTGCAAAGCGAAAACAGCATTGCAGTGCCCCTAGTTTCAAAATTACCCTCACAACCATTGCACCATGCTTGAGTCGCAAAAGGTGGAAAGGCTCCCTTTGAAATTTTGTCTTCTCTTATTCTTATTGATTCTTCTCTTATTCGTGTTGATTTCCACACCTGGCAGCCTGGTGTGCAGTAGGTGTTTGTATCAGGGCAGAAAGGCCTAATTTCCTGTCTGTGGAAGGGGAGAACCACTTGGATTGACTTAACCAGCTTAGTCTTCTGACCACGATGCAAACTGTGCCATTATTGTTTGCTTGTTCCATGGCATGTCCTGAACCAGCCATCCTGAACTGATACTTTTTATAGGAACAAAGTCTCTGAACCTTGGAGGAAAATCACAAAAATAGCTCTTCCTTCCCTGCAAATCCTGTTTGCATTATAGAACCATGACTGCACTTGCTGGCTAGATAGATCTCCCTCACGAAATAGAGCTTTGCTCTCTCCTCTGGGCTGGAGTGGTGACCTCAACACAAATCCTCTTGAGTGAAACATCCCATCTCCAGAGTGAGCAGGGTGGAAGATGGGGGTAGTGTTTGAGGAATGGGTATGGAACAGGGAACCTTTTTCCCTCATCCCACGGGTTGGACTTGTTGCTGTTGCAAGAGGACTTTTGTACTCAGTCCAATACAAAAAGGTCTGTCTGTTAGTTAGACAGATAAACAGCTCTGTCATCATAGGGATCAGCTGTTCTAATTCCTTCCTCAAACCCATTTACCCTTTTATTCTCCATAACATTAAATGATACTGAACTCCATAGTGTAATTGAACATTCTGTGGAACAGTACTTTTATTTAGTCCAAGAACCTGCTGCCAGCTTGATGAAACACTGAGTATCCGAGTCTTTAGTTTTCTTTTCCGTTCCTGGCTTTGTCTCTGGTCTGCCAGAAATGTTATGAGTGGTCCTTTGGCAAACCACTGAGACTGACTCTAACTCAGTTTCTCAAATGGAAGTGAAAATAATAGCAGATACACACTCAAAAGAAAGAATTGATTATTTGCTAGGAGGGAAAATAAACTAGTTGACTGCATGACTTTCCTTTGAAGGACTTTAAACGTATGCAAGGGATGTGCTCACTGATCCATTTAGTAGCCAAATTGTATGACAATGGATCTGAAGTTAGCTTTAAAGTGTTTTGGCATCTTATCCTAAAAAATTCTCCAGTTCTTTCCTATGACTGGTGAGTAGGGGAGAAGAAGGGGGAGATAGAGCTGAGGGGGGAGCCCTTTGTTACCCTGTCCACATGCAAACCTCAACATCTGAGTCGGCCCTCTTAATCCTGCCATGAGGCAGCGAATTCCTGCAGAGAAGTGGCACAAATGGCTGGAAGCTGTAGCTGCCTTGCTTGCCACAGGTTAATTTAGAGATGGCAGTGCTGCTGAGGAGGATCTCTGTGCAGGCTCGCTGGCAGGAGTCAGCCAAAGACACTGAATCACACGGTAAGGAATTTATGTGCCTCACTGAGCAGATGCTACCCTGAGTGTCTGTTGGAAGTGTTTCCTCGGGAACTCAGCTCTGGCACTGCTTGGGGAGTGCAAACTGAGCGTGCAAGTCAGGTTTACTTAATGTGTGAGCAGTGTGAAAAGTCTTTAACAAACCAACGAGTTGAGTCAGCTGGAAAGAAGCCCAAAATACGAGATAGATTAGTCAACACACACACAGCCTGAAAGGTAAACTCTGCATTAGTGAGTGGAGCCATACATGAGTCCGTTAAAATGACACTGCAAAATGGACATCTCTGGTGTGGGCAAGTGGATTTCTGCAAATCCTGACACAGCTGGAGACAGTAGCAAAAGTCCCACTCCCTGCAGTAATTCTTGGATCACACTGGAGACATTGCTTTACCCCGTCTGCTCTAACTTTTCATTGCAATTGTGTCATATTGTGGAGGGGAAGAGAACTGTCACATTCATGCACTCCTGGAGAGGAATAGCTGCAGTTAATTGGTCTGTTAAACAGTTGATCCAATGAGTGGGTGTTCTCTACCAGCATTCAGGTTATGTGAGGTAAATTGTCTCAAGAACAAACAGAAGCTGCGGCCCAAAAGGCGAGTTGGTGGCCAGGCCCTCCCGGAGCGCGCGGTGCAGGGCGAGCACAGGCAGAGACAGACATCTAGTGGTGCCCTGGCAGCAGTGTGACAGTGCTGCTCTGCACAGCCACAGCCACAGCCTGGGAGCCCTCTCTTACCACCTATCTCCACGCTGGCTCCAGTACAACGCAGCAAAAACCAGCGATACATTCTCCATTATTAAATTATCAGCCAGAACTCCCATTTCTGCTCTCCTGCATAAACAGCACTGATGGTCTGAGGCTGTTTCATCAGAGGAGCCTGAAGGAGTCCTAGGGTAACAGAGAATCCAGGTAACACAGAATAGGACATTCATCCTTTCAAGTGATTCTTCCATTTAATGTGGGATCTTAACACGAATACAGTATTCTATCTTGTTTCTTCTAGCAAGCCATCAAATTACTGCCTTACTAGGCGTGGAGGTTTTCCAGTTCAAATAACTGCAGTATCATATGGATTATAACAAACATTTATCAAGGCATTTTACTTTTAAATGGTAACTTTGCATACTTTTAAGATGGCTAAAAGGCATAATCTTTATACTCCCTGTAAATGTGAACAATTTTCTGTGTGAGGTTTATCTTGTGGCATTATCTGCATAAGAAAATTTGAATATTTAACATTATATGGGCTTGGAGGCTACCAGGACCACCTTGCTCAGACTGACAATAATGAATGTCTGTGTTGGCAGTTTTCAGAATTAGTCCACCCCCTACGATGCCCTGGTGTAAATTAATGGCCTGACCGAGGTTCCAGTGTGGATCTCTGGGGGTGAGAAGCTCCCACGTTTGCCTCAGCATGCAGTTCTGAGAACAGCTGCCTAGAAGAGATCAGACCAGCTTTCCTAACTTTACAAGCCTTGTCTTGATATCTTCATATTGCTGAGGGTGATAAGAAAATGGATACCAAAGCCCTTGGAGAATGAATAGAGAGGGAGGTGAGGAGTGTGCTTAAATCAAACAGCTCTCCAGGATCCTCTTTAGGACTGGCTGTTAGTTTTCAGCCCCAGTAGTCTCTGTTAATTCACTTGCTCCCACAGCTGAGCTTTCAGATTACTCAAAACCCCTTCAGGTCAGCACAGTTCCTCTGCTAGTCGTGTTCTGTAGTCTTGGACAAATGCTTGGTTGACCATCCTCATTTTAGAATAAAGTCAGTTAATTCGATCTGAAGGTGAAAAATCCCCTTGTGCCCTAACTCCCTGCTTCTGTGAACACCCTCAGGATTTGTTTCTTATCCTTCAGAGATTACTGCGTTTAAATAAATCACTGAACAGGAATAAAATTTGCTTATGCTGCAGTTCCAGGGGATTTTCTTAACCCACTGCGGACTGGGTGTTCTGCTTCCTTAGAAATGTGCAAGTATTGTAACAACTGAGAGAAGATCTTCTATTGCAAAGGAAATGTCATCCAGATGTTTTCAGTAGGCAGTTGGCATCTCTTGGAAAGTGAACCTGGTTTTGTTTGCATTAGCCCAATACTGATGCTACTGAACAGGGGGTTGACTATTGCCCAACTTCAAAAACCACTGAAGATCAGCTGAAAACAAGGCTGAAATATGAGGGAGAGTGAGCTGTGATGTGAACTGATAACTGGGGACAGTGAGGAGCTATTGCTACTGCTAAAATAAAAAGCAATCAAGTAAATTTGGCTATTTGTGTTTCTAAGAATGTGGTTTGTTGAGGGGTTGGTTGGTTGTATTTTTTTTTATCCTGAAATCTTTCGTTTTCCTGTTGCATTTATGTCTTTTGTTCTTTTTTTCTGCAGGTGTAGAATTTGTTAAGAAGTGTTCAGAGGTGAATAATGGTATATGGAGAAGAAGTCCTGTGGCATTTCCAAGCCAGGTATCTGTTATATCTGTCACATGCCTCAATAACTTCCAGCCTTCTGCTTTTCCATGCTTTTAAGTATACTATTTTTAGCAAATGAACAAACAATCACAAAGACTGGAAATGTTTTGGAAAAGAAGGTGTTGAGGGCCTTTTCCTTTTCCTCTGTCAGACGCTTCTGGTGGGTTAATAACTCCATCTACAGTTCATCACTGAAATAGTTCCAGAAATACTGGAAATATGAGCCTGAACCAGGTCACTAATAAGATAAAACCCAGATTCTGTTCACATTTTCAGCAATGGACAGTGAGGAGAATGCACCAGCATGTGTGAGGGTAGAAGTGCGCAATTTGAATGTGCTTTGCTGAAACTGCTTTTCAGTGGCACCGTGTAGGAGCCGTTCACACAGGGCTGAAGCTGTCCTGCAATGGGTGTGGGGCAGCCTGGCCAGAGGGAAGGTGCTGCTGGGCTTTCTCCAGGCGGGATATGAACTCCCTGAGACCCTACTCAGGATGGGCAAGAGGCACGGATTTCATGCCAGAGTCCAGGGGCAAATTTGGAGGGAAAAAAAGTGGAAAAAAAGCTCTGATCAGCTGCAGACAGATATGCATCTGCTTTCCTCATGCCCTGAGGGGCCAGACAAGCTGGTTTCTCTCTGGCAAGCCCTCCTTCACTCCAGCCAGCTCAGGACACGCTGAAGGCACTTGTCCGAGCTTGAGGCGTTGACACAGCTCCAGACACTGGGGTCCAGTGGAAGATGAATAACAGAGGTTCTGATAAGGGTCAGGGATATTCCCATCTTACAGAGAAATCAATTTTCACTGATTATTGTTCTGCTTTTGCTGGTGTTGTGGCAATAGACCTGGGTAGCAGTAAACAAAGTCCTTGTGCATGTGCTACAAAGACGGGCTGTCTTGAGTATTTTTATGTCAGTGTGCTCAGCTGTTTGTGACTTGCTTTGCCCTGTACAAAACAGACATATCAAAAATTACTATTGTCTATTAGTCTAAAATAAAGGGGCAATGGCAATGAACTCCAAAAAGAAGTTTAACTACCAATCAGTTATCATGACAGAGGTTATAAACTTTATGGGCATCGTTTTTAGCATGCACGTCCACATGTGGGCAGAGGTATTAAACCAGCTCTGCTTTCAGAGCTTTCACCTCTTCTTTGGAAGCTGTAGGGGCTCTATGCTTTTGTGATCATTATTTTGTAGGAATCTAAATAGGCATTCTGGTGTATTCATTACTTCACATTCCAACATAATGCTTTTTTAAAAAAATTATCAGCCATAAATTTATTAACAGCAGATTTATCTGGTAAGTGAGCTGCTTTAAAAAAAAATCAGCTAACAAATTAAGGACAGAAATACAGAAAGGGTTTTCTAAGCCCAAAAAGCTAGTAGGGAGAAGAACCAAGATATCATGGTACTCACAGTATTTTTAGCATGTTACAAATATAAATATATTTTCTGGCACAGTAGGACTCTGCTATATGAACCATATTGTAGACGTGGAGGTTAGATCCCTGCAAAAACCATGATCCAATGCCTTTCATCTTTGTCACTGGTGAATTCTGACTGTGGCACCATCTTCTTCCTGTGTGATTGTCATTCCGCACTGTTTGCTGGCACCTTTTACAAAATCTTCTGTCAAAATAACTCTAAAAACAGTATTTCAGCTAGGCATTTAAGAAAATAAAGTGGTTTATTCTCAATGATCATGATAGCTAAACATTTCTTTGTGAATCAATTTTTTTCTAGTGTTATTTGCTCTTGAAATCCTTGGAGATTATATTCTCGTGACATCTGTTAACACTGCTACACTTAACATGTAATTGGGAATGGGAAAAAGAAGAAAACAGAAAACAAAAGCCCATGCCAATCTAAATGTGCTTGAAAGGTGCCAGATTGATAACTCTGGAGAATTGAGTCCTCTGTTTATCCTCTGAATTGGTGCAGCAAAATCAATGGCAGCATAAACTCGCTCCTGTCACCCTGAAATGTCTTGTGCTCGCTCAGCTGTGAGGGCAGCCTGGCTCCGTGTCCCCCGCAGCCTTCAGCATCCCAGTAGGAATGATATGAAGGCTGCCGTCCCATGGTGGATGGACTGCGCTGAGAACCCCAAACTCATTTCAAACCAATTCCTGGCCATCCATCTGAGGTCAAACTTTTGGTTGCACTTCGCAGTTCCGGCACAGATCACAAATGGTGATTTTGAATTAAAAGGCTTTATGGTGCATTTCCAATCTCTTAACTCTGTAATCCCCTGGTGTGTTTTATTTAATGCATAAACTGCCTGTGACATGACAGAGCCAGCGGCATTACAATCTATCATGTCAAGCCTTCATACATTAGCAGCACTTGTTAGCGCACACTGGCACGGAGCACGGGAAGAGCTCTGAGTTATGCTAATGATCCATGGATAATGGGGCACAGGGAGAGTTCTGAACTGTACCTTCAAACCAGTGCCACAGTGCTTTTAGGATGTGTCAGAGTGCACGCAGGCTTGGCACTATAACACGCTTTAATGCATCTTCAGAGCACCTTATCTTGTATGCTCTGCTTTAATTGAGATTAAATGGCTTTGAAGGTCCAAACACAATTTCAAGGACAATGCAATATCTCATATTCTCAGTGTAAGGTTTTTAATGTATTTCCTTAAAGCCAAGACAAATATACCATACAAATACATTACACCAGGCTGATGTTAAAGGTCTGTCTCAAACTTAGAAAAGCCAATACAATTTGAATTTAAAACACAGCATAGTGTTCCCAAGGCTGTGTCTGGGATGGGGTGAGAGAATTGCAGAGGAGTTTGGGGTCTGCAGGAGCACCAGTAGCAAAGTAACAAAAGAAGCAACATTTTTTAAAGGAGAGTAGAAGAGCCTGGAACCTGTGGAAAGTCAGATAGGATTTGTTCCAGAGAAGGCTCGTGAGAGTATTCTTCTGGGGCTACATACTCTGAATTCTTTGCACAGTGTCAAGGCACAAGCAAAGCCATCCTGAAAATTTGGGTTAGTTTGTCCCCCTTGTCTTTACAGCATTGCTGTAATAATGGTTTAAGAAAACTTAAATAGGTGTCATATGAAAAGAGAAATGACAAAAAGGAAACTTAGCCTCCTCCCCCTTTTTTGTAGCTTCAGTTTAATACTTAGCATTTTCTTTAGTTGCAAACTTGTCCTCTCTGCTTTGCTTCAGTGATGATATAAAGGTGCTGCAGTACCTTGGAAGATGTTGCTGCATTCCAGTAATGATAACTGTGTAGTTTCATGACCCTCCTGAGCTTACATTTGAGGCCTCATTGGAAAATCTGCCATCATATCACAAGGATATGAAGTCTAATACTGCCAATTTTCTGAATTATTCATTAGTCTGAAGGAAAAGGAAGCAATAAAGACACAGGCAGCTTCTTTTTATTTATGGTTTTACTAGTCTTCATATTTTTTAAGTGAAGGGAATACAATTCTTCCATCTTTTCCACAACAACAACAACAGAAAAAAAAAATTAAATGTGTATGCTTGAAAAGTTGGGATTTCTGGGAATACATTTTTCTCTTTTAGCTAGCATTTTAACATAAGGTAAAACATTTTTTTGACAAGGTAAGTAGAGTAAACAAAGATCAGTGAGAAGGCAGAAATTATTGAAGTGCTGGAGAAACTGCTGCAGGCTACTTTTTCACACATTGCTGCTCAAGTCAGGATTATGCTATGACAGTTCTAACTCTCCTGCTGACATCCTTATAGACCCTATTACATTATTTACTTCTTGTAAAATAACATTCTATTACAGCTCCTTCATGTCCTGCTGCTAGTCTAAGTTCAAGGGGAAGAAATTCTCCTGTCCTCACTTCCAGCTCGTTAATACAGCTCTGAGGAGATCATTATTAAACAGACTGATCTGCAGCCCCTATTTCATGCCCCATTTTCTATTGCAGTAACAACTGTATTTCCAGAGTGTTGGTCTTCACTTACATCAACAGCACAGGTAAAATGTGTCAGGCTGTGTCTGGAAGGAGCAGGTGAAGCATCCCCACCCTGTGCTGAGGATGCAATGTCATTTTTATGTCCCGAAGGGGGAGAGCTTTCAGACATTTCTTTTGCGTTTCTATTGCAGGGAAAAGTGAAGCCAGGCATGCAGTCAGACCTGATTTCAAAAGGAAAAGAGTTGATCTCAGTAGGGTTGCAGGAACATCTGTGGATAAACCAAGGTTAACAGCAGACAGGTTGCTTGAACACTCTGAAAACTGGCTTAGGTCTCTTTTTCAGTGTCAGGAGATATTCAAACACATATCATTAAGTCCCATGTCAGGATTCTGCTGAAACTTGTTTTCTGGGAAGACATACTTATTAGGACCTAGAAAATTAATTTACCTGTCTCTGAATTCTCACTCTAAGCCCAGTTAGATGTGCCACTGGCAAAATATTCCCTCAGTCTGGCAGAATGCTCCCAAAGCACCAGCCTTTGATAAGTCCTGCTTTCATCAGTGCTCGAAATCACCCTGGCAAGTCAATCACCAGCCCTGCTCCTTGCAGTGGGAATCTTGAAAGCACCGCTCGGCGCTTGAAGAACTGGCATCAAACCAGACAGCAGTGACCGCATGCTTTGAGATGGTCAGGGGACAGGCAACCCCTGGCACTGCTTGCACAGCTCTGAGGAGCACGCTCCATCAGCCTGCTAAACCTGCTTGAACATCCCTAAAGAAATGTAGGTAGCATTTCAGTACTAATATTACAGGCAACGTGATAATTATCTAATTATCCAGCCCTTGAGAAGAGATAGGTGCTTAAGTTCTCAGCAAAAAGTGAATCATATGAGGTTTTTCTTGAGCTAAACAGTGAAACAACTGGAAAATCAGCACTGGATGAAAAGTAAATGTATGGAGCCCCATTCCTTCCACTTTTAAAACTTAAGTTTGCTTTCTTTAAAAAGCATCAGTATTTCCTTATGGATGTGGTGGGTCCTGATAAGAGCAAAGCATTTGGCCATTGATCTCTGAAGCTTGGCAGGGACTGTGTGGGAATTAAGGGTGACTTTTGCCGCTTGCCTTTATGTGAACCAGGACTTGAGTCACTGTCTCCAGTATTTTCACAGTTTGCTGTTCAGTTATGGCATGGAAATCAGGGATAAATTTACATCCTTGAGTGTGCTGTGGCAGAAGCTGCTGATTGTTAACTCTGTTTCATGGCAATGGACATGGCTAATTAAATATATCATTCTTCATGAGAAGATTCTGTGATGATCTTCCACAGAGGCAGGAGGTGAAAGTGACAGGACGTCCAATTTAAAAGGTGCAGTTAGCAGTTCTACCAGAGCAATCAAACGGGACAGATAACTTATATTTCTTTCAGTTATGGGGATATTGGTCAATCTAAAAGAATTCTTTTGATTCTTGGTACCCTTTGATTACCTGATATTTTGTTTTACAGCCTTGGTGGGTTGGTCTGTGGAGTCCCTGGCTGGGTCCCACAGGCACTGGGATTCACCACACAGTCATTACTGGCAAAGGAAAAAGCAGGTTGTTCACTAGTGCTGCAAAATTTCACTTCCCTGAGGCGTGAAAGAAGATCCCTTTCTTCATCCTCTTACTCCTCTATCTCCCTAGTCTGACCTGCTTTTTCTATAAGAGGGTTGATTATTCTCTGGAAGACATGTTTTCAAGGAATTTCAATAAAAATACCATGAATATCTGACCCGCTGTTGAAGTCGTTTAGTTCAAGTGCCTGTGGAATGTTTTTAAGACCCGCTGTCCTGGCTCAGTTTGTTAGGACTGCTAATTCAGTCTTTGAACCAGGGAGTCATTATATTTATCTGTTTGCATTTGGTTTTTATAGACCACCAATTACTGTTATCAAAATATGTTAAATTAACTGTGTTCTAGGAAAGCAGATAATTTCTGTGTGGACTGGTAAATATCCGAATCTAAATGAAGCTACCTTTTATTTATTGCAAAGGCTAGCACATTCATCAGCATGCCTAATTAAAATTTAACAATTAATAAGCAGTGGCAAACCCTGTACGAAGGTCAGTAGCAACCTAAGCAAACTTATCAAAAATGCAAAGGGGTTTAGAGTTTTTAAAAAGTTCATTCTGTCCTTAATTAACAGATCTAATTACAGCTCTGCCATAGCAAAATGCAAAATGATCTCTTCAAAAGACAAGGAGTCAAAGGTTTAATAGTGCAGATAACCTTCTTCTTCAGTACATTTCGACCCAAGTGTAGAAGGGAATTTTACCAAGCAGTCAACAGGGTTGATTGGATGGCTTTGACAGAAATTTAAGCTAAGCAATACACAGAAATCCCCACACAACAAAGGAATTGAGACGGAATAAAAACTCTCTTGTGTCTTGGGATTTGAAATAACACCAAGTCAAGACTTTGGGTAATCTCCTTTCTTAGCGAGTTGTCAATGTATTTATTCCCGCGACCTTTGCTGGTTAGTTTTGAATAACACTTTCTGTTCTATAGACTGCATGTGTTTAATTATCACCTCATTCAACAAAAAGGGACAGTGCAAAAATCAAGGATAATCTAGCAGAGCAGGGCTAAATACAATAGAGAAAAACACTTAAAATTCCTGCAGTTAGCAGTCAGCATTTAGGCACTGAAGGACAATTTTCCAAGTTTTACTGAAGGGTTTAGTTGTGCATTACTTCTTCAAGAAGTCCAAGAAGTCTTCTGTTCTGAGTTTTGCGGGAAGAGGCTGGAAATGAACAGGATTGGGTTCATCAGTAAGCGAATTAAATCTTGCTGGCTGATTTATGTGGGCAAGGGTCATTACACGTGGGTAATAGAAAGTGGCTGAAAGAAAAACTAGACTGCTTAAAATTAATAATACATGGCTGAAATGAATTGTTACTATTCATCTTTACGTTTGGATTAGCAGAAAGAGCACAGGTATGAGAGGCAAGATCTCTTCAGGGAAACCTGACCTGTGTGAATATCCTTAGTTCCCTTTCATACCCTGCCAGTGACAGAGGGAGTGCAGCCCCATGAACACGGGTGTATGGAGGAGAAACAATGGAATCACAGCAGTTATCTTGGAGAGGCTCAGAAACGCAGGAGCCATATTCATCTTATGCTGGAATCAAAGTGAAGCATAACAAATTTTTCAACCAAAAGGCTCATTAAATTCAACATGAAAACAGAGAGGCTGTTCTGAGCAATCTCCATGAATTGGCCTCTAGCTTTACCATGGCACTATCATGACCTGAATTAATTTGCTATGGCATGATCATTTCCTATTGGCTGTAGGAGGGGAAAAAATTAGGCCTGCTCAGGCTAATGAGCATTTTAAGACTTCTCTTTAATTCCTTTTATTAAAAAGAATATCATCTTTCGTTTTTAAGGTGCCTGGCTGGAACTCATAGGTATCGTCCCCTGTAAATAACGTGCTGTACCAAGGTGGCCTCGTGCCACTCCAGTGCTGCAGAGTTGAAAGCAGAAATGGTGAGGCTTTGAAATGTCACAAACACATTCTTTCTCTACTCAAAGGACCCAAACACCCTCTGTGGCCATGACATGACCCCCACCTCACCTTTAAAGAAATTACAGTGATCTGTCTAAAATGTGGGTGCTCAAGAACAGCTTTGTCTGATATTTGGTCATTCCCTGCCTCAGTACAGGAGACAAAACCAGTCCTGATACCTTGCTTAAAAACACAGATAGCAGCAAATACCACATTATCGCATTCCTCTCTTCGGTAACACTTGCTTTAAGATAAGAAATGAACGTAATTACTTGTGTTCTGCTGATGGGAAGTGAGCTATCAGAGGCAGGCATTATTACTGTTACTGCTGTTATTATTACCCAAGTAGCAGGAAGTGCAGTGCTATAAAAACTCTTCTAAGCAGTCACTCCTTCTTACAGACCATTAAAGGTTCACTTCACACTTACATCTCTTTCTTCCAGACTCAGTCCTGAATCATTAATTTTGCACTTGGCATTCCTAAAAGAAAGCTTTTTTTGAAGCAAAACCTTCTCTTGATGTCTGAGTGCACTCTGAAGATGTTAATCACCAGAGATGTACACTCAAGACAAAAAGCCATCCAGGTTCCTTGGATTTACTGAGACTTGAAAGCAGCCTGGTGCAAAGATTTTTGGTTTGTTTTCAAGCACCGTACAGTGTCCAAGCTTTAGACAATATCCTTTTCTCACAGCAACCTGAGGAAGAGCAGTTGTTAAAACGGTGTGTGACCCAAGACACTCTCAGACCAGACTGAGAACCAAACCAAACCCTTCCTCCCCTCCCTTGCCAAAGTCTCACTTTACATATCAGCTGTCTTTAAACAAAAAAACTTATGAGGAGACTCCACAGTATGGGAAAGTACAATCTCTTTGTTGTGCAAGTAAGAAAAATCTCTAATGGAGAGATTTTTTTTCCTTATGCAATCTATCTCCATAAAATTTTAATTTCTTTTTCTTATCTCCTCCCCTTTCTTTGCCTTTTTTTTTTTCTGTTTTGCCTTTTCCCTCTTCTGTCCTTTTCAAGAGATTTTTTGCTGTCAGTGCTTCAGCAAAATACAAAACAAATTCAGGGATTTTAAAATGTCCTTTAATATTTTGTTTGGAAGAGACACCCCTCCCCTGTATGCAGATCTCCTTCCCAAATAGGTTCCTGACTTTCTTTTAAGAATACCACAACACTGTGAAAGCAAGTGATTGTTAATTTTTGGGTTTCTGTGAAGCTTTTTCTTCTTCTTTTCCTATCCCAGCACAAGTCCTTTCTAAATTAAAGCAAACAGATGAAGCAAATGATGAAGTAACAAATGGAGACCACCCATGTCAGATATTCTCAGGCTCAGAAATCCTGAATATGTCGTGCATTATTGCCCTCTAGTGTTACTTCAGAATCTATGGAGAAGATTCTTCTGTAAAATTGAACAACAAATGCACATTTCAAAGAGACAGGGCCAGAGCTTGCCCTGAGAAGAAGTGAGCACACATCCATGAAAACAGGCATTTTGCAATCCCTTGACTTATCTAAGGGCTTTACTGAGAGCCAGTGCTTGGAATATTCATTTCCATACAAAGGGAGTAGGGGGAGCACAGGGATCTTCGCTCTCCACATCTCTATTTGTATTCCAACAAGGATGCCCCTGGTGCCTTATGGACATTTTAATCCCAGTTCTCCTGTGGCTGAAAGTTTCTCAGGGAGTTTAAAATGTTTGGTTTAGCAATGGACCAATAAAAGTAACATAGATGGCAGTGTAAGTTCAAAACAGTATTGTTGTAGAACAGCATGAACAAACTGGAGCATGACCTCTTACAAAAAGATAAATTAATAGATTTTTTTAATCCTCTCCAATCTCACATTAGCTGTTCAGAAAAGTTCTCAGAACTTCCTGAAAGTCTAGAACACAGATCAGCAGGTAAACGCACGTTCCTCAAACCATGTGTCACATTCATTGCACTGCCATTTAGGGGCTGGTTTGAAGGAAAAATCCAGAGAACTCAAATCAAGAGTCCTGAAGTGATCCATGGAAAGTAAAACACCCAACTGGTTCTCTCACATGTGCTTTCATCCTGCTCCCAAGCAGGAGCTCATGAGCACCTCTGGCAAAGATTTTGCTGGGAACATGCTGATGAAAGCCAGCAAATAACTCTGTTTATTCCTTATTCGAAACCCTGAAATGCCCAGCAAAAGGTGGATCATGACATCCCAGCAAGTTTACAAACAAGAAATGTTACTACTATGGCTTTTACATATTCATGTTGGGCCTGATTTTTGTCTTATCCTGATTTCACAGCTGTATCCTGCAGTCAGCTTTGATCATATAACGTGATCTATCCTCATAAAAGGAGCAGAGTCAGAGCAGTGCAAAATATCCCATTACATTTAGTGATCTGTTTATCCATTGCTTTAAATCTCTGAGGGGTCTGTTCTATATGTTCTTTTGCCAGCCATTTACAGGGACTGATGATTAGACTTTTATGGTCATTTGGGCATTTGCCATGCTCAGTAACTCCTGGAATTTTCAAAACAGCTGAGATACTTCTAGGTTTTAAAGGATTTTGACAAGAGCGAGACAATAAAGTTTTTCAAAACTGTCAATAGGTATTTATCTGCATCTTTAAAAATGAAATGTCTATCACAGTGTGACCCTAATCTCCTTCTGAGAAGAGAAGACCACGACGTGCCAGTACTGGGTGTGTTGCATCACACTTTCGAAACACATTTGCCAACATTTCTTCACATCTACTTGACCTGCCTGCGAGAAGTTGGCATTCAGACAACTTAGAGAGGGTGATTTAAAATCTGATCTTGAACGAGACACTATTTTTCTAAAAGATTGCAAATGGTTGTAACATTTCATGCTCTGAAGCTCATTTTTTTAACGATCCTCATAACTAGATTTTTATGATGAATCTTTATGATTCAGAGAAATCAAATCCCAGAGTGATTTGTAACCCCCCCTTAGATATGGACATAGCTTTACAGCGATCTTAAGATATGTACTGGTTGTTTTTTATATTCAAGGCCTTTTAAGGGATTTCTTTCTGAAGGTATTGAAATTTTTTCTGTTACATTAACAATAGAGTTTTAACTAAGACAGCACTTCAGGAGAGCAGCAATGAAAGGAGAACACAGCTGTGACTTTCAGAGTTTGCAGGGATGTCAGCGAGAGAAAATGCATCTTTTCCTGTAAAGCGGGCAAATTTATTCTGTAAGACTTTGAGAGAAAATAAATTTGGAACTTCACAGTGCTATTTACTCAGAGTCACTTTTCAGCGTAAAACGACTGCTGAAAGTTCTCATAATAGAGGGTAGGAATCTCATAAGCATCTCAATGCACCTTACACTTCTGCCTCTGTCAAGAGTCAGCAGCCAAGTCGATAACAAGACCTATCTTCTTTTATTTTGCTGGAGAGACTCTTAATCAGTCCACAGTTGCCTGGTATGTGTCTAATTTTATGTGGCAAGGAAAAGATGAGCATATCCACACCGACTTAGCAAGTTCAGAGGTATTTTGCTTCGGAATTTACAAACAGATAGGATCCATGACTGGAATTACAAACCTAGATAAGCATAAAAGATTTAGAATTGCATTTCTTTCCTCCTAAATTGTTGCCCTGCAGCTTGTCATTACTTTTGTAACACAGCAGCAGGCTCGGCACAGGCACAGCACCACGAGTGTCGCGGGGTCACAGTCAGAGCAGGATGCAAACTCTGGTTTCAGATCTGCAAATATATATTCTAAGACTGTTCACATTTGAAAAGAAAGCCGTATGTGAGACATATGGGAGAATAAAAAGAAACAAGAGAAGCTCAACCTTAAATGCATCCTGACCGCTATGTCTGGAAAATCTTTGCTGCATTATGTGGAGTTTAAATTTGTACTGAGAAGAAAATTTGGCCCTGGAAATAGCACAGACCAGTGTGTAGGTCTAGCCAGGAGCATGCTGAGCTAGAAGGAGTATTGGGTCTATGTGGTCTGAGATGATAGTTTGTGCCTTGAGTCCCATAAAGCAGAATGACAGAGAAAAGCCTATTTTAAGTGTCATTGTTTAGCTCAGGAGCTAAAGTCATAAGGGGGGTGGTGGTATTGTGCATAACTCCAAGCAGATCCTTAGCACCTAATGCATTTCAACAGAAACAATTTGATTAACGACTTTAAATGTTAAGTGATAGCTGATACAGGGCTTTGAAATAACTTAAACCTTTCCGGGTTTGGTACCTGGATTCAAATTCCTCTTCATGTTCTCAGAGTCGTGTCTGTTCTTGCTGCCTGCAAGGGCTGAGCACAAGTGTGAGCTGATCCCCAGGTGCTGGGTTTCCTCACTGGACAGCAAGAGAAGGCTCCACATGTAGGGCTGTTCCTCCCACAGCAGAGTCAGGGTTCACATCTTCTGAGGGACTTGGCTTGCAGCTGGCAGGAGATTAAATAGCTAATAGGCATTCAAGCTTATTTAGGATCTGGACCTCAAATGTTGGCACTAATTAGGTCCTTAAATCACTACTGAATGGAAGTACAGAATAAAAAAAAAAAAAAAAAATTTCCCCTCAACATTGTTCTTTCCAAATTAGGCTGAGATGTTTGCTGAGGGTAGATAACATCTTAACCATGCAGAACTTGCACTGTACCTGTTCTTAGCTATGCAGAGAACGTGCAGTTCTGGCATGTCTCCCAGACTCTGCAGTACATTCACTTTCATTTTCGTCCACTTTAATAGTAAAAGATCCTTCCTTGGCAGTGGTTACAAATATCAGAATTCCCACTGTGAGGAAAAGTTTAAATATTCAGAATTCACCTTCAAAGCATTAGTTGAAAATCCCTGTAAGAAATTCTGCTCTTGTCTTTGCCTTTTATCTTGTGAAGGAAAGCAAAACCATAAAACCTTAAGGAACAAAGCCTGTCTCCGACCTTGCCCTTGCCTGGATCAGGTGTACACGTGTGGAACAAGAGTTTTGTTAGTCAGCAACTGAATGTGTTTGCAAGTTTAATGTGTCCATTCAATTACAGTACTACAGCTTATCACACTAATAACAAGCTCTTAGAGATCTGGGAGCCAGGTTCTGCTCATACTTGCTGCTTTTCTTTTCATCTGTTACAGTGTACTTGGATATCTGCTAGTTTGGGTAAATTCGAGTTGACGCTGTCTTAGAGAGGCAAGAGAAGACCACAGCTGCATGCCCTGCTGGTAATTCCCTGAGAGCCTGCACTGGGCCAGCCATGGAAAATGAAGTAATGCTCTTAGTCCAGTACAAAAAGAGATCTGATAAGTACTGTTCTAGTTGAATCTTTTTGCGATGGAGGAGAGGCTTTGGGGGAAAGCCTTTAGGCAAAAACACCATTAGGAAAAAATTTCCAGATATTTTCAAGCTCTGTGTTGTGATTCTCAATTACATTTCTTCAGTGGTCAGGCTGAAGAGAATTGTCCATTTGTTCTGAGTTTAGAATAAAGGAAATATTCTTGTCTTTCTGACAGGCTGGAACTGTAGGCTTGGAAACTGTAGTTGTAATGTTCTTGGCTTGCTGACTTTGCTTTATCCTCTTAACAGAATAAATGTTCTCATGTAATAACAAACCCGACAGATCTTCATAATTGATCCCTATCCCTGACATATGAAGGGCACAGGATGCAAAGAGAATGAAGCACTGTAAGTACTCTGCAATGGAAGTATTGATTCTCTCAATAGCAGCACTGCCTTTCTCTGTAAGTGCCCACCTCAGCAAGAAGAAATTATGGGGGAAAATGGACAGGGGAAGTAAAATTAGATTAAAAAAAAAAAAAAAGTGTAACTGATAAGTCGGTGAGAGCCTGCCAAGGAGTCTCATTGCCTAAGGCTTCAGTCTTACACAGAGCCCTTAGCTAGATCAATAGATTCCTTTTGGACTACTGAAGGTTAAAACAAGTATAAGTGGGAGAGCGCTAATAAATCAACCCTGCTTGTACCAGACACAAGTTAGTAGTGTCCAAACCCCCTTTATACAATTAGAATGATTCACAGAAGAGTGATTGGCATGGGCTGAGAGGTGCTGTGGGTAATGGGTAAAGTGCTGTGAGGAGGGCTGCTCACACCTCTCACTGCCAGATTATAATCAAGCAAGTTGTTCTTTCAAAGCCTGATGTCCTTGATAAACAAGGAATGGCAAGACTCGTTAAAGTGCAGTCCAATCATTGTTATACCCTGATACTGGAAGAGATGGGTGTCAGGTTCTGTTACTGCTGACGTTTTCACAGCACCCAAATGATCTCGTTGGAGGTGTGTGAGGAGGCACGTTGGCACTTAGTACGTGCACACCTATTCCCAAACCTGCAAAACCACTGCAGGAACCCTTTAGCCTGTTCTTTCATCTTCTTTTATCCATCACTGTTGTCTCACAATCTGCTCCCACTGAGCATGCTGCAGTTGTCTAACGAATTTCACATTCAGATGGTTGAGTCACATTACACTCCACAGGGTCATATAAATGTTCTGAAACTGACAGTTGTGATTACAAGTTAGTTGGGTAAGAAGAGGACCCCTGGGCACAAATCTCTGATGTACCTGAAAATTTTTTTGGCAGCAGCGACTAAATCTATCCCAAGCCTACAAGGTCAATTTGCAGCTCAGTTGCCATCCATATTTATCTGCCTCACACATTGAAATTTTGCTATGACAGTGATAAGATCTCTAGGAAATACCTCAAGTGGATTGTTTCCATGAGTAGCCTGTAACCCTCATTCTTTTGAAACAATCTTCCAGGACATATCGTTCTCTTGATGATGCCATCTTAAGTTAAAAAGAAAAAAAAGAAAAGATGACCAGGTGCTGGTGTCAGGAGCTTTTAGGAGAGGTTATGGAAAATGACCCAGGTCAGCTCTGCAACAAGAAAACCAAAGCCCAAAATAAAATATTCTCTTATGGCCATGGCATTCCCCTTCATTTCAAATCTGACTCTTAACGTGGCAAGCTTTGGTTGCACCACTGTCACCAAATGTAGGCATCGCTCTGCTAAACAATAAAGGGAAAAGGTTGGCTGCTGGAAGGGACAAAGAATGCAGTGTAACTTAACTTTCTCATGTTATCTCATACTATGGAGGGACTTGTGAGTAGAAAAAATGCCGAAGACATGGAAAATCCTGTTTGCATATACAGCCCCTTGGCTCCTGAGCACTTCCAGTGCTTGATGATCTCTCAGTCAGAGTTCCTGCTCAGAACTAATGTATTTAATCACAGAACTGGTGTGACAAAACACCAGATCAGAAAACTGCAGTCACAAAAGGAATCAGTCCTACTTGTATCATGCCTATTTTAAAAGCAGTAACAATTTTAGACACAAGTCTTGGTGGTGGGAAATCAGTTGAAACTGCTTTTAAAGTATTCAGCATTTAACAAGTTTAAAGGTATTTAAAATGAGGTGATATTTGGACATTTTCAGCTGAGTCTCTGGAGAGAACTGCTGCTCTTGGTCCATGATCAAGGCAGTGAATAGCCTTGTGTGATGCAGGGACAAGCTTGAAATGGAAGCAGGTTTTAAGTAGGATTTTTTCATTCACTGAATGAAATAGTTGATTCTTTTCATCTCTCAACACAATCCACTTCTGAAGTGCTAAATATTGGAAAAAAATAAGGCAGTCCTTGTCTGAAGGAGCTGTTTAATATTGAGACAATGCAGCTGATATTTTTGTCTGACTTTTTTTTCCAGGAACAAAAGAATGTAAAAGCAAGGAAGGTTGCTCAATGGCTTGGAGAAGCTGGCAGGTTTTTTTGTCACAGACTGTAATATGAGCACTGAAAGGGAGAGAAAATAGCTGCGTCTTTTATGTGTTCCTTAAGTTGAGAAATATCCACATAGTTCAAGAACTTCAGCATTCAAACATTGTCACTGCCCCTCGCTGCACCAAGGGCCGAATCCAGTGCACCCTAGGGTCAAACAGGAGTCCTTCCATCAGCTGGAACAGGGTTGGATCAGACTCAGCACAACACAGAAATGCAAACACTGCAGCCCTGGCTCTCAGAGGAGCTCTTCACTATGTCAGCTGAATGAACCCTGCACTGGCTGGCTTGGTTTTGTCATCTGTGCTAGCAAACACATAACGGATCCTGCCGAACAAGCCATGTGTTAGAGTGGCCGTGGGCAGGAGATGCAGGTCAGGACATCTCTTCAGAAGCACCATCCCTGTGCTGTAGAGGTGCTGTGATGTGCTCTGTGCAAAGCTCCTGCTCAACAGAATTAGTGTCTTGAGTATTTAATTTTGATATTAAATCAAAGGGCTTTATTTTATAGTTACTGAACAGGGTGTTCCCTAGGATATGCACTGATCTCCCTTGAGACCCAAGGCAAAGTTGCTGTAGCTCCATCCATCATCATCCAATTGCTAAAATAGCCAGAAAGTGCTATCAGTGTTCTATTGTAAATGTGCCCCCTTGCCATTCACAACCTGCAATATTAGTTCTGCAAAATTTCCTTTTTATTTACAGCCCTCTAAGTACATTTCCAGAGCTAGATGATACAGTCTTTGTCAGCAATACAAGCAATAAAATATTACTGTATAGCTGGCACCTCCGGAGCTGGAATACAACCCAATCAAACTGACATAACTGATAAAATTCAGTGCTGCAATTCTTGCAAAGTCTGAAATGCTTGAGTACAGAATGCTCTGGAAATCAGTATGGTTTTGCCATAAAAAACCTCTACATCAGTGCCAGGGAATAGTGTCCTTTGTTGCACTGATTTAGTGCTCCATGCCAACTCCATTCTCATTAGGAACTGCTCACCAAGGATGGCTCAGAAGTGTTTTGCTGCTTTTAAGTACGAAATCGAAATTAGTGGGGGCTTGAAGTGGAGGTGTATGTTTTCTTTTGTTCCCAGAAATCCCTCTGTCCTTTGCATCAATAAAACCCATTGATTCTAAATTTGCTAATCCTGTTGGAAATGCTTTTCTCATACTCTCCCTGAGTCTGGTAAATGGGGATGGAAGGTGAGAGTTACAGTAGGTGCAGGGTGACGCAGATGGAGAGCCAGAGCTCCTGAAGTGCAGCATGCTGGGGCTGTTTGGTTTTGTAGAAGCAATCCAGGCTTGCATTGTAAATGTACCTTCAACCCTAATGATGCTTTGTCTATCACTTATCTCTCGAAGAACTAACTTTATATTAGGTAGCAAAGTATTTCTTGCTATGCAGAGGAAGATAAAGTTTTGCTCTTGTGCTATCCCTGCACGTTTGATAACAAGAAAATATTTTCCCTCTGTATCTTTGCAATATCTGTGGTGTTGTGGTGCATAGAAAACCTGTAACAGAATTTCGCTGACTCTTGCAGTCTATTGAGCCTGGAAACTCATTCACTAACTACCAAGCTTTTAACTACTTGGGGTGTTTTGTCCTCCCTTCTGCCCCTCAGGAGCAATTAAAATTTAAATGAAAGATGATTTGCAAGGTTTCAAGATAACATAGCATATGGAAACTTGTAAGTGTCAAATATCACCAGACCTGATGGGAAGGATGATAAAGCCTGTACTCTGTGCCATGCAGAAATGTACTGTTTGGAACAGAGACTTGCAGCCAAACTCCCTCCCCAGCACATTCCCTACTGCTCCCCCCTCTTGCTGCAGGGGATACTGGAGAGTGGGACAAAAAGAAACACATTTTACTGTTTCAAGGCTGCGTCTTTCCTTCTTTCATCTCTTCTCTGCTTATCTCTCAATGTTCTTCACACCCCCCCTTTAAGGGGCAGATTAAAGAACAATATGGAAAAACAAAGGAAACACAAGAATGTTTTATTTTAAAGAAATCTTTCTCAAGAGTGTCTGCTCTCAAATGCTTACGTTCAGATTTTCATTTTGTTGTCTTGGTTTTTTGTGTGTTTAAACGCATTCCCCCGTCATAAACACTCCTTGTGCCATTTCCAGTGTTAGGAAGGGAGATCTCATTTTGTAAAGGTACAGTTATAAGGAGAAGCAGATGGAAGATAAAATGTTGGGTGAGATTTTCTGTCTGTCTAGTCACTGGCTCATTTATTGTCCCTTTCCATCTGTCTTTGCCTGCCTTCCAAGATTGCATTGTGTACTTCTCTCACTGCTGTTAAGTGCCAGAGATTTAACTGAGCACCACACTCAGTTGGCTCCAGAGCTTACATCAACAAGAAATAGTACTTAGTTATACTGGATTGGGCTCGTGTTCAGTGTTTCTTATTGGATTTTTTTTAAATATAGTTGTTCATGGGTCTGCAGAAGGCTTTTATGACAGGTTTACTGTGTAGTCCATCTTAACCAAAGATGTGTTACCTACTGCCTGCCTCAGAGGGTTTTTTCTTTGGTGCTCATATCTTTATATTTTGCAAGTTTTTAATCCTTATTCTCACTTTTCAGCTGGCTCGCCTCTTGCTACTTTTTCATTATTTTCCTTAATAGGGTTGTAGACAGGTTTTAAGGTGACTTTCTTGAGTTCTAAGCAGATCTCATCCTAAAGTAGATGTCATTTCAGGAGGGACATAAACTTCTTGCCTCTGTCTGCCCAGCTAAGGCACAGAGATGCCAGTGCTGCCCTCCTGATTGCGAGTGCCTGGGGAAAAGGACAATTAAACAGCAAGAGCTGCTGACGGCTTTACACACCATGCTGAGAGTTTTAAAGTTCTGCAGCCTCAGAAGGGCATATAAAACCGGTGGATTTAAGCTCACTTGACATTTTTTTCACATAACACCAGTGTTTTCCATGCAAGGGGAAAATCTGTCTATGGGTGTGTATAAATCAGAGTGCAAAGTCTGTTGTTGGATTTACTGGCAGCCTTAGGTTAAAGGACTGAAATGGCCCAAAGCAAAACCACTAAAATGTCATAGAACCCTGCTTAGAATAATGATGGAAATGTCCAGTGAACTGCATGATGTGATGCTAACAATTCCTGCGTACGGAAAACGAGGTATGACTACTGTAAAGTTAAGACAGCCTGAGGTGATGACCAGCTGCTGGTGTCAGGAGCTTTTTGGAGAGGCTATGGAAAATGACCCAGGTCAGCTCTGCAACTGAGAGGGGATGTATGTTTTGACAAAAGATAGGGAGATGGAGATAAGGGTGCTTATCTCCCCATGGTCAGGGCAAGATGGTCATTTTAAAGATTTAAAATACAAATCCCAACATCTTTCAACACCTAGATGGGGTTACTGGTTTGTTCTCAGTGTGGTTCTTTTTTAACTGTTCATCCATTCATTCAGCCTTTCTCTGATTTATTGTCCTGAAATAACAATTGTGTGAATTGGCTCCTCGAAGCTATATGAGATTTTAACAGATTCTCAGCCTTGGGGGGTAGAATCTTTCTTCCTCTCTATTTCCATCATCCTTGTCCTCTCTCCCCTCAAGGGCAGGTGCATTCATTTCCTGGGTTAGCTCTTTTTTGAAACAGTTAAAGGCTCCAGGCATTGAATCAGCTCACCTGTGATATGCCACACAACCCTCACAGCAACTGCTATGCTGGTATGGAAAAAAAAAGTGCATATGCAAGTTATTTCTCAAGTTTATCTCAAGACAAACCTCTGATTTACCATCCTAAGACAAATCTATTTCTTTGTGAAGCTTTAATTATGTTACTAGCTTTTTTATTATCATTTTTCATTCACTTAAGAAAGCTTCTTTGGGCAGCAGACATCAGTGAAAGCCATTTGTGTAAGAATTATGGGAGCAAAAAATGTAGGATTAGAAACTTTCTTACTAGAAAAAAATTGCTTTTTTTTGTGGGTTTTTTTTTTCTCTCTAAACAATTATTTTATTGGAGTACAACTGGAAGTTTCTCAAAACTTCTTTCTGGAAAGAGTAATTCCATCATGATCATTCCCATATGTTTTGTAAAAAGCAATAGCTGTCTGTTCAATTTGTTTCAATAATGTGCTTTTAAATATTTGTTATGTATTTAGAGGGAAGAACACCGGTACGACATGTGTCTTCATGTCTTGTAAATAAGTGCTTTTCCTGTTTTCTGACCAATTCCATGCTCTAAGCCTTTCTGAGGTACCATCCTACTGAAATCTTAGCTGACATGTTTTCTTTCCTGCCTTTTTATAACATTTCGGTGGGTCTGGGTCCTGAATTATAACACATTCCTCAGGCTGATTTATTTTATTTTATTTTTGAAGTTGTATCATCACCACAGTGCTGCTAATATGTACAGAGTAAAAAAGAAGGGAACCTAGAGCTTTTCTTCAACCTGTCTTCCAAACTTGGCAACACCAGGCAGGAGATTGGCATCGGCATGTGATGATCTCCAAATTCTCTCCAGGGTATGCCCTGTGTGAGGAGTCCCTGGTCTGTAAAAATACCACAACCAGCTCCTTTGCCACATTCCCTTAGGGAATCTGAGGACATAGGGAAATTTTGTCTAAATTCTGCTGCTCTCTGACCATCTGGGTGTGGAGATGTCCTGTTGGAGCCACCCACTCTGGGTTAGGCTGGTTGCTTTGGCTCCCTCCCTGTGAAGACTCGAATGTCTCATTGCCACGTAGTGAGACACAGCTCACGTTTCCTGTTGCCTTTTTCACAGAAGGGAATGTTTCTGTTCTGAGAAATGCACTGGATTTTCCTTCCAGTGTTTCTGAGAGAGGAGGACAAAGGCATTACACTGTCATGTGGGCTGATTTCCCAAGCCCACGCTTATCTGGCAATAAATACTTGGATAGGAGCAAGATGATGTTGTGAAATTGAATCTTGATACCTCAACAGATGGTAATAAGCAGCCTAAATAGGCTGAGGTGAGTGCATCAGATGTTTGACTTGACTCTGAGAAGAAGATTTATACAGTTATATTCTACCTGAAAAGGAAATACCTAAATACCTTTGCTAATCTAGATCTGTGCCACATTAACTTTCAAAGGCAGACAAGATCTCTGTTGCACTCTGAGGTAGATTATTGGTTCTCCTGAGCCAGGGGGCATGTGAAAAGTGACAAAAGGGAATAGGCTCCTATTGAATTTACCAGACAAGTTGATAAATTTTATGTGAAAAGGGAGGTTGGAAGTATAAATATGTTCTACATCCTTTCCATGACAGGCTATGGAATATTTATTATAAATGGAGACATAAAGCAGGAATAATCTTCCCCATGACCTCACTGTGACAAACTGGCTTTCTAATTCTTGCTGAGTGCTGATTATTACTTGGCTAACACTCTGAGCTGAAGATGAAGCATGTGCTAAGTTGCAAGAATTCTTACAAATAGGCTAAGCTAATTCCAGAAGGGCAATTTTAAGGACACATTCATGTTTTTACTTGCTGGAGTGCTTTTTCTTAAGGCACACGAGTAGATCCACACATGCTGAAAACCTTCAGGCGAACAGTATGAATGCAATTGCTCATTCATGCATTGTGCAGTGCCTGGTCCGGAGAAGCGGTGGGATTAGTGGGACTGGTCTCAGGCTAGGAAAGGCACTCTCATCAAACACCTTTTGGAGGTGAAAACACTCATAAACTTGCTTTGGGTTTTATTAACTCGGAGAGAGTGCTGCTGCTGAAGGCAGCTCACAAACACACAGGTATGACGTGAAAGAGTAGAATTAAGGGGTTCCTTGTTGAGTTTTATCATCTGCTGGAAACCTCTGAACTGTGTTTATGCAGACTTTGCTCATGGAAGGACACGAGGATCCTGCTTCTCGTTGCAGTGCAGCTGCTGTAGGCACATCTCCAGTGCTTTCAGAGGCCTAGGGAGAACTACAGTGAACTCACAGGCAGAAACAGAAAGTCATCAATTGAAGAACTGTGCCATCCTTCATGCAAGGTTTCCGCTTTGTATCATCCTGATGACTCCACCATGACCTGAATCAAGTCTGGTGTGTATTTGCCCTTAAGCAAAGAGTCCCCAGAAGTGTCTGACTATAACCATCTCCTCTCCAGACCAGAACCAAAGCCAGCCCTCCTGGTGTGCACGGCACGGACTCTGCACTGCTGGGGTTTACCCTGACACATTTTAGTCCAGCAGGCAGCTCGAGACACTCAGATCTAGCTGAACAGTTGTCTCATAGTTCCACACCTCCCTCATGTCCCATGAAGTGCTGTTCCAACCCCACCTTTCACCAGTTCCTCTCACACAGCAGCAAGCTCCAGCCACAGGACCTCACAAGGTCTTTGTTCCCATGTTTTCAGGGCCTGTTAGTGGCAGCCTTTTGCAGCTCTGTTCCACAGCCCTCCTGATGTGCAATTATAGGAACAAGGGGAAAAGAAGGTAAAAACTTTCCAGGTAACTGCTACTGAGCAGCAAGGATAGCACACTTCTGAGGGTGGTTGTTTACAGCATTTCTTCTAATAGTGTCCAAAAAATGTATGAAGGAAGGATTTATCATTCATTTTGTAATAACCTAAACACCTGTCACTTGCTTTCAAAGATTTTCCATACAACATAAGAGTTTCTCCAGAAGTTATTCTGCCATCTCCCCACGCAGCCGGCTTCTGTGATACAACAATTCACTGCTGAAATCAGGACCACTGGGGGAGATCAGTGGAGGGAATTGTCTCACATGGAGAGTGTAAAACATCAATGGAATGAGCAAATACCTCTTTTAAGTTCTAGATGAGCTGTGGGAAGTTTTTCTTCTTCTATGAAGTTTCACAGGCGGCCTGAATTTAAATCTCCTAAATCTGTGAAAACAGAGATGGGGGTTGGGCTTTTTTTTACCTTATCATAAATATGAGACTTTCTTCAAAACTGGGTAGGCTCAGCATTGAGCAACACTGACAGAGACGAATGCTCTCTGCAGGCTCAGTAGTGGGGTTCATTGGCTCTGTCCTCTGAGCACTGAATTTTTATCAGTGCCAGCGCACCACTCATGCAGGCAGTGGGAGTGAACAGCAGCTCTGCCTGAGCTTCTCAGGTGGGTCAGCCTTCCTCCTGTTTTGCAAAAACTGTGACAACTTCATGTCTCTGAGGTTGTTTTCATGCAAATGGAACAAATCAGGTTTTTTCTAGTGAGTCATCCAGCAAATGTAAGGGTTTTTTTCTTGTGTTCTTGATAGGACTTTGGAACTTCACTCCTCAGGCATGTCCTGCCTGCAGAGCCCTTGTTCCCAGCACATGCTGCATTGGTGTGGTTGGTGCAGCTCAGTTGAATTTGTCAAAAGCTTGGGTAAATCTTAATAATTAAATTTGTGTTGCTGTGTATCTCATGTTCACAGGACAGCACAAACATAAAAAGTACAACCAGAAGCTTTCCTGCTGCCGTTGGTCTCTCTGCCACCTGCTGTGTCAGCATGTCAGATTTGAAAAATTAAATCATAGTAAAAGAATTTCCCATACATGTTTAATTTCACAGGCCTGGGAGTGTTCTGTCAATGTACAGTGTGACTCCTGTAAAATGGCCTCGCTCTGACATCAGAGGTGAATTTCTAGTATTTCCATGCTTCAAGTTCCCAGCAGCTTCAGCTGTATTTTCGTGTTCTTGCCTGCCCTTAAAATTAAAGAATAAACCTGCAGTTAGTTAATCAGGGATTGAAACAATAATGTAATCCAAACTCAGGGTTATGAAAGGTCTGTGAAGACTTATAAAGGAATTTTTCTGTAGTTATAGATCTGGGAAGCAATAAAAATCCACCAAACTGACCTCTGCAAGAGAATTCATGGCTGTAGTTTTGCCAGTCTGCTTAGGGTATTTTCCAGAGGCTTTGGGGGATACCAAATTTCACTTTACAGGGGTTGTTCACAGGAGATGATGGAGCATTTCTTTCTAAATTAGAAGACCCTGGAGAAATATTTTTGCTCTGAATCACTGAAGGTTAAACCCATAATCACAAAGATATTCAATCAAGTCCTGCCCTTATTTTCAAACCACAGACAGATGGATGCAGCTTAATGGTTATTCATATGAGAAGTCTGCTGTTTTCCAGGGGTGCAAAAAGCTGGTCTGCTTTCAGTTCCTTGGATCCTTTCCCTCCCTGACAAGACTTTTCACGCAGCAGAGCAATGGTATTGAACAAATTGTCAAATGCATGAACAGAAGCCCTAGAACAAAACTGCAGCTATGCCTGAACCTATCACCGTTGTTTCCACAATGCTTCAATTCTGCAAAGTCCTGCAAATTGTCTTAAATTCTTGCAATTCTGAAATGTTTTATGGCTATTAATGGGTACTCCATGAGGTGATTCTGGTGACATGGTTGTGTCAGAACAGAAGGTCATGGAGGAAAAAACCCAACAAGCTCTGAATCAGGCTTCACAGAGAGACGTTTCACCAGAGCAGGTGTCTGTGAACAGAAACGGGGCTCACACTCTCAGAGACCTCTAGACGTATAATGGGATCACACTGATACGTTACTCCAGGGGGCTCAGGTACTTGGAAACACTTTTCTGGGGATCATCACTGAAAAGATTTTAAATACACAGTGTAGCAATTAGTGTCATACAGGCATTGCTTGAGAGAAAAACATATTTGCATGTTTAAAACAGAGAAATTATATTTTATACATCCCCAAGATGCAATACGTTCTGCATGGTCTGACAGGGATGAATTTTACTTGTGCTCCAGGTGAATAACAGCAAGAATGATCCATGTAGGCAAGAATCTCAGTACAGGCATGGCTTCAGAGCCAGAGGAACTGCTGCATGTCTGTTTGATGCCTGTCATCACTTGTGTAACACTGCCTTGACACAACAGCACTGAGCAGCTCTCCCTCTTTGGGCAAACTAAATATAACTCTTAATCCAATGGCATGCCTTTTCTCATAAATAAAGAGAAAGTCTTCTGAATTTTGCTAGTAAGTTCTGTGTGGATATCTGTACTGAACTGGAGGAATCATGGAGGCTGTGGAGACTGTCCATTTAAAGAACCTTGTGTGTAACTGAACAATAGCTGGATGCAGATTGCTGGATAAAGTTCCTTGCTGTACTAGAAGATAAAAAATAAGCAAAAAACACAGCACAGGGGAAGAGAACTCCCAGCATAGAGCTGAAAACCTCAGAGGCAGTGGAAGTGACTGGCAGAAGTTCAGGCCCAAATGTCACAGGCAGCACCTGCAACTGCTGAATTCCAGCAGCAGGAAAGTGCTGGGAACCAGTGGCCATTTGGGGGACACTTGTGGGTGACCTCAGGTGGAGGAGAAGGATGGCTCTGCAGTGGAGATATTTCAGAAGGTCTGTGTGCTGTGCTGTAAGCCTTTCCAACAGCTGGGACTTAATATTGTAAGGTACCTTTGCCAGACTCCCTGATCTGGCATTTAAAAACCAAGCAACAAACAAAAAACCATTCAAAAGCCATTGCAAGATCTAGAATGACCCCTTGAGACGTCATATAAAACACTGCAGTGAACACAAGCCATTCAGGGCCAAGTTGAGGCTTGTGACACTTAATGCTGTTAAAACCCATAGTACACACATGAAAAACATCAAATCAAAAGCCCAGGCTTAAAAATGCTCAGGGCCAGGAAAGGAGAAATCCCACAAGAAAGAACTGCAGGACTTTGCTCTATGACAACCAATATCTGTTATGCTGAAGTGGATTAAATAATTCTAGTATTTGTAAATAACTCCTTAGAGCAAACTGGGTATCCATATCATTTCAATTCTCATGGAGTATAAATTTTACTGTTATCTATTAATAGCTGTGGCTGGGAAATGGGGAGGTGGAAGACTGTGCTTTAGAGATGCCCCAATTCTTTATGCCAACGCCTTAAATATCTGAGCTGTAACTGAGACACTGAAAAGTGCCTGTCTCTCCTATCTGGGTACTGTCAGGACACCACAGCAGCAAATCCCTCCCTGGGCACCAAAGAGAGGAAGAAGGAGGTTTGTGGAGGCAGCAGCGTGAATTTGTCAGGATCTCTGCTGCTGGGGTGGTATCCACCTTCCCTCTGGGAGTGCCTTTCAGGCTCTGCTGGGCTGCCATCAGGATTTAGCCCCTCTTGCCCTCCGAGGAAGGCAGAGAGATCTGAGTTGACACTCCAGTTGCTGGGCTGATAGCAGACCTGCTGCTGGCTGGGGGAGGATAAAGGGGCTGTAGCTCTCCTCTGGAATAAAAAAATACTGTTTCTCCTCCTCCACAGATTTGGTGTGGAACCTTTGTGCATATGTTCAGCTTCTACACAGAGTCACACCATATGTGCAGACCAGCTCTCTGGAGGTATGGAAAGTAAGAAACCAGCAAATGGCCCCAGCCCCACATGTCTGGGGCATTCAGAATCCCAGCTCTGAGGGCTGGGGGACAGAAATTCTTAAGGAAGAGGGAGAAACTGGGACACAGGAACAGCAACCAGTGTGAAAGGGAAAGGAGAGGAGCACAGCATGGTATCTCAGTGTGACCGAGTGTTTTGTCGAGAGCTGAGCCATGTGAGCCGAGGAAGGTTTTGAGTGAGACCTAATTAAAATCATCTGGACCTCATGAGAGAGGTTTCTTTTCCGTGCAATTATTTTTTGTGTGTGTCAAGGATATTTAATTAGACATGTAGAGTTGATGTTTCTAAGAGGAATTCAAAGCACATTCATAGCTATTTTTAATATGTTATTACATTGTTAGACTTGGGGATTACAAACACTGCAAGTCCAAAAGAACAAAGAAGCTGTATGGCCAAGTCCACAGCTGTGGATCAGGACTGACATGATCTGCAGCCCAGGCAGTTCTCTGTTTTGGGAGAGTTTTGGGAGACAATAAATATCTAAGTAGAAATTCTACAGCATCCCAAACAGAGTATCATCATCAGAGTTTACTTGTCTCTTCTGTGACCTACTCACCTCCCTGCAGCCAATCTATGGCATACTGATACTGAATGAAACTTTGGAGAACCACGGTTTCGATAAGGTTTTCCACTAGTATCTTAATTTTTTGTTTCAGATGATCTTTTTTTAAATTTTCCTTTCAGTGATCCCATTTATAATGAGAGACCATCTGGGAACTTCATAGCAAAAGGTAATTTAGTGAGCAGTGGTTAACAGGTAACCACTGGACTGATGAGGTGCTGACTCTGGCTGCTTCATTATAATTCCACACATTCTGTGTCCTTCTAGCACAGGGATAAAGTTGCATGTTGTGGCTCTGTGAGTACCCAGAGCATGAGACAGTGAGTGTGTAGCTTTGTCAGACATCTCCCTGGGGTAACTTTGCAAAAGCAAACTCCAAAAATCATACCTGAATGTTTTTTCTGTAGATCGTTATAGTTGAGGGGTTTTTCTTTTTCCTTTTTGTTCACAGGGCTGGAACTCAGGACACACAACTAACAAATGTAAGTGCTGGTTTTGAGGAGAAGGGGGCTCACAGGTTCTCTTTTCTTTCTCTAAAGGCTTCCTGCTAATTTCAGACCCACAGCCAAATTTGGCTTAGCAGAAATGGCCCAACACACCCCAGCAGTGAAGCTGGCTCTCTGTGCCAACCCCCAGGGGCACTGGTGGAGTCACATCCCTGGAAGGGTTCAAAAACTTGTGCATAAAGCACTTGAGGACATGGTTTAACAGTGAACATGGTGGTGGCGCTGGGGTCACAGCATTTGGTGTTCCTAGAGGCCTTTCCCAACATGAATGTTTCTATAATTCTCTCTCTCTCCCTCCGGACTTTGCCCCTTTTTTAATATTGCATGATGTCCATGATGTCCTGTTTTCAGTCAACAGGAATGTTTTGATTTAGCAAAGGGTATGTAAGAAAAAGGTGAGGGGTGTGCATGTACATACATATATATAAATATATATATGTGTGTGCATATATGTGTATATACATGTTTATATATGTAACCATGTATATATACACTTGTTCTTGAACAAAATTCTGAAATTCACTTAAACCTCAGACATCTTTTTCAATTCTTGAATTCTTACCCAAACATTCACTTTGAGAATCACAGAGGGATGGTAAATCTTGTCTCACAGCTCAGTAATTGAAGCACGCTTTTGCTCTGCTAGTGCCCCGACAGAGGCAAAGCCCCTCTGCACTGCACAGTGAAGTTTGGCACTGTTTTAGCACTGTTTTAGCACTGTATTTGTAGTGTAACTCCATCCTCTGTGAGAATTCACAGAATTTTCTTGGAGCTCTTGATTCCTCCCTAAACTCACTAGGTGGCTGTCTAAGAACACACATGGTCTTTTCCCTGCTCTGCACTTGCTCTCTTACCTGCCCTCGCTGCCGTGCCCTGCTCTGCTCGGGCACTGGAGAGCAACCTCTCCCCAGCCACAGCAGGCGCCAGCTGCCACTGCAAGGGCAGGGCTGAGGAAAGCCAGCCCCACACGCCCTGGGCACCAGATCCCTTTGGTTAAACCAGTTTTGTTCTCAGAGTCAGAATTATGTGTTTATATCCGCCGAGTCCAAGCCTTGCTTGAATGAGTTCCTCACAACCAGCTTTTCAAATTCTGTGAGATATTCCTAGGAGTTGGGTAAAAATAGAGAATAAAGTGCATAATGAAAGCTGCTTTTTTCTTCCAGTAAACTAGGGCAGTGAGGCAAAGCAGCTTCCAGAATCTGGAAATTCTGGTTCACATGTGAGGGGACAGACCAAGAAATAATCTGTGCTGTTCACTGAACATTCTTCATGTTGGAACCCTTGTTGCCGGATGCGGCTTGAGTCTGGCCTATGTGCTCTGATGTTGTGTGGTTATGAATCCTTTAACTTAAGGGAAATTATTCCTGATTGAGATGAAAATTGGACCCCAAGGCTCAGGCTGAGCTGAACTTTGGGCATGTATCTCAGTTTTCCAATGCTTTTCATTGGAAACCCTGACTTAGGAAGGAAAGTATGCACAGATCTATCTCCAGTCCATGTGTCATCCTATTGTCTTCAGTTCTGCAGAATATAGGGCAGGAATTAGACCACACAGCAATGAATGCATCTCTCCAGAGCACCTCTGGATCTGACTTGCACGGTCTGTGCTCCTCTGGACTACCCCAGGAAGAGGAGGCCGGGAATTGGCAGTGTCTTGTCTCTTTGCCTTACTGGGATTGCAGCAAAGCTGAATTGGCACATGGCTGGGAATGATCTTAATTGCTTCTGCATGGAAAAACGAGGGAGAGGATGGGAGAATAGAAAGGAATATAAATGTTATCTGTACTTAATCAGTTTTTTCCCATCACTGTATTTTCAACAGGATACTTACGTTCCATGAAACAATAATTTTTCTTTTAATTCAGCCTTGTTGAAAAACCCAGATTTACCTGACACTTTAACAGTTTTCAGTTGGAAACAGTGAAATGAGATACTTAGTCTGAGGGCTGGGTCAACTCCATATCTTCCAGAAAAGCTCAGACTGTGAAATAGTTTGTTTCCTGTCATCAGGACACCAAATGCTGATGTACAACTCTCCAGTGCCTTCTGGGAGTTGTAATTCGCTTGTTCTCTGCCCAGCTCTGGTATTTTTTGGCACCTTGCAACTCCACGATACCTTTTCCATGTGGAGATAACTGCATAGTTTTAAGCCCTCATTTGCCATAAATCTTAATTTGCATATTGCAAGTTTAGCTGAAATAATAACAAATTGCCAAAATGTTTTTGCCTGGCCGTCAGGCAAGTTTGAAAGCTGAATTCTTGGCTCAGAGTCGGCCGGATTAATATAAAACACTAAAACATGATACTGGAGCTGATCAAACCATGCAACCTACACCTGAGGGGAATTTTTCTCATGGAATTCATAAAAACATCCTTATTTTCTCTTGATTAGATCTGACTCTTAAGGTTTAAATAGAAAGCAGCAACTTTTACGTGGACAGCAGTGGGAGCTTTGCTGTTCCAAAGCCATAACTTTTAATCAGCACAGTTCCCTGTCAAAGTGGATTATCCCAGGACACTTCACAACTCACTCTGCTCCCACCCCCTGATGGCTTCAGGGGGGAGCTCTGGAACAAGAGGAGGGAAGCAGTGAAAAAGGGGATGCAATTGTCCGAGAGAGACAGAGCTATGTGCCAAAATGTCTGAAGGTTTCAGGACAGTATGATTCTCACATTATTGTTACTTTATTTTTTAATCAACTGCTGTTTTTAAAAAGGCAAATCCACTGTTTGCCTTCCTCTTCCGTGTAGTTAGTGTGCCACAGCAAATCAATTTGGAACCTGAGGTGTAAACTCTCCTTTCAAAGAGTCCTTTGGTAGTGGAGGATGCTGGCTGGGATCCATCCAGTAGGCATGAGGTTCAGAAGGTTAATGAGAAGTTCAGGGAAGAGCATTTACAAAAGCCAGCACCAAGAACAACCTAGTTCTTGCAGCACTCTCATTGTGCAAAGTGGGACTGTGCAATCTAGGAAGCTGGGGAACTCCTTTAGTCTGGCTGCTTCCTGAAAGAAGACATAGCACATACAGAATAGTTTGGGTGTTTTTTCCACCTTAATTATGTTCCTTATAGAAAACAAGATCTAGATAAACAGTCTGTGAGTATACAATATTTACTGTATATATGTGGATGAGTTTGGGTAGCAGTTTCTAAAACTGGCCTGATTAGAGGAATCTCTGAACTAAAAGAAGAGTTTTAGTTTCCCTCTAAGTCACGATCTCTCAGCAGACCAGGGCTGTTATCAGCACGATGACACATTAACACCATGTCTTGGGGTGACTCTATTATGTGTATCCCCTATCATGCTCTATGCCNTTCTTCTCTTCTGAACTGTTTCAACAACATCAGAACACATCAGGAGAATTTTCTCCCCAAGGCCCCGGGGTGGGCCCACGCCCTCACCGACCAGCTCCGAGGAGGAGAGAGACCACACCTACAGAAGGACTCTGAAATCTTCCCAGGTTTCTCTCTATAGCGAGGGTTTTAATTCATTATTCAGCATCATTCTCCTTTTCCTGTGTGTTTGTTAAAATAAATAGTTTTTATCTCTTTCACTTTCCTTCGAGGAAAAGTTTCCTTTTTCCCCGAACCCTGTGGGGGGAAGGGTGGTTGCAACCTGGTTTTCTCTCAGGGGCTATATTACTAGATTTTGGCCAAACCGGCACACACCAGGACCCCACAGCACCTGCCCTTATACAGACATGAGGTGTGAGTTGTTCCTGCCCTAAATAAAATGAACCGTTTAACCAAAGGGATACTGGATACAGAGATCTAGAGAGAGGCAGAGGGCTTAAAGATCACTTGTTTTAGTAAATCCAGTCTCTGACCAAAGCCGGCTGCTATGTCACAGCTGTAGAATCAATGAGTCCAAATAGGATCCACTTTTCTGTTCCACTTCTCCTTTTCCTTCCTCAGCACAAGTGAAGAACTTGCAAAAACACCATCTGCCACCTTACAGCAGAGTCAATACAGAAGGTCAAAGATTCAAAACTGGTAATTCACAGGAGATTATAGAAGAGGTTAAAATACCTGCACCAACACCCAGAATCTCTCCAGGGTGACCTTATTGCTGCTTTCCAGTACGTAAAAGGCTCCAAGAGAGCTGGAGGGGGACTTTGGTCAAGGGCCTGGAGTGACAGGACATGGGGGAATGGCTTCCCACTGCCAGAGGGCAGGGATAGCAGTTCTGTGAACTTCTGCATCCTCAGATGAAGTTTTTTCCCCAGTGCTCTCACCCGACCTGCACTGAGGCACAAAGGCAGGGGGGCTTTAGCTCTGCCTTACTGTTTATACCACTGCCTTACTACTACCTTACTCTGCCTTGCTCTTTGGTAGCACAGCCGGTGAAACCGGGCAGGATTCTCAGTGATGTGCAAGTTCTAGGGTAGAGCCACTGTGCTAAGGAGCAAATGGAATGGCTGATGAGTGGGACAGATGTCCAGCATGTCTTAGCTCAGTGTTTGCAGCAGCCTGTGGGAGCTGCACTGCTCTGCTCCCCAGTCCATGTGCCAAGCGTCACACAGGTCTGCTGGAGCTGGAGATTAGCAGGCTAATCCTGACACTTGAGCTTACCTGAACAATAACCTTATACCAAGTTCATGATTTTCATTAAAAGTTCCATTGCAACTGAGAAACAACAAAATAAAAAGTCAGCATCGGCTGTTAAGTGGCCACAAGACACGAGGCCAGCTCAGGTTTGTGTAACATGGTCAGTGGATATCACAGCAGCCCTTACACTGCTGGACAGCCTCAATCAATAGCTAGATGCTTTTCGAATGAGATGTTCCAGTTTGTTTATACACAATTTTGGGTTTGCAACTAGTATTTTGGAAGTGGACACCAAACCCCTCCGAATGAAATTGTGGGAAATGATACAGTTTGAAGAAGTATAGCCTATATTTAGTGGGAGAGAGCTGTGCTTACAGCCTGTTATTGTCTGTCTTGGTTGATTTTTCCCCACACACCAGCAAAGCCCAGAGTAAGTCACGGCAGTTCTGGGCAACTTGGCATCTGCAGTTTATTTTTACAAAACCTGAGCTGATGAGCTTTCTGCTGACAGGCAATATCTCTCTAAGAGTGAAATGTTCTGATCCACTTAAAATATTATCAATGGACAGAGCTGTACAGTTAAAGTCTTTGAAAGTGAAAATTCCTTTAATAGATACCCTTACTCTCTTCAACTAATCTAAACAGAGACAGTAGAGGAACATTATTTCTATGGAAGCAGAGTGTCGGTAGGGCATTCCCGCTTTGGGGAGAATCCCTTCAGTTTGTCCTATCAGACTGACCAAATTCAGATGTTGCGGTGATTTGAGAAGGTGAAATCCCAAAGAGGAAGTTCTTGTCTATGCTTTCCTCCAAAATCTCTTTGTTCTCCACAGGTAAGACCTTCACTAGTAAACATTTCCCATAAAAATCCTTTCATATTCCTCTTGAATGAGCTTTTTTGTCAGCTGTGCTATGTTATTATGAAAGGATTAGTGAACATTATGACAACAGAACATAATAAATTAATGTTTGGCAGCCCAAGGCATACTAAAGATCTGTCTTTAGTCGCAGTAGGCACACTGCAGTGTTAAGGCCGACGTACGGTGACAATAGCTTGATTTAATGCTTACAAAGTAAGCCTGGAAATTAGAACTTAGCTGAAGGTTCCTGCCTCCATTGGCAGAATCCAGAAATTATAACAGGTTCTGTTCATGACTGAATAATTCTTATTATTAAACATAAAGTACATAAAATATTTAGTAGCTTGAAGCATAGGTCCTGTAATAGATTTTTTTTTTCAGAGAACATAAGGAAAACTGCTTTTAATTCACATTATATTGAGAATTGAGGAATTCAGATTTTGTCTCTAGTTCAGCCCAGGTGGGAGATGTTTGCACCTCTTCCCTTAGCCCTGCCTGGTGTGCGCTGGCTGTTGGAAGGCCAGAGTGTGTTTCTGGTTCCCTGTGCTCCAGGCAGAGGCTGTGGCTTCCCCTGGGCACTGCGAGGCAGATGCTGTCAGTAGCCTCCTGCATCAGAGCCCTCTGCCGGGCTGAGGATCAGTTCAGCCCCACTGCCCCTCTGCCACTGACTGCGCTCGTGGGAAGCTCAAGGTGAAGGACTTCAGAGTGTGATCTACATCAAAGGACACGTTCCAGCCCAGCCTGGACCTGGATTTGTCCTGAAGAGCAGGGGATGAAGAATATCTACAGAAGTGGTGCACAGTGTGCAGGAAGCAGGCAGGGAGGTCAGCTTGATTTGGCTGATGTTCATACAGTAGTGCCTGGGGAGGAATTTAAAGCATCTCCTGGAAGCTGCATCTCCTTATTTCAGGACATTTTTGACAAGAAGGAGGCTTACTGCCTTGCCAAATCCTCACTTCTCAGTCCCCAGTAACTAGCAGGTGAATGATCCACATGGATTTCCCTCCTCTCAGGACAGTCCCTATCTTGGTTAGGACTCAGCACTGACCACACCTCATTTCTGCTTTCAAAGCAAAGTCAGGATAAAGTTCCTCAGTATTGCTCCTTCAGATCTTATCTGCACGGAGCTGCCTTGGAGACGTCCTGCATTGTCCACACAGACAGTGAGCCACCAGCAGCACTCTTCATCCTAATCACCATGAGCTCCCTGATAACGTGATCTTTTCCTTAGTTTTTTGTTGCACACTCAGGACTGTGAGCCCCTCATGACATTTGCACACACCCTGAACACAATAGCATCCCAGTGACTCAGTAAGGCTGCACTTCAATTACAATAGAAATAATAATGTTAATTTATTTTCTTGATGCTTTTGAATAGGATTTGCTGAAAAATAAAGGAAATACGGGATATGGATCATGTTACCATAAAACCACATGCAGTGAAACATTCATCTGTCTCCAGCATTTCATGTCTTCTGGGCATCTGAGAGAGCTGAGTTTGATTTACACAATCAAGCTATTCATTAAATATCTGTTTCAGTTTTGGGCAGATGCATCCTTTACCTGAGTGATGAAATCTGACTACAGGAAGTGGAGCTATTCCTTTGTGAAAAGATCCCATTCTGCTTTATAAAGTGAGCCTTGCAGCAATACACTTCTAGAAAACTGCCAAGCCTTGTGTACCAAATACCGTTGTAAGGGCTCAGCAATAAAACAGTTGTGGACTTGGGGGGGATCCAAGCACACAATAGCACATCTTTATGCAATATTTCCTCTTTCAACATCCCCCTCCAACACTGTAATTCACTGACAACCATCGGTTCATTTTAATTCCAAAATTCTAGCCCCAAACACTAACCCGTTTATAGAGTCTGAATTCCTGTGTGGGCATATTAATTATTTAAATCACTAGTCCAAATCCCATTCCAAAGAGCTCTTGCTGGGAGTCCTTCAGGAGCAGACTGATCTATTATTGCTTACTGGATTGTACTGTGTGTCAGAGGCATCTCAGTATTTCTATCAACAGTCCTCTGGATATCTGGCTCTTGTGAGGGCACTGAGTGATTGTGAATGAAAGGAAAAGCACCAATATATGTGGGAGAATATATCTGAAATGATCCAGTGAATTGCTACAGTCCCTCCTAGGGATTGGCTTGGAAAGTTCTTAGCCATTTTTAGAAAAATCAAGTATCCCCAGGCAGATGGGAGAGGCTGTAAAACCTCCTGCTGTGTTGAGTGAGGCTCCTTATCTTGAATACCACCTTGCAGATAAAGGGAAGAATCCTGCTGGTTCTGGGATACACAAGTTCCCACTGTCTTTGCTGAGAGAGCGACAGCTCAGGTTTGTCTCGCACACGTATTGTTGGTATTTTAGCTTTTGTGTTGTTATGCAAATAAAACCGTGAATTTTTGTCCATTTTGCCTTTCTGAGTCTGCAGTGGGCCCAGCCACCCCGTTTCAATGGTGGGGTAAGTGTTCAAATGAGAAACACCTTCTGCTCTCAAAAGGCACCTCCAGAACGTTCACCCTGCTGAATACCCAGCCCTGCATTCCTGACCCGCGGCATAACGAGACCTTCAGAGGCAGGGAAGTTTCACATGACCCCAGCACACACGCCTGGCTCTGAGTGCCTGAAAGGAATGACCTCCACCCCATCCATCATCCCAGCTGTTCACACTCGGATCCTCTGTTCCCCACCAACACCCACCCGCTCCAGACCCCCACGGCCGGGCCTGGCTGGGCAGGGAGCTCACACTCAGCCACGGCGGCTACACGGCCACTGCCCAGGGTCCAGACTTCTGTGGGCAGCTGTCATCACTGCTCCTCCACAGAACAGCTCACAGACGTTTCCCAACTACACAGCAGCAGAAAAACGCAATGACCTTCTCCTTATGGGACAGCCAGAGATGCAAGGGAATGAATACAGCACTTATAACACTTGATATTTACTTATAACCTCCATATTTTATTCATGAATTTTACAATTCCAAATATAATGAAACAGTTAGAGTACTTTATTACAAAGCTTATAAAATAATTAAATATTACACGTATAGTTTTTGCTTTTTTTACACCATAATTCATACTTTGTGACACTACCATTTTCTTTCCTCAGTTGTCACTTAAGGAAGTGAGCAAAGAAATATAAAGGAAAAGCTATGCATTAATAAATTAATTATTTTACATCAAATAATAAAAAGGACATAATTATAAAAAAAAACAAAACAAAAACAACCTTGTCGTTTTCCTAGAAAAAAAGGTTATAATTACACAATGTCCAATATCAAGACAGAGCAGTGTAGGTTGAAATATGTTTCCAATCATTTCCTAAAGTATCACAGAATACATGTTTTTAATTTAAATTGTTTCAGAAGGAACTGCTAATTTTAAGTGACCACTGTCTGGCATTAGTGCTGAGCTGGCTAATCCTACACTGAACCCATACTTTAAAAAAACACTCAAACTGAACTACATTCATCAAACAAAGTTGTGGGATTGGGTGGAATTAGATAAATATGTCCCTCATAGGCACTCCCCAGAAAATTACAGTAGGACACAGCTCTATCTCGGAATGGGTTTGGCAAATAGGTCAGGGTTTTTTCAATGCAGAAACCTTCTGAATGGCACCATTTGATGTATGGTGCCATCAAACATCTTGATACCGAACGGCCACAAAGATCAGCATGTTCACAATTCTTTTGTTTGCTGGTGAATTATGAACTAAATATGAGTATTAGGAGAGTGTATAAAAATAGAATTGACCTTTATTTGGTAAGAGTAAATAATCCACTTATCTTTTCATGCCTTTTTTTTTTTTGCATAACATGAATAAATAACTGTTTAGAGAAGTTCAGCATGAATTAATGGACTGTAATATTCTTGTTATTTCCTTTGGGTAATGGATGAATCAAAATTTGTGGAGAGATTTGAGATTAGAAGGAAGACATTCTTCTGTATCTTGGCATTCAAACAATCTAGCTTCTGAAACAAAACTACTTAAAAATATCAAGTTTAAATTTTAAAATTACATATCTAATGAGCTTAGAAGATTGAAAACATAACCATTGATCTCAATCAATCCGAGTTCCTTGAGTTAGTTGAAGTATGAAATTCTATCTTACTTGTAACACAGCAATATTAAAAGTCCAAATATTCTAACGCTGCATATTTCTAGGAATATATTTCAAGTTACTAGTTAACCACCTCTGAGTTTCTACACAAAGCAGAAAATGAATTCTTCAAAAATTATAAAAACATTAGCATGATGCAAAACTTGCTTTTCCAGCAGCAAGTCTGGTAGAGAAGCACCATATATCTTTGTAGTGCACTATTTACTTCTGGTGGCCACACGCGTGACACTGCCTTCTCCAGCCCACAGCCATCGGGATGTCCCCCGGGGCAGCAAACAGCTTCCTCACCCTCACAACAGTCACAAAAAATAGGAAAGGACACTCTTCTGATGGTGTGATCTCTCCTGCTGCCACGCTGCAGCCTTCCTCCTCCAGCTCCCAAGCTCTCCTGCTTTGCATTCTGGTAAATCAGCCAGAAAAGGCTCCCTTGCCTTAATTTCTTCCTTGTAACATGTGACAGTGCAAAATTACACTTTTAAAGAAAGAACTTCCCCTCGAGTCTCAGTGTTCAAGTGATCCATAGTACCCTGTGCTTTAGTGAGGTCAGCAAATAAAGAAAAAAAAAGAAAGAAACATTCCTTTTTCAACATATATCCAACAATTACTGCACCTCAGACATTCCCTTAGAAAAAATGTCTCTTCCATCAGTGGTTTATGTGGCACCATGTCTTGCCTCAAAGCAGAGATAATTCCAACATAAATTGAAGAAGAGAATCCTGTCACTGAAGGGTTCAGATAACACGCTGCTATCAGTTCTTCTTCGTGCATGATTTACAACATTGCTTGCCATAAAATTTGTGGTTACAGACACCATGCTGGGGCACCAGATGACACCAAGTGAAGAAATCCACACAAGAAGGATCATCTGAAAGAGAGAAACCCAAGCAATATGGCAAGACTGTGTTTTAGCAAGTTTGCAAGTCGGGCAATAATCCCACACCCTTGTATGCATTTGGTAATGTTAGAAACACCATGGGTGACTCAATTCAAAGAAGAGGAAACATGAATGAGCTTTCATCTCAGAAATACGAGTTTCTTGCTTTAATTTAAAAGCCATTAAATTTTTGTTAAGAGATTTGTTAACTTGATTGAGATAGAGTTAATATTATAGAGGGGTCAAAAGCTGAAGAAATTAAAAAGTTTAGAGCACACTTTGTAGCTCAGGAAAGCAAGAAGAAGTCCCACATTAGGGGATAAAAAAAGCCATCTGTGTTTACATCTCTGACTACAAATGTTGTTGCAAAGCCAGGTACTCGTACAAATGAACCTGCTCCGCGCTCGATGCCAGCTGCTGGTTGCCATCATCATCATCACGTGGAGTTTACCTGCACACAGAATTCATGGAACTCGGAATGCCTGGGCCCTGCAGAAAGTGCTCTGCTCCGTGCTTGCATTCCAGTGCTTTCTGAAGGGACTTCTTCCTCTCCCTTCCACTCTGCAGGGAACCTCGGAAATCTCTTTTCTCAGACACTTCAGTTAGGTGTCATGAGTCAGGCTCTTAGGACTTCGACTATGCCATGTTGGCAAAATCTTAATTAACTGCAATGGGAGAAGAGACTGGCTGACCACGGTTAGTTCTCGAAAGCCCAGCTTTTAATTACAAATACAGCCAAATCCTATTTTTCAAGTAAAATCTTAATTCTCTTCAATTTATGTACAGATATCATTTATACACACAGCTCCATTGCTTTAAAAACACCTTGTAGCCACTCCTCTCTCCAGTTTTGCAGTGAATGGTTCATGTTTCTTTTAAAGACCAGGGTGATGATTCATACGGGTGATTTATAAACAAATTCACCATGTCTGAGAGAGCAGTAAGACTCAATGGGGTTTAGCAAAATTTATAGCTGGCTTCCAATCTCCTGCAAGCATGGGAAAAGATTTCGTTCAACTCTCAGAACTACTGTTTACATGGTCAATAAAAGGAATTTACAAGGAGACTGAACAAAAATCTAGCCACCATTGTCTGCATTCTCAGATCAGTTACTGAGTCACAGCAGATAAATGCTCCCTCACAGAGCACAGACAACTTCTGCACGTTCCGTGGGCCAGGAGGCATCTCAATCTCTCCATAGGAACTTCTTTGGTTTAATCACCACTGCTCTTTTTTTATTCCCTTTTATATGATAGCAAAGGTGATTTTGTATGCCTTTATCACCCTCAAATTTATTTGAATGAAAAATAAAATAATTTAATAATAATAATAATTCTTTTAAAATACGCCATTTTTTCCCTCAGGTTTTAAATGTATGAGCTTGTCTTTAAATTGTAATGGTATGGATAGAAAATACTCTTCCTGAACAGGAACTGGGGAGCTCAGGACTGAACTGCAGCCTTCCCACTCCGCAGCACTGCCTTTCTGTTCTGCATGGAGTGTAAGGAGGGATCCAGCTGGGAATTCAGCACCAGCCCTCCCACTCCTTCACCTGCTGCCACCAGACAGAACCTGGGAGGGCCCAAAGCAGACAACAGATGAAAAGCACACACCACACAAAGGAAGGAAAGCTGTTCTGATCAAGACAAGAAGGAGATCTCCTGCTGTGAAAGGGTAAATTTAAAAAAAAATTAGAAATTACTGTTTAAAAAGAAAGTATAAGCACTGAAGAGGCCACATTAATAAATCTCTATGCCCCCTTTGAAGATCAGAGGGCAATGCTAATATTGCAGAGGTATGGCTGAAATTGGGACCTAATCCAAGGACTACTGGAAGGAACACAAAGCGTCCCACAAAATTCAGTGGATGGGGATCAGGCAGTCAGTTCCTTATTTCTATTTACCCAAGTATTTATAAGTTGTTCAGATTTTCATTCATTTGAAGCAGCTGGATTTACTATGAGTTACGGTGACCGTAACTGCATCTAGAGAGGGATGGAAATGACCCAGTTTGTCTAGGAAAGTGTGCAAACTCTCCCTGACACATTAATTTCTTGCCTGTGATCACTGAGCTGGAGCTGCGTGGCTGATAATAGAGACTGATTTGCTTCAATGTGATTCCAGCACAGCTGGTTTCCTCTCTTTTTGCTGCTTTAGACAGAAAGTTAGAGAGCAGCAAGGAGATAATTGATCTCTAGAGCCTGATGACCCAGGTATAATAAAGGGGAAAGGGCTCCTGCAGATGTGAGGAGAGAGAGAAACAGGCCAAGGCCAAAATTAATAACAGACAGTACTTCAGACATGAAATATAGCAGTGGAAAACAGAGGTGAAAGAAAAGTCCTTGCTATATCCTAACAGAAAAGGAAGTTATACAGAAACTCCAAAGTACAGCAGAACCTTTTAGGAATGTTAATTTGAAGTGTTAGCAACATCTACTGATAAAAACAGCAGAACTATTTACTTATCCCTTTTAGGACCATTTCATCTCCATAGCCTTGTTTGGATTCAGGTCCCCTGATAGATGAGGCTGATACCCTGCATGTCTCGAGCTGATGCAGCAGAATGGTCTGTTAGGAACTCACTGGGTTTCACAGGGGGTTTTGTGCACCGGGAATGTCAGGAATTGGGGCAGACATGGGGGTGGTTGGCTAATGTCAGTTTACAAGATGCAGGGCCAGAGCCTGACCTCTGCTCCCAGCTCCATTACCACCTTTCTCGTGCAATCCAGCCTAAGTTTTACAGAGGTCGCTTCCAGCTCCCAGTTCTAAAAAGGTAACAAGTCAATTAACGTGTAGTATTTTGAAAGTTACTGTTTAAAGTGCTTTAGCACACCTAGATAATCAGATTATGTGGGACAAACATGGACCTCCATGAGCTTTTTTCAAGTAGTTAGGAAGGGGTCACAAACAGCAACCATCCTGTAAGCACATCTCTGGAATGGGGTAATGCACCACTCTCTGTGGTGCTGCTGAGAGAATTCCCCTACCGTCATTCCAAGTGGCACAAAACCTCTTGCTCCCCTCTCCCTTCTCACACTGAAGAGGTGGAGGGATAGAGTAGACATGAAAGTGGAGAGAGACAATTTCACATTCCCTGACTGCATGTCATGCACTGGTCAGAAGCAGTAAAAAAAGGAGGACATTTTGGAATCACGGGATCTGGGTGCAATCTGAAAGACTAAAAGTAAATGGCAAATTCTTACTGCTTAGTTCCAAAGCTGCTATTATTAATCACAAAACAGTACCAGCATAGAATGCTTGTGTTATTCAACAAGACAGTATAAAGGTGCAGCTCAGAACCAAACAGCATGACTTTTTCACACACTTTTTTTCAACGTGTCTCCGTTTTTAAAATCTCCAGTGCCACCTGTACTCCCAAGTCTGCTTTAAGAGGGCTCACTTGGTGAAGAGAGGTGCTGTTAATATCAGAGAGTTACTGTAAACCTGGAAGTCTGGGAAAAAAAACATTTATCAAGGAACAGGCCAGATCAGTGGTGTAGCGAAAAAGTGATGTTTGCTGGGTGTAGAACTCTAAGCAACCAAGCCTGCTGCAGCATCTAGAGGTGAGTTTTACCTTTTTTCACAGGGACTGGGCAGAAGTTGGTGTTGCAGGCTCTCAGGAGCGCTGGTTTCTGCTGGGGCAGGCAGCCAGCAGCTGGTCTGCCCTGGCGCAGGCACTGCACGCTCCGGGTCTGCACTCCCCCGCCACAGGTCACCGTGCACTGAGCAGAGGGGAAAACAAAACCTTGTCTTTCATTGCACAGACTCTGGGAGCCCCTGAAAGCCAAAGGGGAGCTTTCAAGGGCCTTGGATGAGACTTTCAAAGCAAGAGAGGGCAAGATCAGATGTGCTGCTGTTCACCAACACCCATCAAGGCAAACTTTTCAAAGATGTGTGCGTCTTTTGGCTATTTAAGGACTCGGCTGAAAATTTGATTCCTTACTTAGGCATCGAGACAGAAACTGAACATTTTAGAAACCTGTTCCTGATTGTCTGCACCGCTTTCTTTTGATCTCTGAGGCTCTGTGCCCAACCTTGCTGCCTGAACACAGATAAAACTCCCACTGGAACCATAATTATGGCAGTATCTGGGGAAAACCACTGAGTTTGCAGGAAGAGCTATGAAGTATTTTAAAATTAATAAGCCTTTTACTTGTATGTGTTTCATGAAAAGTTGTCTTTAAGATAAATGTGATCATTTTCATCTGATTGCAATTGTCAGGCATACATTGTTTCATGTAAATATTATTAAATGAGTCCATGTCTCATTGATATATGAGTCATAAAGCTGATAAGTTCCAGAAATACAGAAGCTTGTTTGCAAGAATGTAGAAACAAATACAGACTGATCCCACAATTAATCATAGTATTTAGGGAATTCCAGGCAATCTGTGCAGATGCTCAAATACATTGTGCATAGAGGTATGCAGTAGTTCAACCACAGTGCACTTTGAAGAAGACTGAGAAGAAAGTGTTGGAAAATGAGTGTGGAATGTCGTGCCTCTCAAGCATGAATAACATTTTTAGGTGACATTCTTCATTTTCAGGACAAAGAAACGAGCTGCACCACAGTACACGATGGATGCGGAGCTGCTGCATCCCATCTCAGTGGCTGAGTGGTGTGGTCCTCCTTAGGGAATGGCTCCGTGCAGGAGGCAGTGCACTGGAGGCAGCTCCTCTGTGCCATCCCACCTCTGATCTCCCATTCCTACCTGCTGCCAGGGCGAGGAATACCAGCCAGACACCATGTTATACAACGTCTGGGATGGACAGGCTCCCTTGTTACAAGCTTCCTCCAGGTTGGTGTTTGGTTTCTTGATGTTCCTGCATCTCCTCTGAGGGAAGGTGAGCAATTTCCCGTGGATGCTTTTCTCGCCACATTTGAGTTCTCGCCGTCGCAGGCCGGGCCCGCAGGAGGCTGAGCACTGCAGAGGCAAAGCACAGCTTCTGCAGCCTCACAAACACATGCAGATAAAGGGGAGTGTGTGATGTGTGACACACCCCAAACTGTGCACTATAAAAGCATCACAGAACTAATCCCACCAAGGCCACGCTCTGTAAAGTGTAAACTGAAATATGAACTCAAGTCAGTGACTAAAGAAGACACTGGGGTACATCTATCTACATCTGGGGTTTACAGCACCTCACCTACAACACCTGATTTTCCAGTGACAGCTCAGCTTTCTTTCCTCCCTGTGGTTTGTGTATGTCCCTGAGCCAACATTTCCAAGAGCAGCCAGGGCAGGCAGTGAACCATGAAACTGCACCACTTTACCTCACTCCAGGAAGAAATCACCCACTGGAGCCGGTCATTTTTGGGACAGCGTCCGAGCACACAGGTCTGCTGGGACTCAGGCTTAGAGTCTGTGCTGCACATGCTTTCAGGCAGGATTTTCACCTCGGGAGAGCCAGTACTCTTGCAGTAGACATCCCGTTTCTTAATACCTCTCCCACAAGTCTTGGAGCACTGTGATGGAAAGAAACACTTATTTGAATTGGAGGAAATAAAAATTGGCATTATTTGCATTTTCCAGCAGAGCACAGAACGCATGGCTAATGTGCTGTGCAGCTGCCATCGTGATATAAGTAAACTTGAAATTCTATTGGTAAATAAGTAACAGTAACATCTGTGCATCACTTCTAAAACGTTGTCCTAAGTGGTTTCTTAATGTAAGCTGTGAACTCTCTCAGCCCCCGTGCAGAACAGACAAATAACATCTCTCTTCCATAGATGAGGTAAGCTGGACTTGTAAGCAAAATGCTTTTGTGAGCAAAATGCTTTTTTCCCTGCTCAGCATAGCTGAAAGCTGGTCCTAAGCTCCCACCACAGAATCTCCCATGGCAAGATGCTCTCGGCTATTTGTCATTTTGTCCTCACCTTGGCCTAGAGGGATGAGAGTGAGGCACAGAAAACTGCCCAGGGAATCGATACACAACTCCTTCACCAAAGGAATCTCCCCACAAGACAGAATCTGACACAGACAATGGCTAAGGAGATATTTGAGTTGCCAACTGCAGCTTAGGACAAGTCACTAGAATAAATACGCATTGCTGAGCCATGTTTCAGTGGAACAGACATGTTCAGATAACACATGTTTTCAGTGCCTTACATACAACAAAATGCCTGAATGAGCCATTTGTGATGAAGTGAAGTAAAGAGCTCTGAAATAATGCTGCCAGCTTCCTACCTTCTTGCATCCTCTTCTAACTGTTCTTTCTACTAATAATTATTGGGCATGTTCCAAGGCAGAATTACTCCGTGTATCAAATTACAAATGTTTTTAGAAGATTTCATGAAAGCACAGTTGTGCTGAGGATGTAACAGAAATACCTGCATGCTGAAAATCTGTAGGTTTAATCTTTCCCCAAACAAAGAAAATGATCTTTTCATTTAAAATGACACTGATTTGTGCAGAGAGGCTGGTTTAGATTAGATGCTAGGAAGAAATTGTTCCCTGGGAGGGTGGGCAGGCCCTGGCACAGGGTGCCCAGAGCAGCTGTGGCTGCCCCTGGATCCCTGGCAGTGTCCAAGGCCAGGATGGACACTGGGGCTTGGAGCAGCCTGGGACAGTGGGAGGTGTCCCGGCCCATCGCAGGGGTCAGGACTGGATGAGCTTTAAGGTCTCTTCCAACTTAAACCATTCTTTGATTCTAGGATTTTACTTTTTTTTCCTCTTAACATCTTTAAGGCTGCATTATAACAGTTTTAATCTGAATCTTAAAATCTTTACTACCTTGCTCAATAGGCCTGTTCACTACATTTCAGCAGCACTGGTGAACTTAATTTTTATGGGCTTATTTGAAAATCCCAACTTGAATTTTACACCTCTCAAAGAGGAGGAAAACGGATTTTTCATAATTGTCTTATTTATTTATTTGTCTTAGAGGAAAGAAAGTTTGAAAGTGTGAATGCATTTGAAGACCTGGTTTATATAATCTTCTACCACACTCAGGTTTCCTTCAGATACACTGGAAGAAAAAGTTCTTTTTTGAGTGTTGTGATGTACTGTTGGGTAGTTACTCATCTGTTATGGTGCATTACAGGGCACTCCCTGTAAGGGCAGTTCAAGCTCAGCTGGGAGTGCTGAGGTCAAGATGTTCTTGAACACCTAAAGAGTAACAGTACCAAGAATAGAACATGTAAGTAACACATTTTTCAGCTAATTGAAATCCATCTGGAATCTCACTAAATGAAGATGGAAAAATAAAATGAATGTAGCTCCTTTTACAAGAGTACTGTCAGCTCTCTCTTAAACACCAGATGTGTCAGTTCTTCATTTATCCTTACAGGAACAGCATCAACAGCAGTGAAAGATGGAGCAGAGCTGAGTTTTGTATGGGTTTCAGCTCAGGTGGCTGAGTGTCAGGCAGCTGTGTACAGGAGGGTATGCACACCTCAGGGGAATACCTGCAGCAGCACTGCTTGCAGGAGAGTTATTCTAACAAAGGCAAAGCACAGAAGTGAGCAGTGAGAAGTGAGAATGTGTAAATCACAGATTTATCAACCCACAATCCATATACGTGTGTGTATTAATATGCAACTCTAACCCCAGGTATTGCTTCATTCCTTGACTGCCTGCCATCTCTGAGAGAAGTTAATATTGCTTGAGAAGTAATCTCATAGAGGGTTGTTGTTCTGAAGAATTCATAGAGCCTTAAATTATGAATCCAGAAAGACTTACCCATCCGTTTGTATGTAGCTAAAAGAACACCACGTGCCCACTTCTAGCAAGCCCTCGTGTGCCAGCTCTTCTGAAGCTGGTTACAATGCACATTTAAGTTACATGTTTATACAAACATGGTTTACATATTCTCTTCATGAATGAAACCACTTGCAAAGCACTGATCTCCACAAAGTTTGCACCATTCTTCTTTTTGAGAGTTTTTTGCAGTATTTTCATTATGCCAGCAGACAAAAATGTACGTTTTTCTCCAAATTACCTGAGACCATGGGCCAGGGCTCCATTCGGGTGGGCAGTCCTGACTACTGCACACCTGCACCTGTGCTGGGGTGCTGACAGGACACAGGGAATGGGCCACCACCTCCTCTCTTTGGAAAGCCCTTTTCTGCACACACTGAATAAGACGACTTTGCTGTCCCCCTCCACAAGACTTGCTGCATGTGCTCCATTCTCCTGCTGACCAGCTGAAAGGAGGAAACGTGTGTTAGAAACACAGCAGTGCAAGCAGCTTTAGAAAATCAATACAAATGAGCCACCTATCAAATGTGAATTATCCAGGGATCCTGCTCAGCCTGTCTCCTGAGGGACTGGTATCTGTTCAAGTAATCAAAAAGCTGCAGTTACATAATCTATTTTCAAAGCATGGAACTTTCTGCTAGGGATGAAATGTAAGTCACACAACCAGAAAAACAAGTATTGTTTATTTATAGCTTTTATCTACTAGAACCAGCTTGCCTATGATCTGACCTGTAATCTGGAATTCCACAGGGACTGAGAGAGATGCTGTTGTTGAGGCTGGTGGAGTACATAGAAGATATAATCAGAAGATGTAATTAGATCAGATAGAATTTAGCTGAGTATGTACCGATCATCTTTGTGCTGAGATTCACTCCACTTACACAGGGTGACAAATGTTGGCATTTCTGTCAAACCTTACTGGCCCATATTCATCAAAAAGAACTTGCTTGCTAAAAGCAGCAGTCCTGTCACTGGTGTCTTGAGGAAATGAAAAGGCTCTGAAAGGCTGAGAGAGTTGGGGTTGTTCAGCCTGGAGAAGAGAAGGCTCCAGGGTGACCTAAGTACAGCCTTCCAGTACCTGAGGGGAGCCCAGAAGAGAGCTGGAGGGGGACTTCTCACAAGGGAATGCACAAGGAAAAGGGGGAATGGCTTTAAGCTGAAGAAGGGCAGGTTTAGATTAGATATAAGGAAGAAATTGTTCCCTGGGAGGGTGGGCAGACCCTGGCACAGGGTGCCCAGAGCAGCTGTGGCTGCCCCTGGATCCCTGAAAGTGTCCAAGGCCAGGTTGGACACTGGGGCTTGGAGCAGCCTGGGACAGTGGAAGGTGTCCCTGCCCATGGCACGGGGTGGAACGAGCTGAACTTTAAGGTTCTTTCCAACCCAAAGCATGCTGTGACTTTATGATTCTCTAACTCAATGATTTACATGTCCTCAGACTAATAAATCTGGCAGACAGTTGATGTAGAATCTAAATAAAACAGAGGCAATTTAACCAGCACAAGCTGTTGGGCGATGTGTGCTCGAGGCACAGGGACACTGCAGCTACACATCATGTCCCTCGAGTGACCCAGAGTCTGAGGGGTTATTGCCAATTGCTTGGGCTATGTTCGGTTTTGAAACGCCAGGAGCTGCTCGCTATTTCTATTCTTGAAGCACTGAGTGGGTCCCCAGCCCTTGTGGGACACTTTGCAAACATGCAACCAAGTGTCTTTGTCCTTGAAGGCTTCCAGTGTAAGGCCATAATCACGGCCAGATAGGAACAGAAGTGAAGAAACAGAAGAAATTATGAATGACTAAATGATTACTCATTGAGAAATCTTATTCAAAGACGCAGCACTAAAATGAAACTGAAGATTTTTAAACAGTTTGAAGAATTTTTAATAATTTATGTAATGGGAAAGGTTCTTGTCTCACATCTGACCACTTGGCCCATCCTGCTTCCACAGTTTCTCACAGCATCAATCCTGTGACCACTGGAATAGCTGCTTACACACAGTTTTAATGACAAGAAAGCTTTTTTTGTCCTGTGTGAAAGATGCACAGCATCCCACTTGCCTGTCTATTCACATCTGCCTGAAAACAAAGCTACTTTTAATTTGTAAAAAAATTTATAAAAAGCCTATTTTTGAAAAATGTCTTTGGGAATAGAAGAAATCCCAGCTCTGGGTGTCTAGCAATTTCGGGAACTGCAAAAAGTAGTGAGAAATGTAAAAGACACTAATTTAAGGACAAAGACATATTAATGTGAGAAGTCAGTCATTATGTAATTCCAGAACATGTCAGAAGTTTCCTTTTTGTCTGATTTATAAATATTTGGGCCATTGAATGACAAACTTCTGGGAAAAGAGTTTTAATCCATTTTACAACTTTTAATTAGTTTGCCTTGATGTTTCTGACAATGGTCATTGGTAGAGTGACCAAAAGTGTTCATTTTAAGAATTTATTCACCATAACTGCCCAGAAAGTTCCTCTCTTCACAGAGGAAAGGGCAATAAACCTACTTTAATGTCCTCTAGTAAACTTCCATTTTCCAAGATTATCTGGGCTGTGATCCAAGAGTAGCTTTCATTAGCTCAAATAACTAAATAATTATGACCAGATTTGGCAGCTCTGAAATCCAACAACAACAGAGTGCAGTGCTGGTGCCTTTCTGTGTGGGACAGTAGTTTGGTCCCACTCAGACTAATCAGCCTTTGTTCTTATGCAGCAATTATTCCTCACTGACCTTTACAAGTCTGGAGCCTCTTTTATGTGCCCAAACTGACACACTTGTATCTAATCTGTCACCTCCTTCCCCTGCCTGTTCTGCCTGGTGTATCTGGGTTTGCTTTATTTGCTGGCTATTAAGCATTCTTTTGTTTCCTCCGTGGTATTTATTAATCCTACATTTTTTTTCTGTTGGCAGTCTTGGGTTTATGGGAAATATCACATGCTGTGAGTTTCTGGGCAGATTCCTCAGCCGAGATATCCTGGCACAGTTTCACTCAGCTGAATGGCAACCTGTTAATTTAAGGCATGGTCCTACATGCAGATCCTCCATGCATTAATATATCCTAAGGATTTTAAGAATAATTAATTAGTGAGTTGAACTATTTTTCCCTGGAGGTGCTTGGGGATTTTACATCTTTTCTTTTTGTACTCTTTTTAGGGTTCAACTCATTAATTTTGCTTTAAAGTAGTAAATCACAGAACAGCTGTGATTTCAGTATGAAAACATTGCACTGTGTGTCAAAATGGATATCCAGCATTTTCAGGGTAAATATACATCAGTGCATGTTCAAAATACATCACGATCTCAGGTTAACAGACACAGAAATTTTGTGTGTGGTCAATATAAATAAATCTGATTTGGGTGGAGCTTTATAGCATAGTGATGCCACATCAAAACAAAGGTAAGCAGAAAGAGCAGAAAGACTCCTGGAGACATCACAGACAATACTTGTGTGTGTTCACTGGATAAAAATAGTCCTGGCAGAAGATAAGTTGCATACGAAAAGACTGTGTTTGGCTACAAAGATTACTTAAAATTGGTATTGAAAAAATCATGTGGCTAAACGCAATCTAAAGAAACTGCTGAAGCAGTAACATGGGGCTCTCATGTCACATGGTACCATTATTTAAACCTTATCTCTATCGTTTTGTGGTCATAGTGTGTAATTTGGCATTTGGATTTTGTGTATTCTGCTGTACTCTTTAAATGTGCAGGAAATTCCAAACTATTACTGGACTATTTTTCAGTTTGTTCAACACATTGCAAAGTATGGATTTTTAAGTAAAACCAAAGTCACTGCAGAACACATGCATCTTTCTGCTTTGCCCCACCATCCTCTCCTGGACTGGGGGGGATGAGGAATGCTTCCTATTAAACACCATTAAATAGGATATTTTATGAAGTATGGGAGCAGGCTAAGCCAACTGCTTTTACTGTTGCATTTATCACCCCAGAGTAAAACCAGCAGATGATGCCAGGTCTAGACCCCTCCTCCATTTCTTCTGCTGCAATGCATCTTCAAGTGTATTTGCCTCCCACTGACTGAAACACTCTGAATTTTTTCAACATATTCCTTTAGAAAACCTCCTGTTCTGGAGGTTCAAATGTCTTGTCCAACATAATACAGCTTTTCTGAGCTTTAATATAAAATTGAAATAATGCTGAGGTTGCAAAGCCAGGAATCCAAAAGTGAAATAACCAGCAGAAGAAAGATGGCCACTGTGTCCTTTAATCTATCCATTTATATCCTAAGCCACATAATACTGTGTTTAATTATATAAGCACACAACCTTTTTTTTCCAAAGGACCCCTACTTCAGCTACTATAAATCAGTGTAACTCCCTTGGTTTCTAAATTGATTTAGACCAGCTGGATTCTAAGTGCTTATCTATATGTCAACATCTTCCTTTGCACCTCACCTTTCTCACATCTTTTAGAAAATAGGGCTGTTCACACAGGCAGTGCCTTTGTATTTATTTCTGTGGGCACCAGGAGCTTTGCTGACAGCTTGTTTGGTTTAGATAGTCCTCTTCTTGGCATCACAATATTCTGTGGGACATTTTGTCCAAAAATTACTAATTACACTTCACAAGACTCTTTTAACCTAATCTAATACATGGAACGCGAGACGTGGGGCCAAGCTTCCGCACAGGGAGTAGCACTTTACTCAGGAAATGGGCTTAGTGATTCAAGATGAGTAAGGTGGCAGAAGGAGCCCCTGAGAAAGCTGGATTTGCTCTGTGTCACCTCAGCATGGGGACAGAGCCCTCAGGAGCCCCTGCTTTAGGCATCAGACCCAAAACCCCACTGGGAGCCTTGGGCAGAATATCTTTAAACAATTCCTGGTTCACGTTACAGAGCACGAGGGGTCAATCCAGCAGGCAAACAATCCCGTGTGTGCCCGAGAGGATTCCCTCTGTGGCACAGCCAGGCACAGGGCACAGCCAGCAGGCACAGAACCCCAGAGAACTTACTGTGCTGGGCAGGGATTCGTGTTGCACGGTTTTGTTTCAGTTAAAGGCTTCGTCCTTGGGCCACAGAAGGAGGCGTTGACTCGTGCACGATGATCTTCCAAGCAAATTGCTTTTGCTGTAACGTGTCCTGTGGAAGTGTTAGAAAAGAATACACTGTAATAAACATTTATTCCAAATGTAAGAGAAAAAAGTAGTAGAGAATAATTTTAACTAAACAAGTCTAAACTCATCTTTGGTACAAATCCACTGACTTGAACTAAATAAAATATGGGTTTATGCGGTAACATGTTTTTAACACTGTAAAACCTTCTCTATAAACTTCTCTGTAGCACAGATACTACTTAAGTCACATAAAACATTTTAGCTATAAACAGCAGATTTGCAGACTCTTCCCCCAGCAAAAATTAGTAATTATTCAAATCCTAATTCCCTGCAGACACTAGCAGTGCTTGCTTAGAGCCCTCCTCACGCACTTGAAAACTGCAAATAAACATTCTGTAAACTTTTTACAGTGAATCTCTACAGACTCCAGAGTTTTGCAGGTCCCTGTACCTTAAACTCAATCAAGTCTCAGCAGCAGGACCATGACAGAAATGCCTTAAGTGATTTCATACATTAATCTTTTAACTGAGACCTAGCATTCACCTCACACATGGTTCAGTGGGCACAGTGAATCAAATTTGGAAACAAGACTGTTTCCATCACTTTTATATCCATGCTGCAGCCTTTTAAAGGGAAAGAAGAAAATAACAGTTGTCATATTTTATGACTGTAATGCTCCTGGTGGATCTTTCTTCCATAAACCATTTACTGAGATGCTGTGAAGTTCTGACAACACACCAGCAAGGTACTCCTGAATTTCACCTGAACTTTTTTGCCAATACAGGAGCATTTCCTTCCGTACCCAGTCCTATCCTTTGGTATTACAGACTTCCCACATGCCAGTTTTTTGCTTTCATTACATCCCAGAATTACTTCCACTGACAAAACATACAGGATTTATAAAAACAAATAGATGTCTGCGCAGGAAAAGAGGAATATGGTAATAAGAAACCCTCAGCTTACATGGAATTTCAGACTTTGAACTGGCAGAATTAAAATATTGGTAATTAAACAGTGAGAAGATGGGGGTGCAGCTGTCAGTGGAGGTCTTGACAATATTTTAATCTTTGGTTGCTCTCTACAGATAGGATAAATTTTCCTAATTATTTGGTACTTTTCTCTGTTCCCAAACTACAACATCAAAGTATATAATTAATTTCCACATTACTTCAACAGGAGGACATTCTATGCATATAGGTTGGCCTAAACAAAAAAAGACTGACTCACTGGCATGAATATTTTTTTCTATAAAGGCAACACAAAGTTATTTCCTCTGTGTTCTAAGTTATCAGATAAAAAAATAGGGACCAGGTGTTCAGTGTAACCCCCTGTATGTATCAATACATGTTTGCAAAATTAAAGGCAGCTGAAAAGATTTGAGATGCTTTAAAAACAAAATGAAGAAGAGGTTTGGCAATGGGAAAGTTACCTACCACCACCACAGGTCGCTGAGCACTCAGACTGCACCGTCACCCAGGAGTAGCTGTGTTTTCTGACAGATGTCTTGTCTTCAATGCTGGTTTTGGCAAATGTATATTCCCAAGCAATCCCAGGATTTTTGCCTTGTAACAAGATCTGTAGAGGGATATTTGGGGGTTGTATATAAAAAAAAAAAAAAAGTAGGGGGAAGAGGTAAAAAAAAAGGATTCCATCAGTCTGAAGGAAGATGAACTAAACAAGACACACGCAACATATATGTACACACAGCATGCCTGTGAGAGGATTTTCAGGAGACCCAAAGCAAAAACCATCAAGCAATTCCTAAACAGCAAAGCATTGCCTGGACCAACACCTGCAGGGCCTGTAACAGACGGGTGCAGAAACAGAGTCCCCTCCTGAAAATCAGGGGCATCTCACTGGGTCAGTGAAGCAGCACTGCCTTCAGCAGTGGTGGAGAATCACCCACCCTGCACTGGCCCTGACCCAGCGGGTCCTGCACTCACTGGCAGGGGCTGGACACTGCCTGGGGCACTGCAGGGCACGGATTTGGAATCTGGGGATGGGAGACATCTCCTCTCTTTAGCAAGCAAAGTCCAGGCTGATCCTTCTAGCAAGGAGGAAGCCTTTGCCCACCAAGCAGGACTCAAATGGTTTCTTGGCAGAAGCTTTAGCAAAGCAGCAGCACAGCTGTGGGGCTGAAGATGGCTTCCTCAGTTCTTGAGGCTGAGGGTATAAAACACAAGTTTCTTTCTTGTAAAAAACTCTTTTCTATGTGGACTGGTGACAAATTTTGTTTGTAGGACCCTCAGCTGGAATTTTTCTGATGGTGATTGAAGCTGATAAAGCTTCAGTGCAGGAGAGAACCTGTCCTTGGGTGTCTACAGAGGAAAAAAGGATTGGAAAAATCTTTTATTCACTATTTCAGCATAACGTGTTCGGAAATTTATAGAAAATGTGATTACTGACCATAATACCAATCTTTTTCATTTAACTCAAGGAGCCTAGCTCTCAAGGGTGTACTATTTTAGTGGTGAATTATATTGCAGTTTTCATTCACTGTATTCATTTCAAGACTGAATTATAATCACTGCAAGATGCATGAACATCTGACACGTACTTAAATTTGGGGAGAAATTTCTACTTAACAACATTTATTTTAGAAACTTTTGGCAGCAAAGTGCATTTATATCCACACTTAACAGAAACAGTGCAGGAGTTTACAGTTACAGAGCTCTAATAAGTTTTAACTCTTCACCAGTATGGATCTTGTCATAGTAATATAAAGAGCAGGTGCAGTCAGTTCCTAAATATGCTTTTTGAGAAGCATTAGCATTTCAAGTACAATTCAAATCTATGTTAATGACTGCCATTCAAAATATTAATAACTTATCAGTTAAGTTTACACAATGTCTGACCTGAGCACTTAAGCAATCCATACAAGTAGAACTGATCCCTGTATAGACTGGTTTCATAAAACAGCAACAAACTCGCATTCATGTTGTTTAAGACCAAGGAATATAATAACATTTTGAAATGCAGCCAAGGGGTTTAAGGTATTCTGAAAATGTACCTATTGGAAAACAGAAATTGCCCATGACAGTGAAAATGCAGACCAAATTTACATGACCTGCAGCTCAGTAATGTTGAACACATGAAGGATCTGGACTGCACAGTGTTTACTTTTCTAGAAGAAAGAAAAACGGATGCTATAGTTTCCATTCTTAGTAGCCAAAGATTTTATTTCAGTCAGGGAACCTCAGTAATGATCCAAACTGAGCATACAGCAATTAGAGCTGCCAAAGGCGAATACTTCCACATGAATTGTAGAGTATGTGCCTTGTCCTGGGAGGATTCAGATTAGAAACTCCTTCAAGCACAGGTAAATCCAGTATTTCATGTGAATTTTTTCAGCCATCCAAGCTTAATTCATGAGCACTTTAGAATACCTGTGAGGTTATGGAAGAAATAGATCTGAGAGTGATTACTGACCTCTATTTTGACTGAAAATTCTTGGTAGAAATCTGCCTGATTGATATTGATCTTGGTTGAAATCTATCAGATCTGCTTTAGGGGCGAGTCAGAGATGCAAGTATATATCACAGCTATTTCACAGGAACAGCATTAATACGGAATACTCTGAAATTAGGAATCATGAGAATTGAGACTGCTGTGCAACTCCTCTCTGCCCTGCACAGATGCACCCCGGATCTCTGGATCTCTTACTGGCTTACCAGGAAACCTCCACAGTGTTCAGTGCTCCCAGCACATGGGGCTCACTAACGAGCATCTCACAAAGCTTCTGTATTTCACTTCAGGCTCCTTCCCCAGTGTGGGCTTCTGTGCCCTGTTTGCTGTACTCGATTCAAACCACTCCCAGTGTAACTTTTCTCAGGACTTTTCTTTTTCCCTTGGTTATTCATCATTATCTGACGTAAATGTGATAAGATTTAACAGCCCCTTCAGATGCAGGAAAACATCTCTTCTATATAACTTTTTTTTTTTACATCAGACTGCTGACAGCAAAAAGTCCAACTGTTAAAACAGCTGTTCTAGAGTTTGAATATTGAACCCCAAGTCCATTGGCATTAGAGTTTCCAGATAAAACAGGCTGCAATAACACGTTCACTCTACTGTTCTTCCTCAAGGACAAATTGAGACAAATATCTGAAGTGTAAAGCTTCAGAACATGCGCTTCAGAAAAAATTGTGTTAACTGTAGTAAGAACTGAGCCCTGGAATACTATTCTTCATTTAAAGCAATGCCTTCTCTGGTTCTTCTTACAGACCAGAGCTCAAAATGCTGTAATTTACTTTTACTCATCCTACAAGTCTAAGGTATTAGCACAGATCTCAGCATCTTAGGCAGCCAGAAACACTTTCTCCCATTTCAGTAGATGCTCTGTGTTCCTTCAAGTGTAGAGGCTGAAATTCTGTCTGGCCTTTTAATAAGTTGTGTCAAAGGAGGAGGAGGTTTTGTCCATACCACAAAACCTTGTGTAAGGGTTAGTCCTCATCTCATTTGATTCTGACAACTGTCATAAAACTGTGCTGTGCCAGTGGCCAAAAAGCAGCAAAGTTTAAAACTTTCCTAATAAAAATATCTTGAAGTATTAGACTGAACATTTGTCTTCTGAAAGTGCTCTTTGTGACAGTGGAGGCAAGGAACAGATGGAATGCATTCTGAACACAGAGTTCAGAACAGGAAAGGGGGAGGATGAGAAGGTAAGAGTGGCAGTTTTACTCCTGTTAGAGCAATATTCTCCTGGTGCTTCAGCAGAGTGAAGGGAATGATGTGGGACGAGTCAGAACAAGACCCATGAGAATCCATCCCTTCAGAGAACAACCACACAATGGTGCAAGGAGCTCGCAGCTGGGTGAGTGCTTGGGGGGTAAATCCTGCACACCAGGCAAGCTGGGCCATACACATTTTAAGACCTTGGGCTACACCCCCTCCTTGCACATTGGGAAGTAGCCACAATTCCAACAGGCAGGAGAAGGGAACTTCCTCTGCACTTCCTGGCCAGCAGCCAAAGCCAGAGCCCCTTCCCACCCAGCAGGCTACGAGAGGGAATATTTACCAAGCAGGAGCCACATCACAGTCAGGTGTCTCTCTTTCTGTATCATCCCAGCTATGTAGAAAAAGGGCAAAATCAAACTATGGAATAGTATTGGAGACAAAAATATTGCACAAAACCATATGCTTTGAAGTCCCTGGCACTCAGCTGAAAAATAGTACATGATGTATAATGTTCAACCGAGTTTTCATCAGGAATGCAATACTATTGCAAAGTTGCAATTTTGCCAAAGTAACGAGCATATAAAAAGTTTTCTATCGTATTTTCAAACATTCATTATAAAGCCCTTTCTTAACAACCCAATAACTGAAGTCTGCATATTCAGCCAAGTTATCAGACCTACAAATGTGGAAAGACCTCCACCGCTAGTCTACTTAACTGGACGCATTCCAGCATCTTTTCAGCCAACTGGCATTTGCTCCCAAATTTACAGCTGGCAAACAACCTCCTTAAACATTTCCAGTTCCTCAACAGAACTGTTTAATGTCTACCTTTAACACACCAACCACCTGACTTCAGACACAACACTCAGCAGCTCTGACCGCAGGGCGCAGAGTTATAAAATTTACAGCTTCTTGAGTTCGAAAACCACAGGCTCTACGGCTGGAATCTGCTGGATCTATTCCGAAGAAAAAGAACTGTGGCTTTAGCTTAGGGCACAAAATGTTAAAACAATGGATAAATTGAACTCTCCTGAGTAAAGAACCTTTTCCTTTTGCTGCTAATTTCGATGTGAAAGCTAAACCAATAAATTCTCTAAACTAGCTGTGCATCTGCTCCTTTGTTCGAGACTTCTTTTTTTCTCATGGCCATCTTAAGTTTCCAACATAATACTCTATTTTGCAGGTCAAATTTTTAAAGAGTCTACTAACATTGCTTTGTTATGATTGACTCGGTGCTTTTCAGTATTGTTTTATCGTAAGATGTGTATGTGAAGTTACTTGCAGCACACTGAATTAAGAGAGATTAATTTATACAAGCTGAATTCCTATTTCTTCCACAATGTTTTGCCCAGTGTATAGGAAAGAATACCAATGCCTGGTTTGTAGCATGCTGAAAAAAAGACTCATTATCTCTGTGGAGGACTAACAGACATTTACAAATCACTTACAGAGTGAAGCTGAGCATAGAGGAAAAAAGCCAGCTAAAGGATTCTTTTCACCTGCACGCATTCTGCATGTGCCTCATTTACAAAATGGGCGTGAGCCCAAACTCTGAATCCCAGCATCCACATGCCAGCATCCACAGTGCCTTTGATCTACATCCTCAAACTGCATCTACATTGCAAACATCATCTACATTGCCTGGGTCACTCCCATGCTTTGGAAGTCTTTGATAATTACTTTAGGGGGATGTAACAATCTGCAGAGAGGGCAGACAGAGAAGTCTGTGTGAAGGCAAGTGCCTGGCTGTGCTCTGCTTGAGACCTGAAGTTCTCATCCACTGGGGATCTACGTGCTGTTTAATGAATATTGTAACATCCAACATCCTAAGCCACATTCTGATTTCTCTGTTCAATCAAGGTTAATTCCACTGACTTCTGTGAATTTATTCTGGTAAATCTAAGCATGCAGCATGTGGTTCTGGCGGAAAAGTGTTTGAAACAAGTTTTAAAACTGGGCAGTTACTGGATGGGATCCTTGACAGTGGCAGCACCAGGGCTTCAAAGGAAAGTGGGAGAACACCTGTTTGGAAAGCAGTAAAGGAAGAATTACCCACTGGGTACTCAAGCCAAATGTTAAAACAAAAGGAGTTTTATCTCTTCAATACTTCTAAAGTAACTTTAAACACAGTCCTAACTAAAAGCTTATGACAAACTACTGTTTTTCAAGAAAGTCCACTAAGGTCACTATAAGGAAAAAAAAAAAGAAGTATCCTTCAAAGGGTCCTATATGATCTCATTTCTACTTCAGCTGTTTCAAATTTATCTTCCATTGTTATTGTGCTCCATTTTTTCACTGTTCACATACTAAATGTACAACCTTCAGGGATGCTGTCCAGCTAATCTCTCCTCACTACAGGAGAACCCTTTTATCCATTGTACTGAGTCAACATCTGTATCTTATAAGTACATCTTAGGTCTCTTTAGCCTACTTTCTCTTCAGGGGAAATCAGTACAAATTTATCATCTAGTAGCCAATAATAAATGTAATCCTTTATAACTGCAACTTGGCTTTCTCCCAGTGGCAGCTACATCATCAGTAAAGCCATTCCACCTGGCCTCCCTTCTCCTGTTCTCCCCTATTGATAAAGAGGAAGTGATTTACTGGAATTAATTAGGCATATTCCTGCCTTGAAGCTCCATTCACCTTCTCTTCCTGTGGACGTCTGCCTCTTTACAAAGCATCCTTTCCATCTGTTATTTATTGATGTTAAAATAAACTCTCTTTATTTCACAAAGATTTCTCAATTTCTTGATTTAATGTTTCACCAAGTTTGAGGTAAACTTCAGTGAGGATACTGATCCTGTCTCATCCTGGAAAACTTTGCTTTCTCAAGTTGTATTTGACTTCTTAAATCAGTCAATTCTTCCTTCAGCTGCTTATCAACAGAACAGAACACAAAATTACAAAACTCTCAGGTTTTCAAGTTAGTTCATCGATCCCTGGCCATGAAGCCTTTTTCATGCCCACATAACATTTTGTTTCTTGTGCCCTTTCAGAATCTTCCCCAGCATCTGAGTGTTTCGTGGAGGGTGACTGAATATTTCACTGAACGGATGTCCCCAGAGAGCCTCACATGTGACAGAGCCCTGTGAGGGTTCTCCTTCTCCAAAGGATTTTCAGCAGCTGGTGGTGCCCACTGGCAATCCTTGTTTGCAAAGCTAGATAATTAATCATAAATATACTGACTGTTTCTCCTCAAGTTAAATATCTTTCAGTTAACAGAAAAACATTGACAAGGTCTTTAAACTGGAAGAAATTACCTTGGATTACCTATGTCCAAATAACAGATAAATGAGCTGAAAGTATTCAGCTACATTAAAAAAAATCCAGCATGTTTCTACTTGAGACAAATATGCTACATAAACTATATTTTAAAAACCTGGTATCAATTTCTCATCCTAGATTAGCATCTAACTATCATACTTCAACCCCTCTGACCACTGACCATTATTTCATGTAATCTAAATTGGGCCATTTCAGCAACTGTCTTCTGAATCTATGAATATTTTTCATTTCAGCTTTTACTGGTTTTTGAAAACCCATAATCACCAAAATATCAGTCATATTAACTTCAGAAGGACACTGATACACGAATTCTGAAGGACATCAGTTTACTGGGTTTTCCCTTCCCTCCATCTGTGAAATCAGTTCCTGAACAATCCAGACAGGATCCTGATGAATCCTAAAACCTCATCATGCATTCACCCTTCCAGCAGTTGTGCTTAGGAAATACTAGTCATACATATTAATTCCACATTCATCTCACAGTGTTCTCCTCTTCAGAAAATATCTGGCCACTACAGTTTGTACTTTTTCTCCCATAACCCAGTTAAATTACAGATTCACTACTCTTCGTCTTTTTTAGTATGATTCATTCCCATAATTACATATATATATAATATATGTAAGTATAGATATGGAGGGGAGGGTTTGGTGACATTCTAGAGTAAATAAGAAAAGCACTTAATGTCTTTTTCTGGTCTCTTACCCATTTTTGAATAGGGTTGAGGACTGCAGCGTCTGATTAATGATACGTGCTCAGCTGAACTACTGAAAAGCCTGACAGGAAAGCAGATGCAGAGGAACACACTGTACAATAAAATATAAATACAACACATCTCACAGAACTGCAAGGCTGAACTTGTGGTGTGCAAGACAATGGGAAATTTAAAGATTTTTTTTCTTATCTGCATCTCCTCCTTCTCTCTCAATACATGCCTCAGATGTCTCTTTCAAGAAAATATTTTGGAGGATGACTGCATTTCAAAGGAAGTGATTGCCTTGAGCACAGACTTGCCAGACCTGTCTGGTCCCATCCTCTCCTGGGAATGTTGCTCAGAGGACGTGCACAACCTGAGCTTTCTGGATACCTGCAGCCTGCTTTGCATGCAGAAACAAAGGCAAAAACCTGGACCATTTCAGTCACCACACAGAATTATATATATTTCTTACTTATAAGAAATATATTAATATTATTACTTATATATATTTCTTACTTATATATTTCTTAATTATAACTACAGAATGAAATGGGAACGAGCTGTGTTAATCTGGCTTTCAGTCATAAGTGAATGGCAATAAATACAGCTGCAAAACCTTCTGTTTTCTGCCCACCTGAATAAGAAAAGCTCCTGTATTATACAAACAATTTATCCAAGTCCTCAATATCTGCAGTGCCATTTTACAAGGGCTCACACTGAATTGTTCTGGAAAAAAAAACAACAAACCTAATCTAGAAAAGAAGTATTAAATATCTTTTGAATACAGCCTAATTTAAAAAAATGAAAAAGAAATCTGAAGATTACAAGAAGAAGTTGAGGTCCAAACCCTGGAAAACCTTATCTTATATAAAACTAACTTATATGAATAAAAAATTGCAGCAGGACATTTTTGTGTCCTTCTTTGAAAATTATAGGTGAGGTAAAAATGAAAACACAGCTACACTGTAGTACACTTAAACACTCCTTCTTTTCAGCCTCCTATCAGTTTCTGGTATTCAGAGCTGAAGTAGGATTTGTTTCACTATTATGGCTGAGAGCAGACATTCAGCAATATGTGTGTTCTCTCAAAACATATTTCTTTAGTTTTCATTGGCATTTTTGCCTCTTAGAGTTACTGGTAAGTTATAATTAATCCAGATCTCTGAACAGAAAATTCTGCATTTTTTTTTTTCAGAATTCAGCTTGTTGAATGTTGCTTAAATTATTAAAAGGGAAAAAAACTTAAATCCAGTTCATAGATGTGTAATTGGGGCATACACAACAGTTTTGGTCATTAGAATCCCCAGCTACCGATGCCAGTGGTATAGGTATTTCAATAAAAATACAAGGAAAGCTTAAATAAGCTCTGAAAGGAGTGACAGACTCCAGTTAAATGTTACATCTTAATAAAACTGTTTAGCATAATTTGAAAGGATGAAAATAGAAGTGTTGTTTGGCATTAATTTTTTTCTTTAATCTTTATTCTGCAAAGTATGTGCACAATATGCAGCCAAGTCTTCTTGCAGGCGATTTATAATTCATACTTCAGCTCTATAATAATAATACAGCTCAAATCTCCTTTGGGTTATGACAAATAAAATTCCTGGGAGTCCAGCTTAACATTTTATAGTCTTTGTAAGTGTGGTAGTTTTGGTGTAAGGCAGATGATTGCACACAGGGGAGCATGTCCGGAGCTTGCAGACCAAACTGATCTTTGGACTAAAGGAAGATCCCTATTACCACACATACCCAAAATGAAAATTCTTCAATGGAGAAAAATGTTGCAAAAGGCATTGTGAATTGCGATGGCAATTTGTGGAAAGACAAGCCCTCAGCGCATGTCAAACCGCCTGTTCCAAAACTTGTGTTCACCCCAAAGAGCTTTAACATGTCCACGGTCCAGGGCCTTCAGTGGTTCTCACGGACATGTTTCAGTCCCTTGCTCAGCCAGCAGGAAGAGCAGCAAAGCTCTTCAGTATTCCAAATAAACACTTCACTGGATACTTGTGAAAGCTTTAATAACCCTTGAAGGATATACTTCCTGTCCCAGTCTGTGCTTGCTCTTGGCTTCACAGGACCAAGATGGGCAAGGGAGCAGATTCCAGAGACAGGGATTCAGGATGGAGGGAAGGACAGCAGGATGCTGCCATGCTACCCAGGGGCACTACATGTTCAAGGGTACTGCTGGAAGGTGTGGGAAGGAACTGAATCCCTGCTGGGGACGGATCCTTCCTTTTCACAGGGAAGGAAAGATTCATCAAAACAGACTTAACAGCTGAGTTACAAAGACAAAGCCAAAGACCTGCTAGAGATAACAAAGGCAAACTAATGGAGCTAACAGGAAGCAAAGACCTCGATGATTCAGCCAGGAATGGCCCCTCAGATATTCTGATGCATTTTAAAAGAAAATCTAGCTAAGCAACCTAATGCAGAAGGTTTTTCTTAGAACAGCAGTTGCAGAGGCCAATTTCAAAATTGTAAAACTGGAACTAACCATGTAAGTACCAAGTTTCCTTTCTGCTAACAATAGTTTCAACACAAGACATATGGCAAACAAAGTAGGTGACACAAATTTGATTGTGAGATAAAGATATATGATAGAACAACTGAACCAACAGAAATTCATTCTACAGGAACCTGTGTGTGGTATTTTGACTGCATTCCAAGATGGACGTGAAAATGGCTCCACTCACCTGCAGTTTCAGAAGCATTATTTGAACCTGTACCCATTGAGAATTGACACAATGGTACGTTTAATTTTTACATTATTAGATTTTATTGCATGCCATGCATGGGAGGCATTTATAATCTCCATCACCACTGTGCAGCAACTGAGAAATGATGCTATACGGTATGTTTTATGCACCTTCCTTTTCAGTGAATTTGTGACAGTTTACAAAACTTCAGACCTCGATAAAGCAGTGAAAGGCCTTTCAACCCAGCATGACCACACAACTGAGTGTGAACGCTATCGTGACTCAACACTATTCTTTAATCTTGCTGAGAGCCCCGGCGCAGAGCTGGAGCTGTCGTTAGCAATTCTGTAACGGACATCAGGGCAAGAACAAACAGAAGCCAGGCTTACTTCAAAGACCAGCGTCTCATTAGTGGGTCCCGCCGCATAGAGACTCTCGGGATGGTTAAAGGAGCGTTGATAATCAAAAACTGTCCCGGCGAAAGGGAACTTCCCTGGCCAGTCGATCGTCCAGTCTCCTGTCAGGTAGTACTTGTTGGCCAGGCTGCGCACGGCCAGGTAGCTGGAGGAGACGTGCATCTCCTGGAGCCGGATGCTGCGCGCGCCCGCCGGCACCGTCACCACCGCGTAGTAGTCTGTGAGGAGAGAAGGGAGCAACGTGCTGGCAGCTGTCACACAGACAGAGCTGGCTCATCTTCCTGAGCCAATCTGAAATCATCACAGTTCAAAAGATACACAGCTGTTCTGACCCACCAAGTTACTTCCGTTTTCACCAGGAAAAACCAGTTCTGATTTTAACCCCCCACCCATGCAGTCTGTAATCAGAATAACTCTGAGGTATTTCAATTCCTGAAATTTTTCTTTGTGATTCAAGGCAAGAAAAAGCAAGTTCACCTCAGAAAAACGCAGAACACACTAATGGTGGCTCCAGTGTAATCTTCCCTGTAGCTCCCTACAGTAGTTGGAAGGTACTACTGCCACCCACAAGGGCTTTGAGGTGAGATGCACTGGGATGATGCAAAGTCTTCACAAAGCCCTGGACACCAGAGGGTCTCCCTGCGGCCAGCCGGGGCTGTATTACTATATTCTGGACAATTTCCTGGCCTACATTACTGCAGTAAGGACAGGCCTTAGGATCAACAACAGATCCTCAAAATACCCCTGTGGGTACAGAAATCTTATCTGCATTTTATGCCTGAGAAAGTGCAGCACGGTGAGATTATTTCCCAAGAAGCCTGTGACAGTCCACTAAGGAAAGTCCACCTCCCAGTGCCTGGATCTTCCACTGAAACAGCTGGACAGCTTCCAGACAACTTAATTTGAAAATGGACACGGAAATACTGTCATGTTTGGCATTATGCTGTGTATTGCTTTTTATATGTTCTACAGTCCCATCCCAGTCAGAGCTGCTGACAGCAAGTTTTTCACTTGCCTGAATCCTAAAATCTCTTTTAAGAGGAAATTCACATGTAAAGGGAAAACGTGGCTTAAGAAACAAGAGGATTGTTTAACTGACCAAGACTTATGCTCACAGCTTTCTTGTTACCAAGAAACAGGAGAAATGTGAACTCTCCTCTCACTCTCCCTGTGATTTTCAGCTCACATCTGGACCCTCAGCCACTGCCTGAATGAGCAAAGAGTCATATATATTACATGGGACACAGCAGAGCAGTGAGTTGATGATCATGGGGAACAGTTTTCCTTACCATTAGCTTTGTGCTGGATCAAGTATTGGCCTTTAAAGAACTTGCACGTTGAATTATCTCCTTTACAAACGCCACAAGCATCCAACACAGCTTTGGAACCAAGTCCATGATCACACCCTACTTGCTGCAACCAAAAGGCACAAGTGAAGGACTCAGACAAAAGGGAATTTGAAGAAACAGCTGCATTTTCCCTAAAGGAGTCAATTGCCCACTTATATAAAAAAAGATAGACATTAGGATTGTAAGAAACTTAATTTTATCTTACTTCACATATTCCATCAATACAAACATCATAATTATTTGGAGAACACAGAGTTCCGTCCTTCACTTTGCTGGACATTGCAAAGAAAAAGTCAAAGTCTTCAGCTGTGCAGTACAATTTACATCTGTCTTCCTCTGGGGAAAAAACAAACAAAAAAAGGACAAGGAAGCATTAGCAGACCTGCACCTCAGCGTTAAAGAGATAAAAAGCATCTTGGCTGCTGTTTCTTCCTGCATTCTAGAGGATAAGCTACAAGGATGAATTGTGCATGGGGACAACCTAGGACACCAGAATGTAGCTTAACAGAAGTATAGCTAAATAGAGGAGTTTATATTATGCTTTTTTAAAAGCACATTTGGCTTTGCTTGTCCACACAAAGAATTAAGAATTCAAACCCAGTGTAAAAGCACATGCATTGCCTTAGCTCCGCTGCTGTGCCCTGTTTTCAAGTTCCGCTGCTGTGCCCTGTTTTCAAGTTCCACTGCTTCACAGGCTCGAATTTCATTTTTATTAAGAGAAATGGGAGACTGTAACAATTCTATTTCAAGTTTATTTAGAATTTGGGAAAGGGATAACATGGCACAAATGATCAGTTCAGCTGAAAGTTAGAACTGCAGCCAGACTTTCCCCTAACAAAAGCATTTTTCCTCCAACAAATCCCAACCATTGTCAAATTTCTCCTTGCACACGGGTGGTGTGTTATGCTTATAAAGGGCTGATTAATTCTGCACAGACAAAACCAGTCATGAAATTGTAAATATTAGCACAACTGCTGAAATGCACAGTTTTAATACTAATTTAAGTGCAACAAACAAAACAGTTTTTAAGAACATGAAATTGGATTCAAAACAATATCCTTTCATTGTTAAATCAGCAGCTGGATTTCCAGTAGTCATTTCTACAGAGGCAAAGTATCTGTAGCAATTTTGAAAACCAGATCATGTTTTCAGGACTATAAATGTAGAGCTTGGAGGAGCTTTTACAAAGCAGCTGAGAGGAAGAATGGGCATTTTCAACTTCAAAGACACTTGGAGACATCTTGCTTTTGAAAATTACGCCCCTTGTCGCTAATTTTAAGCTTCTTTTACTAAACACAGCCCCTCCCTTTAAAAGGAATGTAGGCCACCTTAATTTCTATTAAACAAGATGCATTTTCCTCCCTATTTTACAACATCCACTGCTACATGCTGTGAAACCATATTACTTCTTTCCTCTGTTCACACTGGCCTGTTAGAACATTTCTAAATACCCGTGAAAATGTCCACAAAAACTTCTGAAGAAAATATAATCAGGCTACAAATGAAAGTCACATGTATGTATATATATATATTTAATTATACACTTACCATCAAAAGCAAATTTGTACAAGTGCTAAACAAAGCAGCTACGATGTGAGAAAATCCAGGCACTTTTATTCAAGTAGTGCTTTCAAACAGGAGAAAAATATTTGTTTTATCTGATAAAAGTGAATACTGATTGAAAATATTTGCAAAATTAAGGCGCATAAAGTAAAAATAAACTTGCTTGTGCAAAATAACAGAAATAGTTATTGAGACCTGAACTTGATAAAGATCTCTTAGTAAATGATGACTTAAAAAAATGTATGCCAGTACATTGTTTGCATTTCCACTTCTCATGGGACCATACCAGCAGAAAAGTCAAAAGGTTGATTTACTGTTACATTTTGAAATCTGAGAACATTCCAAAGGAAGGAAGATTCTGGTAGTGTTATTGTGGAAGCTTACATTTCCCATGCTGAAAATTCCATGGAAATTGTTTTGCTTGGGTTTCAGACTAAGCAATACGGAATATAAAATGAGAGAGAGAGCAGTGGCAACAGCCAGGGAGTCATGGTAAGGACAAGGACTCGAATTCCCAACCCACATCAATCCTGCATGTCCATACAGGTAGGATCACACAGTAGGCTGAGTCCAACTCTGCTAGGAAGCAAACACAGCTCACACAGACCCAGTGAGCCTGTATTTGCTTACACGGGGTGATGTTTGCCCAGAGCACACGGGTGAATTAGTGCTCAGAGCTCCCTGCCCCTGTCCCTCAGAGCAGGGCCACACTCACCTTCCACTTTGGTGTAGGGCTTCCACTTGTAGAACCAGCCCCGGAAGGGTTTGCTGTTGTACTCCGCGCACTGCTGGGCTCGGAAGTCCAGGCTGTCTGCTGGGCACGGCTGCTTATTGCAAAGCTGATAAACACGACTGGAACCTTGGCAGAATTTCCCACCGTACTGTGGCCTAAAAAAAAAAAATAAAATAAAAAGATGATTTTGCAAAATCTCCTTTTTGTGTGATTGGCATGTTACACGTGTGTGAGAATAGAGGGGATGGGAGAGGACGTACTGCCCTGGGAGATCAGCATTTCTTACATGGACCATTAATTTTCATGGTTCCTAAAACCAAGCAAAGCAGTTGACATGAATTATCTACTTGGATCACTGCAGACTCAGCAAAGATGCAACCATCTAGAGGTGAGTCATGTTTGCACTAATTTAAATTTATAGGGCTATTTGGTATTGGCCAGTATAACCTTGTTATACAGCTATTTTTACTCTGCTGTAACCAAGGAATGAACATGTGCAAAGAATTACCTATCACAATTAGAGTTAATAAAGGATAACATAACACTGATCAAACAAAAAGAATGAATGATTACATTTGCTTGTTCATTTCTTTTGTAAATCATTTTGAAAAAATGTGCTTTTAAATAGGCAGAGGAAACAGGGACTGTGCATAGTTGTCCTGCTTTAAGAAAATGCTGGAACTCAGAGGTAATTTTAAACCTGTCACATCCACTTCAGCAAACCTTACCTGGGCATTTCCCTTCATTTTGGCCAGAATGGAAAGACCATATTCTATTACTTTGCTCATACCTCACGTTATCAGAATATTATTTTTTTAACTATTCGGTCTGTGCACAGACATTGTAAAACAATGTAAAATGCAAGAGTTGCTCTTTTAAACTTAGCAATTCACTGATGTCATTTGTGCAGTTTCACAATGCTCAGATACACAACTGCAAGCACTGAGCCAAGTTCTGAACAACAAATTCTAAGAACTCTTGGTTGTATTATACAATTCTTGCATGAAGAGAAAAGGAATGTACCAATGCTACACTCGCACTCATCTATATAATGGTTCTTTAAAAATTAGGGAACTGACATACTCAAAGGACAAGATACAAACTTTCAGCGGACAGCTTTGCCTCGTATCACACACACATTAAGGAAAAAACCCAGAATAATATAAAAGATACTGACTAACAGTAATATATATCTACAATAACATAGAATGTACAGTTGAAACATATTGTCTGTTGAAATCCCTAAACACTACGCTACAACGATTCCCCACATCCAAGGATCCCATGCAGCTCCTGACTTGCTGACACCTGGAGCAACATGGAGACAGCTCAGTGCAACACGGAGGAGAAAATCCAGGTGCTTCTTCTGTTTGCTCTGTTATAAATTGTAACTCTCATATGTCTAACCCTCTAACCAAGCTGGGACTTGCCTTTTTTATGTTTTACTTACACAATATTTGCCTTTTCCAGAATTCTGGGCTGCAAAACAGCCTTTCAGAGAAAGAGATGGAAACACACCTGTTACTGTATTTAAAACTGGGTTAAAGCACCAGCAAAATGTGCTGTGGAGAAAAGCACAGCAACTTCCACTGACTTTTCCCGAGGTCACCTGCCAGCTACACTGATACTGGATATAATGGTGAAGGTCTTAAAGTCAAATTTTCTGTCCTAGTTGGTGGCAATCCAGCCTGTGAAGAGCAGGGAGGATACAGAACATCAGTAAAATCAGGGAGTGTTTATGTTGACTTTGTGCAATTGGTGAGAGCTCTGAGTGAAGGCAGCCAAACTGTTGGGTGCTGACTCAATTCCCTACAGACTTTCCTTACAGCTTCAGCACATGGAGGATTTTTGACCTCCTTCAACCCCAGAGAACAAATCTGCTTTAGTGTAAGGAAAAGAGGCAACCTCCTTCCAAGTAAATGCCACCAAATAAGCAATGTAATAGAATTATTTATGGCTAGATCATGATTTCCAGCCACACTCTTGCATTTGAGGATGGGATAAAATTCCTCCAAACTAAGGGAGCTCAGAAAGAGGCATTCTGTTTCCCAGCTCCATTACAGCATTTTAATATTACAGTACATTCCTATTACTGAAACTGTTGGCTTGAGAGTGATGGAAACTTCTCCACCTTCATTTTTACCAACAAGATGTCAGTAGGAGTTAAGTAATTCACAGGAAATGAGATGGAGATCTACAAAAGCAAATTTCTGTGGAAATATTATTATCCACACTGAGAAAATCACGCTTTTCTTGAGGGTGGTTGTACCACCAGTAGATTTTGGGCTGACTGCCTCCAGAAGCTGTTGGTGTATGCACACTTACAGTGGAATGCCTTGCACAGAGGGTATTCCAGTATTTCTGTAGTGGTACAGTGCCCCCAGCACAGATACAGCCTAGAGCTTTCATCCCTCTATGACGCCCCAGAACTGACATAAATAGGCTGACCTGCATGAAGCCTGGCTGAGGATAATTAGAAAAAGGAGAAATTTGGTGAGAAAGGCCAGCAGAAAAAAGATGGATTTGGAAAAGAAGTCTGAGTGCAAAAAGGTAAGTACTCCACTTCAGGTAAGACTCAAATATTAAAATACTACATGAGTAGCTTAAATTAATTCTGGGGTACCCTTTTAAGGGCAGATTTCCTGAACCATGATATTCACTGCAACACAACACAAAGAGTGAGGAATACTGGAATTCATCTGATCAAGGGAAGTATTTTATGCAAGACCAAATTAAGACTCTGAAATTCTGGACTCCTATTTTCCCCTTTTTGTAATCATTTAATTTCATGTAAGAACACTTCTGCTCATCTTGTGACCACATTATGATAGTATCACAAAGCTATTTTATTCTGCACTAATCTGAAAGGTCTACAAGGTCTTTCACAGTCTTTGTTTTTTAGAAGTATTTTAAATGGCATCATTAATTTGCATTAGTTTACATCTTGCATTTTCTATAATCCCTGTTACAGATGTCGCACAAAAAAGATTTTAAAAAGTGTGTTCAAGCAGTTTTGATTCAGTCTTTTCACTGCAGACATGCCTAAAAAGCCATTCTGCTCTGCTGAACAATGCACTATTGTGAAGCATAGGATGCAGTCCCACAGATATGATTTAGGTATTAATTTAAATCTCTCGGGCACTCTTCAGGTTCGTTCCCAGCTAAACTATTAAATTATGCAATCAATTTCTATCTTGGAAAAGTACCTCAACTGTAAAGTGCTGTGGTGTATGAAAACCAGATCCATGAAATTACACTGTGACAATTCACAGGAACATAATGATTTTAGCAAATCTGCCCAGCTCTGTGGACTACAGGTGATCCCGATGGGTGTTTGTCAGTGTGAATTTGTGCACAACTCCAGTGGTGATCCAAAGCCATACCCAGAGCTGTTGGGGTGTGGCCACAAGGGCTGCCTGGAAAGTGGCAAGAGGAAGGGAATTGAATTGGTTGGACATTATTTGCTAGAGGATAATTTCACAAACACACACAGGTAACAAGATTTTCACACACAGCAGCCTAATTCTCTGTTCTTCACTTGTCCTTAAGTTTCTGATAAAGTGGGTCACCTTTAAAATCACCAGAAACTGAGACATTTCCCTTGACGTTCATAAGAAGTCAATTACTTTGACTTCATTTTAGAGTCCAGTCAGTTCTTCATAGATCCATACCCCTTGTTCTAATCTCTCACACAAATGTCATTCTTCGTCATTTTCAAAATTTTGCTATCCAAAATCATCTGTCAAGCTTTTGAACAACACAAACATTAGCTCCTACACAAATCTGGATTAGGAAAGTGAAATAAATATATCACATATAAAATAACATACATATATGTACTGAAATATATAAACATCTGAAATATGTATCAGGAATTCAGAAAGAAAGGAAACATTATTCTAAGGTTCTGTGTATTTACAGAGGTGAACACTGAACAGGGACTAGTTTTTAAATAATTCTGTGTGGTGTAACCTTAAGAAAAATAATATCGTCCATTTTCATGATTCCACATTCATACAAAATGCTGTGATAGTAAATACGGCTACCTGGACATTTGTGCACTGTTGTGTGGCTTATTTATATATTATACTCCTGTCATTCCATCACTGTAACCCTGAGAGAGAATATATATCCTCTCTTTGCACTAACTGGATTACCACTAATACAATGGAATTAAATCTAGTGTAAACATGATCCAGCTCTGGTATCAAGTATGACTTGGTTACATTAAATCTTATTTTATTAGAACAGACAGATCATCTGAGGGAAAGTTCTAAATGCTACAGCAGCTGACACACTTCATGTTAAAGAGCTTCTGTTTGAAGACCCCAGAAATCTTTTTCAATTACACCAAAATCACATCACAGCTTCTGTTTGAAGACCCCAGAAATCTTTTTCAATTATACCAAAGTCATATCAGTGCACCAAGCTGAACCATTTCCGCTACTGGACATTCTCCTGTCACACAGGGAGAGCAAGGGGGAGCTTATGCATAAATGCAAAGAACAATGTGCACCCATAGAAATTCAGTGAGGAAAATGAGGACCAAAGTAGGAAGACCAAAATATATAATGGCCTCTGAGACCCTGAATTCTTTTGCTAAACAGTTTAACAAAGGAAACTATCCAAGTAATTTTATTTATGAAAATGAACTGAGAAACAACAGAAAAGGTTGAGAAAACGCTGTGCTATGGATCTGCAAAAATTGGCTTGACTGAGGGTAATAAAGGCTATTTTAACTAACTCACATTCTCCTATAACACAGTATATGAAGCATGGATATTATTACTGCAGCACTGTATAGTAGATGAGAGGCTTCTTTACAGCCTCATATAAACTGTGTCATATTTTCTCTGGTTTTTATTACTGCAGTTTAAATGCTGCTTTTATTACGTGCAATGAGGAATATTTGTCTATGCCTGCTGAATTTGTGTATGAAATAAAACAGGGAAATCCTTTTTTTCTTGTAAGTTGCAGTGAGTTGAGTACTTGGGAAAGATGCTGGTCAGGTAACACTTTACTTTGAAATACTTATTATAATGAATAGTATTTACAGAGATAAGATATTAATTAGAAGCAAATACCAAAAGTGCTTCATGAGTTAGCACACAATTCTAGGGTTCAGCAACTTTAGTTTGACTCATGAAACATGAAAGAATGCAAAGAACACGACAGACATACAAAGACATCTGTCCTTATCATCCTGGATAATATGATCTCATTAGAAGTCTTAACAGCTTTTAAGATCTCTTTCTCCTGCTCTTATGCCATTAGGTGTAAAAATGTCTGTACGGTGCTTCCTTACTTATGCAGGTATTTGATAAACTGTAGCATCCCAAAATAGTGGAGCAATTTGGACTCGAGATGTTCTGGTACTCCAGCAGGCTGCAGACAGCCACTGCTTTCTGGGGTCAGGACATAGTTCTGTCTTCCACCCACTGGCTGCTCATACTGGACATGGAAGAAAATCTTACAAATCTTTCCACGCACATTATTTCCCCGCAGAAATGGACTATGCTAATTTTGTGTTCCAGTAACATAAATAGTATAAAAATAACACCTTTCCATATCTATATCTTACTTTGGATTATTGCAGTGTCTTTCTTGATAGGTGACCCCCCCTCCACAGGTGCGAGTGCACTCTGACCACTCGGACCAGGCAGACCACTGGCCATTGACAGGCTTGGGCCCGTGGTCACCGTATCGGACACACTGTCCTCTGCGACACCACTGCAAAACAATGCCAGAAAACAGAGTTACAGCACCTAGGAGATGCAAAAAAGAAAAAAAAAAACACATTTAAAAGCTCCAGTGCTTGATCCTAATAAATGTAAGGTCACTCACTGAACTCAGTGAACAGCTCACAGCAGGACAAGGACTCTGGAGCAGGACATCAATCCATACACTGCCATAGATAAGTAATGTCCTAATATTTGTCCAAGTTCTGAGGTGAAGATCTCTGACATAAAAATTTGCAAAACTGTTCTCTTGAAGAGTGTTTTTTTGGATTACTCTTCCCCCAAAAATCCACATTAGTTTATGGCCCTGTGCTGCAGAGCCTCAACACTTCCCATGTAATTTACAAATAGCCTGCTAGAATTCTGCTACAATTTCTCCCTTTTACAATTCAACTAGGAAATACAGCACAAAGAGAAAAAGCAAAATAGAGCATTTTTCAGTAACTTGAAAATCAAAACAATGTTCTGCTGGAAGAAACATTATAGGAAAAGAAAATATTTTGCATAACTACAGATGAGAGTAAATTAGAAGGTTCAATTTAAATAAATTCAAACAAATGAGGGTAAATACAAGCAAATAAGATGAGATTAAATTAGAAGGTTTGACTCAAACAAATAAGCTCTTTTAGTGGTGATCTCTGATGAAAATATGACCTTACTCAGTATAGCAAATATTATGGCTGAAGGTATGCTCATATCAGAGTGGAATTTGAAGCATTGATCTAACTCCTGTTATAATTCATGTATTTTCTTACTGATTTAGATTTGTCAGAGATATCTGATCCCACAGCTCTTTGGAGAGGCATCAGGCCCTGCCATCAGACAGGTACCACTGGGAGGACACGGCCTGGATATGCATCACAGCGGAATCATTTACAACGCAATCTCAAAGTCCAGGACAGCAAATCCGGAGGGATCTAAATAAAACTGGTTTTGATGGGAGCTTGTATTTGACCAAACACAGTCTAAACTCAAGTTAGGATGACAATGTTTTATTTACAAAACAACTTACCATACTTATACCACAAGCTGTTCCTTCTGCTGCAGGCATGAACTTTGTCTCACACCTGTGACCCACTTTGTGACACCACAGAGATTTGCAGATATCCTGAAAAGGAAACAGTACTCACTACAGTACTCATAATTTCCATTATTTCATGGTGTTTAGAAATAGTAATAAATGATACATGCTTTTTCTACCTGAAAAGACATATAAATAAACTCTTTTCTGAATTTAGAAAAGCCTGGGTTTAAGTTTCCTAGCACAGCCATACTCTGTATGTTGCCTTCTTGTTCATGCACCATTTCACTGTATATTTCTTAAAACTATATTGAGTGTGAGACTATAATAGAACACAGTGTTAAAAAGTTCATGGCTAAAATTTCATCATGTCTGCAGGGACTATAATACTGTGAAGAGACAAGATTTTTCTAAACCACAGAAGATATCTGGAAAGGCAGTCTGTGCACAGTGCTGTTCACTCCCCCTTCCTTGTCTGTTAGCTGTGGAAGAAACACAGCTGCCATCACTTGAATAATGTGGTTAGTATACAATAAATCAAAATACTCCAGGATAATAACAGGAGTAAAAGAAATTACCACACGTTTTTTCAGAATGAGCACTCCAGATTATTTTTAAAAATGCCTTCTCTGAAGAGACCAGTAAGGAGTGTAACAGCCATTAAAACAATAGGTTAATCTAAATTAATCATCCATCATGAAGTCAAGAGTATAAGTTACATTTCATTGCTCTAAAATAACCCTGTAGATCTCTCCCAGGCTTTTTGCTGTCATAAAAGTAAAACACAAGAAACTGAGTCCTTCTTACCCCACAACCCACACAAGCTTTGATCAAAACTCTACTGCCTGCTAATTTCCCTTAGCATAGCAGGCAAGGGCTCATGGCTCGTGTGGATTCAAGTGCCCTCCTTATGACTCCTGGAAGGAACACATTTCCTTCTGAAATTCCCCTGGGACTGGGATATTCCTCAAAAGAGGCCAGTACCTTCAAAGCAAATTGCCAAGCAAGATAACGCAGAGAAATAGCTCAGGCCTCTGAAGAACCCCGTATTACTGGTACTTATTCAGTGTACTGCAGTTCTCTCACGTCATTGTAACTTCTCCAAAGTGCATCAATAGGTACCTTTACAAAGCTGAGGTTGCATAGTTTTGCTTTCATTCCAAATTGCCATTTGCACTGGGTATCAGCATCATAGATCTGCCCTGGCAGTTTGTCAGGGTATTTATACTGTCCTGTTTGCTTAGGTTCATCAATCAGGCAGGCAGCTTGAGCCGTACTATAATGAGAAAGTAAATTAATCATGACTATGATCTTTACATCAAAGTATTTTAATTTGCTACAGACCAGCACAAATACATAATATGGTATAGAGTACCTTTAACTAGTTCTAGAGGTATGCTCTGAAACAAGAATATCTGTGTGCAGGAACCAAAAGTTCTTGACATCTTGTTGGTAGCCTGACCTGCAAAGTTTTAAGGAAGCAGGTATTTCCAGGCTTTGGGACGGTTGTGACAACAAGAAAGAATGATGTCAAATTCTTCTCCTCTCTATATTCCTGGGTAACCAAGAGCAAGCAGACCTCATCTGCTTTTTTCCCTTAAGTGGATTCCCCAAACCAGGAATCAGCAGAAGCAGCAGGCACAGTGTCCCATTCCAGCATTTTCCCTGTGTGGAGCTGCCAAGAGGCTGTTGCAGGGTGTGTGCTTTGGGCTGGCTGTGCCCAGAGCACAGCTCCCAACTCCACCTTTTCCCCGTTGTCTCTGCCTGAGAATCTGTGCATACAGAAGGTCACTTTATGCTAGATTTATCTTCCAAGTGTCAGTCTCTGAGACCATATTGCAGGTTGGGGGGCTCACATGACTTTTTAGCTTGCAACTTGCTTCTGTACACAAAATACATTGCATTAAAAAAATCCCCAGAACTCCATTACCTTTTCTGGCTGCTACTCAAAGATATTGACTGGGAATTCAAGGATCAGATCCACATAACTACCTGATTCTCACTCTAAGGAATTAACACCTAAAATGCCTGTGTTGCTCTTGGTCAGAGTACCTCCTACACATTTTTTAGTACTTCTATATTGACAAAAAAAATAAGGGAAAGATTAATGTAATGATGAATTAAACAGTGACTGAAAAACGGATCCTCTAAAGGCATCACTGAGTAATGACAACGTGCTGGAAAAATAACTGACATCTTTCCCTTTTTCCTTTCTCCCAGAAACAGGACGTAAAAAATGTAAAATGTCCTTTACTCATGACATGAACTAATCAAGAGAGAAACTCCAGTGAGAAAGGCCACTGATGTTAATTTACATTTTGTAATGACTTTGGTACCATTGTGTCTGCCCTCTTTTGTGTAAACTTCCTACTAATTCTCTAATAAACCCAGCTGCTGACAGGAATGCCTGGGAAAGAATGATATGCCAGTCATTACTGCGGGGTATTCCTGGAGGGTGAAACTCATGCTTTTGAAACAAGGCAGGACAAAAGCCCTTCCAGGCCACACCACCTCAATGCTCCAGCAGCCCCGAGTGTGTGGGCTCACACACTGCAAGGGTTTGAGCACATTTTAGAGGAGGAGAATTTCACACTTTAGTAATTTTTATGCTGTTCAGGAATTCAAGCCCAGTTACTAAAGCTGCATTCCCTGGCACTGGCCCAGATTTACATCTGACCTACCTGAGAAATTTGTTGAGATACTGCCTGCTGCACACAGACCAAGAAAACACTCCATTGTTTCCAGTGAGTGTCGGAGACATAATATTTCCCTCAGCCTTTCTACAAGCATTTCCTTCTCCATCATGAATCATACCAAAGCTGAAAAGAGAACCAGGTGGGAGAGTGAAAATCTAGATTAAACAGAAGCAAGACAAAATTTGGGAGGAAAGAAACACTTTCTTGGTAACAGCTCTATGCTTGAACTCCACAGGGAATGTGGAATTCATCCCTTTCAGTCCAAAGGCATGACATGCACCATACAAATTAATACTGGTATGAAACAAGTTCCAGTTAATAGCAATTTTTTCACACACTTGTCTGATGGGAAAGGATAGTCAGGTTCCAAGGGAGAGCCACACTGGGGCTGCACAGGAGCTCTGCACTGGGAGCCAGTGCCAGGACACTGCACAGAGACACTGGAGCTGCAGACTGGGCCCAGAGTTTCCCAGTTTACCCATTTCTCATTCCCGAAGGAGAACATTTTCATGGTGAGGTGGATGGACATCACGGATTTTATGTTCAGCCACACTGTTACTCTCCTGTCAGCTTAAAACCTGCAAGCAGTGTGAGCCTGTCTTTGCCCAGGGATAATGCCTGTTAACACGAATGGTGTGGAGATCAGAATGCAGGGAAATACCACCCACAGGACTATACCTTATACACCATAACTGCTTTCCTAATAGGCAGGAAGAGCTACAGAGCTCCACTCGTAGCGAAGGAAATGGGTGTGAATGAATAGAATACAGAAGTATGAAAATAAAAATATTATTATTTTTCTAATTTTGGCCACTAACTTGCTATATTATCTCAGGCAAATCATGCTGGTTTCCTCGCCTTTGTTATGCAGTGTCATTTTGTCTACACTGCAACTGTTCAACGGGAAGAGTGCCTCTTACTGGGAATACTGCCTCTTATGGGGTGTTTTGCTCAGTCTGAGCATCAGGAGGCCCTGCTTTCAGTAGGAGAGGTGTTTGTTAGGGTGACATAAAGAATAACAAGCAATATTTTAAAAAATCACATTATAATTACAAATTATGGGGATTTTATTGATATAATAAAGCTAATTTTTAGAGGTTTTCCTTTCACTGTTCTGTATTTACTCACTGTATGAGACATCTATGAATTTCAATGTGTTTGGGATAGAAATTTCATCATCTGTTACTTCAATATTGTAGTACATTGCTGACTTTATAAATGTAATCTGTGCATGTGCTGGGAATATCTCATTTACTGGATTCAAGCCTCTGCTGCTATAAATCATTACAGGCTCATCAGAGTTACTGCATGTGTTGCCACCAGCCAAGGCTCCAAACTTCCTAAAATATATGGCTCTTTCCATAAATGGACAAAAAAAAGTACCAATTGAGCCAGTGTTTTAGAACCCTTCATAAAATACTTTGTTCCCCTGCACTGCAGCCAGAGAATCCCCATTTTATGTTCCACTGACACAATGGGCTCTGAACACCCAGAGGAACTGTTAAGCTTTCAGGTAAAAACACAAACTTTAGAAAATCATTAAAATGTCTAACAAAACACTAAAATGTCTAACCACTGAAGCTTTCAGTGGATCACAGAGTGTGATATTCCCCTCCTGTGAACTTTTGGTTAACACATTCACAGTGGGCCTCAGCACCCCCAAGGCTGTCACAGGTTTTTTTCTCCCAGGAGTGTCTGTATCACAGAAACCAAGTTCTGTTGTCTTACATCACGTACTAGGTAGTCTCAGGACTGTGAACACGACAAACGGTCATGAAGACATTTTGTGTCTGGCACAGGCTTTCCCGAGGAGATAAGAAGCATTTTATTAAGAGCATGGAAATACACCAAAGAAAGGTTGAATAATATGTGAATCAAAGGCAGTGGTGAAAAAGGAAAAAAAAAAATAAATCCAAGTAGAATCACCCAAAGCAAATAAGAAAATTAAAAGGGAGGAGAACATTAAGAGATTAAATGAGATAACTCTTGAAAAATAAGCTATGGGCCTGATTCTCTACTAATACTGATCGAAGGGCATTAAAAATGTACTGAGGTCAGTGAAATTGCATTAGTGTGACAGGAGGATCAAACAATATTCTTATTACATATCTGGTCCTTTGAATTCTTTGGCACAATTCCCACGGGCCTCACTGGCAGCTGGATTACTGTTTAATGCCTTGCTTCCCTTCAGATGCACAGAAACCTGTGAAAGGGTCACGCGTGTAGACATTAGGTCATGGTGTGCACTGCAGAGCATATTTGTACAATGAAAACTAAATAGCCCTGATGCACTCAGGCAGAATGGGAAGGCTTCATGCCTTGACCAATCAGCAGAATACAGTACCAGTGCTTTCCAAAGGTTTCCTGTGCATTAATGTTGCCGAAAAATAAAGACCTTCTAACTAACCCTTGATGTCAGGTTTGTACCACACAGAGAAACTCTGCTTCTCAACCGCCAGTGGTGACACCAACTCCAGCTTGAACTGTGCTAAAACTGGAAAGCAAAACCATGCACAAAGTTGTGGAAAAGTAATTCAAAATGATTGGGGAAAAAAACAGCAGAACAAAACCTGATCACCATCTCTCAATTTAATTCAACAATTTGAAGAATAGCTGAAGCTCCACGGAAGATTATTACTGATTTTGTATGAGAGACACCAGGTTCTAAGAAAATGACAGTCTTTCTACAATAGAAATCAAATGGAAATCCCATGGATATAAAGACAGAAAGGCAGAAACCACCACAAAGGTGGGGTTTACCCAAATCACACTGGGTCTTCTTGGAAAGGAGACCTCCAAGAGACTCAGAGAGATCACCTCTCCAGTGAAGCTAATGTGACCTGCAGTGACCCCCCTCTTTTTGGAGCAACCATAGGGATACCAGAAGTAATTTGTCTACCAGAAAGTGGCAAGCTTAAAGGCATTAAACAGGACTGGCCAGTTCTGAGCCCTGCAGAACGCCACTGGTGACCAGTATTCAGCTGGATGGAACCCCGTTCACCACCACTCTCTTGGCGCCCAAATGATTTATATCTAGAATGAGCCAACCCAAATGATCTATATTTAACTGATTAATATTAAATAGGCTATGTTTCCATTCACTTACATATTTGTTTATAGAAGAAGAAACTTACTTGTGTCCAGATTCATGAGCGATTGTAAAAGCCAGTCCAAGGCCTGTATCTTCATTAATGGTGCAACTGCGGTACTTGCTGCACATGCCACTGATAGGTGCAAATCCTGAAGGAAGGAAGCAGTAAAATAGCTTGTTCCTCTACAGAATTCCAAACACAAATATCATCTGCACTGGTCCTAATAAGCCTGTTTATTTTGGCACATGGAGACACTTGTCTACTTCATCAGGTTTATCATGGAAGAATTACAGCAGACTTCTATTTGACAATAAAGGAACGCCTATATAAAAAGTATAAATCAAACCTAACCTCTCCAACTACACTTTATTTGTAAAGATTATTCTCCCCCCAACCCACCCCCCCATGCCTTTACTGCTCTCAAATTAGGGAGGAATCCCATTCAAAAAAGGCAAGCAGTCACAAAAAAAAAAATAAAAAAATAAGAGTGGCTCAGAAATATTCTCAAAAACAAAAATATTCCTTGAAGAGGTGACAATCCAAAAATACTACTGTCCTGTCCCCTTCAAGAAGAATAACAGCATGCGCAAAAATGGACTCTCTTATTTGAAACCAATTCAGCTCCTGCTGTGGACACCCCCAAGTTTCTCAGCCTGTGTTTTGGTGTCATACCTAAAGTATCACAGGGCTCGTTCTTCCAAGAGCAGATGTCAAAGCCCGTCAGAAGGATGGCATGGTCATGGCGCTTCCCGTTCTTCCCAACCAGAGCCGACTGCCACTGACAGAAGCTGTTCAGGGACTGGTCAGCGTGGTGGTTGATCAACAACCCGCCCTGCAGGGAGTGCACAGACACACAGACAAGGTGCTTCCATCAGGACGCGAGAAAGGAGATTGAAAGAGTAAGAGTTGCTCGGGGAAAAGAGAGTTAATATTTCATATTCCTTCTACATCAACTTATGTATTCTCATGTTAACTGTCTGCGATGGCTGAGTCAGCTGATGAGTGAATCTCTGACAACTGTAAAATAAAACTGGGCCTCTCCCTAGACACAGATATTTCCAGAGTTGGTGGCTGGAATTACAAATATATTTGATTCCCGAGAATGCTGAACACCAAGCCATATTCAATATTGGGATTAAAATGTGTTGTGATTTCTGGGGAGGAAAAGTATTATCCAAGCAGATCAACCCATCACAAATCTCTTTTCAGCAAAAGAGGTTTTATCTTCTTTTGTCTCAGCACCGCTGACACAAGAATTGGCTCCACTCCCACCTTTTGTTACATGCTTTCTTTAGTTTGGGACTTCTGACTCCTTACCACTTCTGCTCATCACACCCTGGAAAGCTCAGTTCAAAATTTTTCTGTTTATTTAAACACTTATTAAGTAGATTTCTCATTCCAGCCATTTCTCCTCAAGGAAACAGTGGAAAATGTTAAGTTTTATCTTACTGGAAGCATTTCAATGTTTCTAAAGAATATTTTTACGAATTGAAGAATTTAGAATCAAAACCCAAGAAGCAGTAAAAAGCAGAAAGTGTCATTTTCAAGATTTTGGCAGTTTTAATCTCCTTCCCATATTCTCTGTCTTAAAAAACCTCCCTGCACATAACATGGGGCACCCAATGCTCCCAATGAACAGCAGCAAATGAAGTAGCTCAGACAAAAAATTCCAACACAACTTACAGGCTCTTGTTCCAAAAGAAGCAGGCTCACAACAATAATGTTTATATCACTTCCAATTGTTCCATCCTTGAACAGACTCGAGACCTGCAGCGATTATTGGAGAGGAAGTATCACCTACATGCATAATCCCTTTTTAATAGATTCAACATATGTACCGAGTTATTGCTTTGGACTTCAATTTTCAGTACTTACTAATGGAGTTATATACCTTGGAGGATTAATCCAAAAGAGCTCAAACCAGAAGAATTATGCCCCAAACTACACTTAGTCAAAAACTTGAAAATCTTCTATTGACTTCAATGGGCTTTGATCTGTCCTTGGTCTCCTGGATCAGTTGTAATCAAGGCCTAAGTTCAAGCTCAGGTTTTGCAGTACAAAAGTAAAGAGCAAGACCACGCAGGAAAACATATTTCTAGTCAAATTATATCAATTTTATGGAAATAAATTTGTGCTTTCTCAAATAAATGTTTGTTTCTAGGAGACATGAGATAAAACAGACTAAGCTTCATGATACTAAATGAAAGTCTCAATTTCAGAGTACCTGCCTTTTTTGTACTACACAGGAAGTATTTTAAAATTTAACATTTTAATTACTTTCTAATTTTTTTTTTACTCTACAGTACTGTTGCCAGAGCTGTGATAATCTAAAGAAGTACATTTAAAGGCTTTTTGACCTAAGCAATACATTAGATGAGGGTTGAAGAAAGGCTTGCATAGGGTGCCTCTGCTCTTTTGGTATCACTTTTTGTCTAATGAAAGATCCTACTCTGACACAATAACATTCCCCAGAGAAAAGACATTTCAGTGACACCACACCTTACCATGTTCATGACTGTTAAGATATATGTTGTTACGTTTTCCTTGCCATGTTTCTCCAACATTTTTTTATCTGCCACAACAAGCGTTTCAACATTTAGACTTCCATTTTTCTGAATTTTAGCAGATGATCTTTTGAACCTCGCGGAAGTCCCATACTCATCTGAGCGAATGTAGGTCTCTTCTGTGGGTGGCTTGGGTGCATCTAAAAGGAAATAAAACTGTTTTGGAAAGAGTTCAGATCACCCATGAACAGTTTCATCAGAAAATGAAGTATCACTGGTTTAAAGCCTTAGATTATTTTTACAGCATGTGATTTAATACTTCTGGCTCAGTTCTCCTAAATTTATTAAAAAAGACCTGATTCATTCCTGAGGGAAGGATGGCTACAGAGAGAGAAGGAAATGGGAGAACCACATTCGTATGCAACAAGCAGTTTAAAATAAGGAACTAATCTAATAAAATGGTAGCATCTGTGCAAAAAAGTACAACAGAATTTTTAACATCATATCTGCATTTTTCCTGTCCTTTTGATAACTTCCTGAGGTGTTTGGCATGCGCTACGGACATAGCAGTTGGCAAAAAAGTCCTTTCCACAACAGATGTCCATGGTCAGTACAGAAATCAGATACCTACCACAAGTAAATTCCTGCCAGCCTGATACTGGGACTGACATCGGCCTTCCATGCCAAACTGCCACTGAGATGATTCCTGCTGTGATGGATGCCAAGGGAATGTATTTATTGAGTTTAGGGAAAAGTCAGGCAACACCAAGGAGGGCTTGACAAAAGGCGATGCATATCCCGGTTCCAGAGTGCACTTTCTCCTTCTTTGCTGGTGCAGCACAGGCAGTGGCACAGCTGGAGAATGGTCTCTACTCCAGTTCTTCAGAGAACCAGAAAAGGGGAAAGAAACCCATCTCCCACATCCTACAGTGCTCCTGCTATCCACAGCTTCTTCTGCATAAACCTACACTGCCTTTGCATCAAGAGTTAACTCAAAGGCCACTTTAACAAACTCTTTGGATAGCAATGGGATTTTTTTTTGACGCAGGATGTAACAACACAAGTGAGGGAGCCTCAGGTAATGAAATAAATCCTGCCTGTGCCTTATCAGAAAGTTATTCTTAAGAGCTAAAACAGACCCTACTTGCTTCCAGGCCAAACTGGAAAATCAAGAACACCATAGAATGCATAACAGTGGTCTCCTTTCAGGAACTCAGCACTCTGAAGTCCATTTAACATACTAAGGACCATGTTATGGTGATTTTCAGATGTATCACTCATTATACACAACCGTCCTTTATAAGCTCTAAGAACTTTTCTTTTCTGGAAGCACATCAAGACACAAGGACAGGCCTCACCCAAGAGGGAAGTGCTCAGTTCAAGGCACATCAGTGCCCAGGTACTATTTCGAAGGCAATACAACTTCAGAGCACACATAAAACCACGAGCAGAGGAGTTTTGCTCTTGAATTTACTTCACTGCTACTCATAAAACCTTAGCAGCAGTTTCATGCACGTTTTACTAACTACAGCCCAGTTAATTCTCATGATCTAAAAGCATTTAGGTTGTGACAAAGAGTTTGGAAGATGATTAACTGGCTTTTCTAGTGTCTACAAACTGCCTGCACATGGAATTTTAAAAGATGGTGAGTGGGACAAGCTGGTTTTATGACAAAGTGGCAATGTGCTCTTCCCTCTTACTGCTCAGCAAGTTTGATTTCATTCTTTGGCTTAGGATAAATTAACCTTGACTCGGCAGGGTTAATAGCAGAGCACTGCCTTTTGTCAGCCTGAATTCTCTGTCCCTTTGTTCATTGGAGCTGAAACTTTCTATTGCAGGTGACGAGACTGGATTTTGCTGCAAATTTCAAACTGGTGTGACTCCAGATCTCAGAACAAGACCAGGAAAACAAAAACTTAAAAAAAAATTAAAAAAAAAAAAAAAGGGCAAGGGAAAAAAAAGTACCAAATACTTATAGAAAAAGTGTTGCCTTTACTGGAGTAATTTGTTCTGCATCCTGTATTTTCCTCTACTCAATTAAACAATGACATGTGATTTTATTTGTATTTCATTCAGTGAACACGAGATCAATTTGTTCTATGAATTATCCAAGGCTGGGTCTGGAAGTAAGCCGTTATTTTTTAGAACTCCCTCCTTTCTCTCAGAAGGTTACAGGTAGGAGCTGCGTGAAGTGAAAGACCACAAGATGTGAAAAGAAAGAGTTTTGTGGGTAAGGTACTTAAATGCCATCTTGCTGAATCGGATCCTAAGGGTGTGTCTGACACTGAGTTCCTAAACAATGATGGGTAAATCACTTTAACTGAACTCATCACAATTGGATGCTAATAGCACGTTCTTAATTTAACATAAATCCAGCTTGAATATGCAACTAAGAGCTCAAAGCTGCAAGTGAAATTATTGAATAAATGGAGTTACATGTAGAATTACAAAAGCACAAAATATTTTAAAGAAAAATTCAGTTTCTCAATTTGGTCCCCAGAAGCAATGGTAACTTCTGACCTCTCCTGTGTCTGTGAGTCCCATTTATAAAACAGGAATAACAATATTCTCACATCCCAGGAGGTCACGCAAATACAGTGTTCAAAATGCTCTCATCTATTATAGGGATAAGCACCGTATAAAAGCTCAAGACCACATGAATAATTCTGAATTTGGACAAGCAGTCACAGGAGGAACAGTGAACAAGGCACAAACTCACAGTGGACAATCCAAACAAAATGGGCCAGCGTAGAGCAGAGGAGATAACCGAGCACCATCACCCCTGCTCTGCAGCAGGAAAACCAGACAGGAGGGAAAGGGAGGATGTAATGAGGCAGTTTTGGACTGCATTAGAAGGCAAATGTTTACAGGTTGAATCACAGGCTTGTGCATCTGGCATTTGAGGGTTGGCTTTTAAACCTGGGGGAAGGATTTCTGAATTTTTAACAAGCTGTTTGTTTTCAGGCCTCAGTCTCAGCGAGCCACCTTTCCCACTAACTCCTTTCTCATTCCTTCCCTTCTGTTTATTTTCTCTTTCTTCCTTACACACCTTTGGAAAAGGAAGCTGCTTATTTTCTCAGAACTTCAGTAGGAAGTTGGAAGAATATAAGCGGACTGAGGCACTGTTTTCAACACTGTTTGCAGTCCTGGAGACCCTCATTAAGAAACTCAGCTCAGAAGCTGATCAACTTTCAAAAAGACTCAACTGAATGCTAAAAGTACAGATATAGGGTCCAAGGGGGCTCTAAAATGTTCTGCAATTCGAGGACCTAATGAAGGATTCAGAATGGATCTTGGCAGGTAATATATTTCAATATATTTTTTAAGACATGGCTCCAAAATCTTATTTAAACAATTTACATGGGTGGTTCTTTTTGAAGATCTCAGTTGCTGAAAATTTCATTATCAAATGGTGAGTTCTGAAAGACTTTTTCTCCATCCTCTCAGAACTTAATGAATTTGAAGCTTTTTACCTCCATCTTCAAGCCCAATTAATTTTTTATCCCCAATCTAACAGAGAGAAGTTCAGGGACTTGGCAACCACCACTGTGCAGAACTGCTTACTGAAAACTATGTCAACGTAAAAAAAAAAATCACCATTGGGATCTTTTAATCTAGGCAGAGTACAAGAAAACAAAACAGTGATTCTGACAGCTTAATAAAAGAGATGATTCTATGAACTTAGAGGAAAACTCAAGTTTCTCATAGATGTTTCACGTTAGAAATATATCATTTAAAGTTATTACGTCTCCATCCCAAAGGGACGTGAAGAGACGGGAAGCACACCTCGGGACCACTACACAGCCTGAAACAGCCACTACCTCAAGAAAGGAGAGAAAGTTTCCTTACATACATTTCTTGCGACGTCCACAAAAATGCTGCTTTTGAAACCTTCCGTGGTGGTAACCGCTCGCTTGCGCGTGATACTTGTGGGAAGTGCGCATTCTGTCACGGCCAAAAGGGGAGGATTTGGGATGGGGCTCTACTGGGTACCCGTGCACCTTCCCCTCGGCAGTCCGCTTGTACAGCACGTGCGGGTGGTGGCCGGCGGGGGACGTGAAGTTGTGCTCCTGGGCCAGCTGCTGAGGTAATGGAGAGATCAGGAACTCGATCTGCCGTGTCCTTATCAAACCTGACTAAAAAAAGAAACGGCACCACAAGTTAGAGAGGAGGCTGTCACAGCTCACAGCTGGAACACGCCAGCTCCTCAAGCGACCTTCCTGCAAAGCCCAGACTGACTGCAATGTGCACCTCAACACTGGTTAGCTACTCAAGTTATTACTACTGAACTTACAGATCAAGTTACATATCAAGTTATTATTATTCAAGTTACAATGTGGATATTCTTCCCATTTAAACATGCATCGTTTCACTTTGGAGATGACCAGGTTTCACATTCGGAAAAACACAAACCAGGAATGTTGTGGGACAGGCAGCACAGCACCTTCACACAATAGCATGGATAGTTTCATATGCAATATTAACCCATTCTTCACAGTACAGGTTTGTTTGCATGGGTGTTTGTGTACCGGATATACATAAAAAGGAAATGCTTTTGGAAAATACAACTTCTCATAAGTGCACACATTATAAAAGAAAATATTTTAATTAAGGTTCACAGCTCTTTCAGAAGAAGGCATTAGCAAACAGGCATCCCAGACTTAAGGTCACTCTAAGTAGAAAATGACATTACAGGTCAGCAGCACAAAGCTGAAGCATCTGAACATTTAAGCACCATCATTCAGTAATCAACTCCCCGCACTTTAATCATAATTTAAACACAGTGTAAAATTCATACCCTCCTACAAGGGAAAGCTAATCACTAAAGGCAAGTATCTGATTGTTTTCCTTCTTGGATCCCTGAAAAACAGAAGTATGGGAAAACTACACTGTAGTTTTCACATAGTATCTGTGCATAAAACTGCACATGTGATGAAGTGTTTCCAGGATCAGGGCCAGGGAAATGTGGGTGGCACTGAGGAAGTATTTCCATGCAGCTCATTAATCAGTTATGATTTTATTTCATTTCTTGGTTTTGTAAAACATGTTGTAATAAACACTCCTTTTTACCAAGTCAAAAACCAAGAAGAAGTTTCATCAGGTAATTCTATTACATTATATACGTAATACTAGATACAGACTTTTGGTTTGAATCAGTGAGGCTCTACCATGTGCCAACACCCTCCTGCCAAAACTGACATCCCACGAGGACTACATATCTCTTAGGCTTCAGAAAAATATGTGCAGACAATCAGATGTCAATTGCAAACCATCTTGCCCCACATCTCGAGTCCTCCAAAACCATGATTCCACCTCCTTCCTCAAAAAAGTCTTTGAAAATGCAGACATGACACATGTATCACCCCTTCCCTTCTGAAATGGATGTTCTTCTTTAGCACAATCTCCCAGGGCCAGAATGCCATGGGTATCACAAGAGAGCAGTTTGAATGCCTGATGTAAGCATCGTATTTTTCAAGGATCTGTGGAATTTTCTGCACTTTAAGAACTGTTTCCCGTAAGGAAAACTCAACACAAAGTGAAAAGCAAGTGAAAATTGAAAGTTACACATGAATCTTCACAGCTTTAACTGTTTACTAAACTAATGCTGAAATTGATTTTAAGTCTATTCCATCTGGAAAGATTTATCAAAGATCTGCAGGTCCTCCACAGTCTACAGTCATCCACTGTGCTCTTTTCATAGAAATTCTCTTCCGTTGATTCAAATCAAAGGCAGCCTTGCAGTACTCCCCAATATAAGCACCTTTCACAGGGGCCCAATAACAGCTCTCATAAAATAACACTGTGATCTCAATTTTGGCAATAGAAGAGATTCCACATTCTGAACTGAGAGGCTCTAATTGCCCTCTGAATAAGAATAATAATAAAACAAGCAAATGATATTCTGATCAACAATTTGCCCATTCTCCTCTCTTCAACACGAATTCATAATTATGTATCTCAGCCTGCATCTACTTAACATTCTAAAAGAAGGTTAAAATTGCCTCCATCAATAAAAGACAGGTTTTAAATAATTGACAGGAATTTAACTCGCCTGCTCACTGCAATAAGTTGGCTGATTTCAAATGTCAGATCACATTTGGTCATGACAAAGTACTTTCCTGTAGGGAAGATGACTAATATTTTAATCCTTATGATGTGTGTCATCACACAATTTACAAGTGGTTCTGAGAGGCAATCTTTATCTAGAATGCACTGATAATTGGGCACTGCTAAGCTCTTTTTTTTTCAGCTGGAAAACAGAAATGTAGTGAATCTGGTTCTTATTTCCCCATTTTAAAGGTTTCCACATCTGAAATTATTCCTGTAGGATTCATTTTGTAGATTCAAACCATATGGAAAAAAAAAAGGGGGTTCCACATTTTCCTGTAAGAAACTGTCCCTGATGTACATGAAGTCTCAGCCCCAAACATCATTTCTATATTTAACCTTATGAGGGTGGATTGAAAATTCACGGTGGGGGGGAAGAAGTGACTGAATTCTGGGCCCTGCATGTATTTTACTGCACCTTTACAGAGGCTTTACAAATGTAGTCACTTTTTTTCCAACTGAAATTACCCTAAATCTCCAGTAAGACCTTTTACCTTTGGCTTTTACATCAGACTCATCCTCCAAGTTGAAAAATGCCGTGTGAATGAAAGATGCCTTCTTTTTGATAACATCCAGTTTTACGAAGTTGTCAAGAAGAAAGGGGAAGTGCCACAGAGCAGTCTGGACACTCATTCAATCACACACCATTTTCCATTTCTTCCAGGTATGGGATGGTTTCAAGGATTCATATTGAAACAATCGCTTTGGGAATTCCAAAGCAATGCAGAAACTGCTGACCTGGCTTCAGACAGAGCTGCAGTCCTCTGGAGCACTGCAAAGGGGGCAATGGGACAACAACTGCCAGGTGCTTTTCCTGCAGGTTCTTAAATTGTAGTGTTGGGTAAAGCAGAGTGGCCTCTGGCTCCAGTGTGCCGGCTGGCAAACATGCCAGCTGAGAAATGCCACGGCACAGAGGCAGGAGACTGGCACAGAATCATCTTTTCTAGCTTTACACCATGAAGGATTTCCAGTTTCTTGAAGGCCAGATTTCGGCTACTGTGTACTCCTGGGCATCCTGGGAATTTTTTGTACAAATAGATGAAACATCTCCATAATTGTGAGTTAGATGCCATGCATTCATCCAGCTCAAATACTTCAGAACAAATACTGTCAAAACTGTCGGGAAAATCCATGCATTGGGTCTCCTACTTTCAGCATAGCTTTACGCATTACATGTGATTTTCCCTGAATCAAGGATGACTTTCCATTGACCTTGATGGGTTTAGGACACAATGAGGAGAGGGTCAGATAGGTCAAAATCCCATTTTTATTTCAAATTCTTCACAATTATAACACCATGAGAGGAAGCAGGATGACAAAATCTAACATTCTTGTAAGTCTAGACAACACAGCATGAAAAAAGGCCAGGGACTCCTGACTATTCCTTCTGTATCCCACTGTGGTTATCACTAATAATAGCAATAATTGTGAGAATATGGTGGGAAGGAACACCCAAGAGATTGCTTAGTAGGAATTTGCTGTTTTCTTCTTCCCTCACAACACATATTTGCTATCCTTCTGGAAGGGATATTCCATGCCTTTGCAAAGAAAATGGAAAAACATACGTTGACCTCTGTGGTTAGCAAATAATTTTGAATCAATAATTTAGAGGAACTTGCAGTTTGTTTGCAGAAAAGCTGAGAAGAGATAAAAGGCAACATTTCTTCCCCCTCTTGTTATGAAACGTTTGCTTAGCTCTGGGCTAAAGGAATTTTAAGATCCAATACGCCTCTGTGAAATTCCTCAGTATCTGGGTGTGATCACCAAGGTAAGATACTTGTTCTGTTTTCTTGGTGTGTTTCAAAAGGAAGAAGAATCTCATTGGACAAGAGCAATGATAACATGGTATCGGCGTCAAGATTTGTTTAATTAAACAAGACTATAAATTGAAAAATAAGGAGAATTTTTTTAAATCACCAAAAAAGATCATCTTAACTATACAAAATCAGGTAGATCTTCCACTGATTTTCAACCCACATGGAGGAATTTTGAGAGTCACACACTAACATATCTGTTCCTAACAGGTCTCACTGGCCTCTTACTGGAATAGCCGAGGCTGCTCCCATTTGCTCCCCTGTGTTCTTAGACTGGGAGTGAAGCCTTTGGCCGCTTACCAGCCTGTGAACCTAATTCAGTTTGGGGTTTCAGCATCTCCAGAAAAACCAGACTCTCCATAAAAAGCAGAGCAGTGACAGTGAGTGAAGGATTTGCAGAACTTCTATTTCTCTCCTGTAATTTAGCAAAGCTGAGTGCTGAGAGAGCAGACAAATCCTCAGTCCAGACTAGAAAGGCCTCGTGGCTGTGGGTTCTCTGCATACAAGACACTTTCATTACATGCTAGTTAAACTGAAGGCAACAGCTTTATGCATACTAAAGTTAGAAGAGTTTCAGAAACCAGATGTAAACAATGAGGTAAGAAGCCTAACAAGATGAAACCAGAGAATTAAAGCAGATGAATAATTGAACTTCAGTGTCTCTGCTAAACATAACTACCTAATACTGACTGATGTAAAGTTTAATTTCAGTTTGCACAACAACAACAGTCTCTCAACTAAATGAAGTACTAAAAAGTATGCATGTATTTCGTAAGGAATACTACTTATATCCAGAATACCTTATTCAGTGCTAGGAGCATAAACATAAAATAAGGTGTTAAAAACCCACTGTGTCTTAACTAAAACAATGCCAAAGAAATCAATGAAATCTATACCATTATGTGGGTGGGAGTGTACTCAAGATGAAAAATCACTAAAAAGGAAGAGTTAAATGTCATTTCACACCCATTAAAATAGTTCCAAATATTCATGAAGAGTTTTTAATGACTTGACAAAAGGCCAACTGAAATTAGCATAAAGCTTTCAGTGGACATCGATCCAAGACTTCAGTTGTGTTATTTCCCAAATGTCCAGCTCCTAAAAAAACCCTAATCATTGATTCAAACACACCCCAACATGAGTAACAGAACATAAAGTACAGAGACAAAGTATAGTTTTTAGTTCTACTTAAAACACATAAAAATGTAAACTAAGAACTTCCCTGAAAAGCAAAGAATAAGGAGACAGATGACCTATGAACTATGGTTGCTGGTTATTTAAAATCATCTCAGGCCAAAGATTCCTAGAAATCTAGTATGCACATCACAGTGTGGTTGAGACTATCTCATGTTACACTTTGCAGAGAAAACTCATGAAATTACCTTATCTACAGTTCATTTTCATCAAACTCTTATTTCCTGGCCTGATGCTCTGCTAAGTCTCTGGTGCTTTAGCACCACAAAGGAAACACAAAAGACCCAGCTCTGCCACCAAAGGTGTCCCTTGCTGGAGGAGACACTGCCCTCACTCAGCTGTCCCACTGGGGGTTCTGTCTGCCAGCCCGTTTCCCACATGGAGCCACAGGCAGCTTGGAAGCCATGAGAAGGTATGATAGAGATCCAGAGAACACAAAGCTGTTCACACAGCTTAGAGCTCCCTGACGACAGCCAGAAGCTGCCTTTTGGCCCAGACTGGCCTCTGCAATTGGGCAGATGTCAATTTTTAAACACCAGTCTGTGCTAGAAGGGGAGAGAGGTCTCCCCATAATTCCTATACCTCTGCTCAGACTCCACCCCAGACTGAGGGGACACAAGGGAGGCCTTTCCCTCGGGTTTTATAAGCAGATCATGGCAGTGCCCTCACAAAGTACAGAAACCACCTTCACGTTTGCCACCATCCCTCTGTTCCTGCCTGGAACACACGCTTGCCAGCCCAGCCCAGGAGCCACAGACCTGCTCAGAGCCTGGTCACTGAGTGAAGCACAGCACAACATCCACGTGTGGACACAGCATTTCATAACATCGAGTTCACGGCAGCAGCGATTTCAGAAACATTTCAAACGTCCCCATGGAGAAACCCGTGAGGAGGTGGCAGTCCCTGTGCACCAGCAGAGACAAAATCCTGCCAAGACAGCAGGAAAAGTGCCAGCTGCTTAGAACAGGTTTGGGGTTAACAGGTTTGGGGCGCCAAAGCCTTGAAAATGTGGTAAACGTATCATTTTCTCACACATGCCAAGGAATCCCAGGAAGAATAAAGTCCTGTTAAGTTTGCCAACATTCATCTTATGAATTCCTCCTTCCTCCAAACCAAGGGTATTCAACCAATACCATCACAAGGCTGTTCAAAGCAATCCAGCATCATGTAAGCAGTTTAAATAAATTATTGCTTCTTTAGGGAATGTGTAATGAAGTAGACTCACCTCTTGGGATGGGTTAAGTTGGTAGTCTGAAAAATATGTGAGACTATAACCTTACTACAGTCATAAGCAAAACTACTTCCAAGAATTATAGCCAGCAGGATAGTACAGCCTGACCTGGAACTGCAGATACCCGATATCACTGACTGACTTTTTGAGAGATGGCTTATTGAGTCCCTCTCAAGTTAGGGTCAAAATGTCAACGCTCTGGAAAATAGAATCAAAATGAGCAAATTAAGATGTGAAATTAGGTAGAAAAAAATGACAAGCAGCATATCTGGAAAGGAGAAAGGGGCTGAATTGCAGAAAGTGTTGCTGGGGTGAAAGATATTTTTACCCTTGGGAAGCATCAGGAGCAAACAGCCAAGCCAATGGCAGTGAATCATGGTAATTGAGGGAGTTCCTTCCCTCTCCACTCTGACCTACAGCCCCTTTTCTGGGCGGTAGCTGCAAAAGGGACAGCAGCAGCCACAAGGCTGAGGGGCATTGTGCCTCTTTCTGTCCCCCTGAGAAGGGCACTTATATAAATGCACCCACATTACTGAAGCACTGAGTAAATGGAACAAGTTTCTGAGACACCGTGACACGGACACGATCCATGATCCACCAACAAAAAGTGAAAAGTCTGGACCCTAAATCCATACACAGATTGTTAAATTAATGACAGATTTTTACAGAGTGTTAAGCACCCAGGAGCTCCCATTGAGCTGAACATTGTCTGTGCAAGCATTTCCAGAGTGCTTTTATACCAATTTGGGAAAGAAAATGTTCTGGGAAACTAGTGAGAATGGACTCTCATGAGGTTTCCAATAATACACATGTATTATTGAAGTCAGAAATCCCACGAGTAAAACTCAGAGCATGTTCATTTTTGATCCTATCCCAAACCAGGCAGCACAAAGGCATGCGAACACACTAAAGGGAAGAGAGAATTTAAGTGAACTAAACTTTTCCGTAGCTTTTATGTTTGCCAAAAAAATTCACCCACCCTTCAGAAAAGTATCAAGCCTGTAAATGGGCAGTTCCTGATGCCGACCCCCGAGTCAGGGAAGTACAAAGTGATGTTTTATGGGACTGGGTCCTTGGCTGATGAGAATAACCTCAGCAGACCTTTACTGATTTTCACCAGACTGGAATACCTGGCTCTGTACCACAGCAAATGTTTAGGTTAAGTTAATGGCCTTTATACACACTAAAACATTTTTTATCATGAAAGAAGCATTAGAATTATTGGTTGCCTAGTCTAACTTGAGAATTGTCAGCAGATGACATTTTTCTTTAGAATCTGACTCAGAAAACTCAATTATTCTGTTTTCTAGCATAATAGAGATTTCTTGCAAATGTAAAATGTTAAGGGTTCTTAACAATACAGCATTTTATTACCTGACGATCTGACAGAAGGAGAGTACAAGGTTTAAATTGCCAGTCTGAGTTAGCCATGAAAGACTACTCTGTTTGGTTGCTCAAAAGAAGTGCTATGCAGAACATTCAGCAATTAAAACAAGGTAACAAAATTGCATGTCTTTAATTATTCCTATATGAACAAAGCCAGCGTTATCTCTGAATAGTGCCTTTGTATTTCTGCAGTTGACTGAGCTTGTTTCAAACATCTTTATGCAACCCCCTGTCAGCATATGGCAAATAAGGAAATATTCTTATTTGTTCCTCCACTTAAGGTAATTGAACCAGTCACATTGGTATTTAAATGTATTAAATTGGTATTTATTGCAGGGTAATGAGATATTCTAGAACTAACACAAAGTTGATTGCTTTGCCACAGATTAAATACTTGCTTGTCAGTACGTGAGCTCGCTCATTTCTCATGTTCTGGGTTTAAAAAAAAAGCCAAAAACAAAAAAAAACACCCAAAAAACTAGGAGTAGGCATGATAAATGAAATTAAAAAAAAAACTAAGGCAAAGTACTAAGGCAAACTACAGCATAACCACACTAACTATACACCAATAATATTTAAGTGAAGTGCCAGAGGTTTACCAAGTTACACTCGGGATCACTTCATTTACAATTCCAGCAGTAGGGCTCTTTGGCTCCCTATAAAGGTTTTGGAAGGCAATTAGCTAAAACCAACAGCTCGAATTTAGCCTTGGTAGCTGTACAAGCACTTGGGTATGGCCTGTTTAAGCAAATCTTGCAACTGTAAGATAAAATCTAGAGCTTTTATTAGTTATGACAGTTCTGAAATCCATCACAAAGCAAACAGGAAACAGCGGGATTATTTAATGAGTGCATTTATGCGTCACTTTTCCTAAAAAGAGGCAGCCCACTATTTGTCATGAGCTGACAGTTGATTAGTTGCTTAGGGTACATCAAGAATAACAGAAAAACTGACTTCAGAGGGCAGCTCAGTGTGTCCCCTGAGCTAACATCCCATGTAACTGGGGGCACAGCTTCAGAGAACACTCCAAGTGAGAGCAGGGTTCACTATCAGACACCTTCAAAAGCACAGGAAATGCAGCTCTCTCTGTCCTGTCACTCTCTGCAACAGCACAAAACAAAAGGACCATTTACGTCCCTCTTAAATATCTGAAATGTGCCTTCAAGATGCCCAGATCTTCAGACAGGGCAGCGTTTCACCCTAAAGTTGGTTTGCTATGAATTATTTATGCTGCTTGAAGGATTAGGTGAAATGAAAATGTTCTGGCAAGATTCTCCTCCCCTTTCGTGTAGAGCTAATCAGTTTTATGTGGCTGGAGTTCAGATGTACCAATATTCTAGGGAAAGAATTCTTAATGATGCTGCTGCTCCTAGAGTGGTAATAAAGGCAAAACCAGCAAGATTATGGCAGAGTGACACAGAAAATTAACAGCTAAAAGAAAAAAAAAAAAAAACAAAACAAAACTGATGATAGATAACTAAAATCAGTTCTTGGAAATTCCTTTTCCATAGGTACTTAGCATTAACAGATGCTTGCTTGAGTGTTTCTGATCAGCAACAGTCCTCCCTATCGGACAGGCAGCTCCAAACATTAAAAGTCAAAAATCAGGCCTTGCAAGAAACAACACTATAAATTATGAGATTTTTTTTTAAATAATGCCAAAGGGCTTCAGTGTTTTATTTTCTTTCTGATTTCTTGAACCATTTTCAGCTGAGTTTTTAAGAGGCTTTTTTTACCCTTTATAATCATGTATACTAGAATCAAAGTTGAGTGGGGTTGGTTTGGGTTTTTTTTAGTGAAAACACAGCTTCTCCTGTGATGATGGGACTTTGGCAGCTGGACACTTCAGAACATTTCATAATGTAAGTGAGAATTAGGCAAGGCTTAATACTCCCTCTCCCTTACAGGACACCATGCTGAGGTTGCAGACAACAGAGAGAGATGCTTGCCCAAGCACTGGGACGCCACTCGGAGCTACCTGATGGCAGAGCCTTCACTCTGGTCAGGAGTCTCGGCTGCAGAGTGAGTTACACCCACTGCATCAAAGCCCCAAGCAAATGCTCTCCACATCTGGTGGTTCTCTACCCATACCCACATTTCCCCAGTGAAGATCCTCCAGATATGAGCTTCACTCTGCCAGAGCTGATGCAAATGAATTTGAGGGGCAGAAGATCTGAGCCTGTCTGACCTGGGATAATTTGCATTCAAACAAAATAAATCCAGCTCAATTCCCATAGCAATTTTGCTTTGCTATGAATAGCTCAGGCAGCTCCAGTAACGAGGAGCTCGGGTTACATCTGATTGCCAGCTGTATTGCTTACTGAGAAGTTAGGTCAGTGGTTCCCAACCTTTTAATTTTCCTTGTTGGAGTATACATTGCTATGGATTAGTTACATGAGAGAGTGGTCACAAGGAGCTCTGCAGGGAGCGAAGTATCAGCTTTGCTGATATTCCACATACACAGACATATCCATATGTTGAAATATCTACACGGGAAGGAGAAAGGGAGTGGAACAAGAGAGCTTAGGCCATTAAGGGAATGGAAAACAAGAAGCAAAGATGGCCCAAGAGTGAGAATGTCAGGCTGGCGCCTGGGTTATCTGGATTAAACTCCCTGCTCTTCAGCACTTCAGCTTCTCTGTTCTTATTTCTCAGTTTTCTAGGCAGGATTTTGTAATCAGTGCAGAAAAGGTTCATGAGAGACTTGTGAAGATTCACGTTTGACCCTGGCTGGGTTGTTCTGTTAAAGTGCTTCCACCTTCCCCACTCTAAGCTGCAGCACCAGCCTTCAGGATGCCACCCCGCAGGCAGAGCTGTGACCCAGGGACCAGCTGCACTGAGCACAGAGACGCATCAGGGCACAGCCAGGTGTGTGCCACCTCTGAGGGCTCCCAGCTGGCAACCGCCCTGCTCAAAGACAACACCCCCAAACATGGCTCTGCCCCTCAGCACACCCCGGACACGCTCGTGCCAGGTGGCCCCAAGCACAGGGGCAACACCACTGACCCAGAAACAGGCAGTACATCCAGCTGTGGAAGGCTGGGAGGTTTGCTCCTCGCTGGGAATTCCTGTGCCATGAGGCTTCCTACTTTTCACATGCCTTTAGAGAAAGGGTGTTACTTGGTGTCATGGTTTTAAGCCCAGCTGGAGATGAAACACCACACAGCCACTCCCTCAACCACCCCTCTGCACCCCATTCCCCCGGGGTGGCATCACTGTGAAAGGCAGAGCAGGGAAGAATCAATGTCAGCCTCTGTTCTTCTGCTGTAGTAACCTCTTTGAAGCAGAACAGCAGCCTAGGTGTGTCTGAATCTCTTCTCACCACCAAGAAAAGGTAAAACAGTAAAACCTTGACTGTATTCACACAATTAAACCCGAAATACAAGGCGGCAGCAGCATCCCAGAAATCCACAACGTTGAAATAAGACCTCATCCTTTTCTCAGTTTTCCACAACATTCAGAAACCTGCACAATGGAAACTCCACATAACACTTCCATGACCATACAAACACCCTCAGCATCCAGAGCTTAGTTTACATGGGCATTAGAATAGTCACTTACTGAGATAAATGTAATAACTTACATTCTCATTCCATCTCATGAAAAAGCCTCATATTTGCAGGCGCTGTTTACAGTCACAAAACCTGCCTTCACCATACTACACTGCCAAGTGAGTCCAGAAACTCTGTTTTCCCCCTCATAGCCAAATGCCACCAGTCTGCACTGCTCAGCCATTCTACACCCACCCCGGGCCTGCTTTAAAGCTATGCACTCATTCACTCCTCTCCCACAATTAGCCTCAGCTTCTATTTTAAGGGAATGATGCCCAAAGGTGAGCATGCTATAACTGCTCTGCTGGAGTAAATTAAAAACTTTTCTAGTCTGTGGCAAATCCAGCCAGGTTTCCTGCTTTTAATAATATTATAAATCAAAGTTCAATGAGAAATAATTTTCAGTACTATTTTCTAAATCTCTGTAGTAGAAATAACTGTGATGACATGCAAAACCCACCACAAAGAGGTTGTGGTTTGGTATAAAATAAAACATAATGCCACAACTGTCTTAAAATGGGCACAGAAATACCACCTTAATATTGGTCCAGGTTATGGTAAGGTGAGGTAAATCCATTCTTCAACCCAGTGCATCAATTTACATCTCCTGACATCCTGTTTGTGACAAGGTCAGAGCCCAGCACACAGGTCTAAACCAGTATTCGGAGCATTAACCAATGGTTTCCAGGTATTCAGACCCATGTTTGACTTGTATCCCCTGAACAGGCCTGCAGAATTAAACTGGTCACAAAACGTTACACTGATTTTGCCATCATCAGACTTTAGTACAAGCATCTAAATTATGCAACTGTTTAGCAGGGATGAGTCTTAAAAAACAGTGAAAAAAAGACAGCATGGGAGTATTTACTTGTGTCTTTTCATTAAAGAAATCAGTTCAATTATGTGTTATGTCAGCAAACACCATCTGCCAGGGGTTTCATGCAAGTGAACAGCATTTCTTCACAAAAACATCTGTACAGTAGAGTGTTTTCAGCACAATGCCTTAGCTATCAGAGTCTCAAAATATAGTCTGTGGAGCAAAGCTCACAGGAACCCTGGATGTTCTCTAAGATCTCAGCAAACAGGAAAATTTAAGTAGCAAAGGGAAGGTAGCATCTGAAAGCAACTTTTAATTCTATGAGATATTGTTTATATTAAGTTGGTCCAAGATACTCAGCTCTCTACTGTACAGATGTTGCCACTATGTTAAACACTACAGGCCTTCTGACTGAAATAAAGATGCAGTGAAGGAAGATACTCGTTGCAGCAGCTCAGCACGCTGCAAAGTTATACAGAGATGGTAAAAAAAAAAAATTGTATCAGCAGAAGATTTAGGAGGCAAAATTTCCTAAGCAGCCTGACCTTCTTTCTGCAATGAATCTACTGAACAGCAGGTTAAGCAAAGGTCAGGTTAAGCACAGGTTAAGGAAAAAAGCTCCAAGAGGAATGTGCTGCCAGGGTCACAGGGGCTCTGGGACATCAGGGGAGTGTGTGAGAGTCACAGACACTCCAGTCTCCAACGCAGCTCCTACTGCCAGGGCCTGAGAGTGCTCTCTGCTCCGTCCTGGCACCACAGGACACGGGACCTGAGCTGGATCCACAGCACAGCCAGCAGTGACAGAAGTGCTGCAGAGCTCAGCTGCTCTTGCATCTTGAGCCCTTACCGAGGAATCAGGACACACTTGCTCTGCTGAGAAGTACTGCATTAGTCAAATAATTAGTACATCAAAGCACCCAACTCCCATAAACAGGAGATAATTTGTCTGCTTTCATAGGCAAGAACTAGAAGAGTGAACATGAAAAGTGATAAATGTGGTCCTCCCACTCCAAGTCTCTCTGAAGCTCCGTGTGACCTGCACAGCCTCTGATTTATTATACTCAGATGATACCTGCTCTGCTGGAGCCTGTCCTCAACCTCCATCCCTCACTGGCGTATTCCCTGACTTTTCCCCAAAATATCTGGCTGCTCAGTGGCCTCTAAAGGGGCACTGCCTGCCCCGAGATCACTGGATGCTGGTAGTTCAGCACTCTTCGTGCCTACACACCTTCCTTCCGGAGGTTCCATGTGCTGCAGGAACTGAAGTGCAACCCTGCCACATCCCAGTGTGAATTTGCCCAGCTTAACACATCTGACCAAAGAGTGATAGTTCCTGCAATCCATCTGGATCATCAGCCAGTCCCTCCACCTTTTCTTCTTTCCAGGTGGTAACACAAACAGAGGAAAAGCCAGAAGGAGCTCTTGTGAAACATTTCCTCTCTTCACAGCATGCTACACCACACACTCCTCCCACTGCAGAAAACCAGCAGTGTTAATGTGCTAGGGAAGTAAATTAGGCACAAAGAGCACCATGGGGAACTTAAATATTTTGAGTGTATACCATACAATCAGGAAATGCCCACCCTCTTTATCTGTTAGGAACAAGGAAACCGAAAGCTTTGTAATTTTAAACTGCCCATCAGTTGCTGTGAATCGATGAAACATCTTGCTGGGGACAGGTAACACACAAAAGAACACTGGCAAGATAAGAGAGGGTTTAAGCTACACTCCCTATCCTGTCCGAATAGTTTCAGCCCAAGATTCCACATTTGATCACCCCTCTCCAGGGCATCTCTTCATACATCTCCACTGAGCCCCTCAAAAGGACTCAAACAGGACACTGAACTTTCACACTTATTCAGATTATTTATACTAATTCTTACAAATTTCACCAATCTGAAATAAATTTGCAAATAAATTTTATAAAATACTTTACAGATTTACAGTGACTTACTCCTTTAACATATTTTAACAAATAATAAAGGAAGTCATGTGAGACTCATTCATATACATCCTCCACGTTATAATTTTTGCAATAAACCAATAACCCTCCACTTACTACAAAAATTAAAGGCAAACTACAACAACCTTCTCTTTAAAATGCAAGTCCTTTCCTGAGAGAAGCATGAACGTGTTGCTTTAAATCATAATAATAATGATCAAACAAGTTATTGAACAGCAGAAGACACTACAGCCATAAAGAACATTGCCTTGTGCAACTTTATAGAAAAACAAATATATTCATATTTCAGAGACAATGGATGCTGGATTGCACTGTCCTTTGCAAAATAAAGACTTAATAAAGAGCAGGCACCAATTCAGTGCATTGGTATAGAAAAGTATGTATCAATATATAAATTCCTTTCCCTTTTTATTGGCAACTAGGACCAAAGGCTAAGCTGTCATTAAAGGAAGTGGAATATCCATGGAGATATTTTGGAGCATACGGGCACCATTCTGAGCAGGCTGATGGTGGGCAGGAAACATTCCCAATGGGAAATACTCCCCATCTTCTGTTAATCTCAACACAGGAGTAGGGCTGTGGAGGCAGAACGACCTTTGCTATGCACAAATGCTGGTTTGCAGAAGACAGACCTGCATTCTGGGTGAATAACATTTCCTTCTGTTTTGTTTCTCACATCAGAGTGGGTTCCTGACTTTCCCAAACTGTAGTCTTTCAAATGACTAAATAACTCATGTGAACAGCCACAACAAAAAAATATACTATTCCCTCAGCCCTCGAGCTATTTGCAACTAATTTAGTGTTGTGGTGCTGTTATGCACACCAGAAAGCTAACTTTAAAGAAATGCTTGGAAAATTACAACAAAAATAAACTTCTGATGGCACTAAAACCGAAAAGCTGAGAACCTGTAAATAGAACCCGTGCAATACTCAGAGGCCAAGACCATGGTCTGGCACATTTTTGTTCCTAGCTTCAACTGGTAAGATATGGTAATATATCAGCTTCTCTCTGATTCAGCTGCTGGTCCAAATTGTCCTTTCCTTGGTATTCCGTCTGTCCCACAGGCTGATGGAGAACACAAGCCTTTGTCACCACAGCATTACCCCGATGTTCACTGCACATGGCACCACCTGCACCCTGTTCTGTCCTTGGGAGCACGCATGGTCTTCATTAAGCGAGACCTGCAGGGCTCTGTGCCTGAGGCAGCTCAAATGACCACCCAGCTCTCTCTGGTAAACACAGGAATCACTTAACCATTTCTGTAACATGCTCCCCTCTCTCCAATTACTCAGCTCCCCTACCATGAGCAGGAGATGAATGAGGTCTTGTCCCCTACAGGTGTTCTGATGATATCTGATAATATCCTTGCACATTTTCACAGCTCAAAACCTGCCAAGTCCATCTCCTGTCTACCAAGGACAACAGGCCTCAAAAGCTACCATCCTCTTTTATTCCCATCACCAGACTTGTCTTGGTTTAGGCCAAATAACCTCTTCACATTTACTAGTGGCTTTGAATTTTTGGTGGCCACTGCGCTTCCTTTACTCCTTCATTGTCAGGATTCTCTGGCAGCAGAGTGGAACGACAACACTTGGCACTGGTGCACTGAAACCTATCTGGCAACTGCAGGCACTGCATGCCAAGCACTTGGGTGCATTTTCTAGCAGCAGTAGCCGCAGCTGATTCTCTGGGAAACTGTCTGAGCTCCCGCGTTGTCTCACTCCCCGCTGTTCTGGTCTGAGCAGTCCATGAGAACAGCAAGGCTCAGCCTGCAGATGGGTTTTGCCCTTCAGCACGCTGTTTGCCTCCATCCAACTTCTGATTCAGTGAAATCTGATTATACAGCACCACCCTGGATTATGTCCAACATGCATTTTGGGGTCTGCCAGGAGCAATAGACATGTTTCACTTTCTTGATGAGCCAGTGGTGCCTCCCCTGTTCAAAATATCTTTCTAAACCAAACAGCAATTGCAGCAGTGCATCCCAAAAACATGGTGTGCCTCCTGACTCAAGGGCCAAGATGATGTACGAAGGAATAAAAGACACCTCTCCCAAGGCCAAGTTCAGATCCGAAGCAGCCAGCATAAAACTTTTTACTCACCACAAGAAGCTTTAGATGAAGCCCATAAACCAGTAAACACCTGCCAATGAGCGTGGATGATACTGGGCTGCAGCAATCAGCAGACATCAGCAGCTCACTGCTGTCTCAGCCTGGAAATTCTTTTTCTGCCCCTTTGCTCAAGCTTTTGCTGCTTGGGGCAGGATAACAATGCAATCACCAATGTGTGACATCAGTAGTGAAAAAAAAAAATATCCATATGGCCTCCAGCATGAATGAAGAGAACCAGCTGAGACAGAGAGCCTGGAGCTCCTGTTGTGGCAGACTGGTCTCCACAGTAGTTGCAGAGATGCTTATTACAAACAACGAAATGTGGAGCCGACCACAAGGAATTATTCCTTATCAGAAAAAGTAGCAAAAAAGTGCAAAAGTGACAGAACCACTTTTATTGTCTATGCCATAATCATCCACAGTGGACTGCAAAAAAAAAAAAAACATCATCTCTGCCCTAGCCCAAGACTGTTATTTTAACATTTAGTTTATATTTGCATCTAACAGAACAAGTAACATAACTTTCTGTCAAATGTTAGCAAGAAATGACACTGGGTAGCCCCATTTTTAGAGAAGTTTAAACTTTCTTGTCTGATGCTGTGTTACAGCATTTATACCTATCCCTCACCATGACCAGCTTATACTTTAACAGCAATATTAACTTGAAATATTTCTTGAGGTTTAGTCTAGCCTAATTTTAAGGCCTAATGTTTTCATGACTTCTTCCTTAAAAAAAAAGAATGAGTGTGTGGCATAAGACACACCTGGTCAAGAAAGAATTATTTTAAAAATCTTTTCACTGAAGTGCAATAACTTGCACAAAGAAAAAGAAAAGCTGTTTTTAATTTAGTGATTTAAAAAGAACTAATTATATTCTGGTGCTATATAAATTCTCTATCTCATGGCAAGGAAACTGCAGGTCTGAAGAGTAATCCACGTTTCATTAGTTTGTGTACTCTGCCACAGAATATAATATTACGTTCTTAAATTAGTCAGAAGCCACACTGTGCTGCACAGTATAAAAACAAAAGTGAGGGCTCAAGCTAGGTCAAGCATATTTTGTATAGGTCCATTAAAAATCTCATTCCATTAATATTAATAAAGATGTTGAGACACAAAAGTCCTTCAATTAACATATATTAGGCAGGCAGGCACAAGCATTCAAGTGATCCCACTGTGAACAGCAAGAATCCAGCCCTCAAAGAATAAAGCCCCGAGAGTGCTGTGTACAGAGTGGGGCAGCCTGAAATGTGAATGCCCAGGGGAGTGAAAAGGCAACACCCCATTGTCTCTGCAAGCAAATATCACTTTATTGCCTCAGCTTCCTCTTCTATTAAGCAGGTTTGTGCTGGGCCTTGTTATTGCAGTAGGAATAACTTCAAGACCTATTATCTTTGTCCTTAAACTTTTACCATTTTTTGGCAGACACTAGCTGGGCAGCCCCATATGAGATTCAGCAAAAGGATTTTCATCTGACTGTGCAAGTTGTTTGCAGATTTCCCCAGCTTATGAACTAACATTGTAAAAAAAGAAATTAACTTGCATGTTCCAGAAATTACTCTGGACAATAAGGGTTCCCACGGTACCAAGCTTCAACCATCAAGACTCATTCACTTGCATCTGACCTGATTATTTGACATTTCTTCACCCTCATTCTTGGTGACTTCCGAGCACGATAAACAATAAAAGGTTACTGATGTCAACCTATTGTGTGCCAGGATGTTGTTCTCATCTAACAGAGTAGAGCCAGCACTGAAGCTTAATTAATACATGTTTGTAAATTCTGCTGAGCTGCAAAAGGCATTATGATTTCAGGTTTCTTCTGTAAATGTTTACCTCAGAGCTTTAGTCAATGCTCCACTGTCTGAACCCAAGATAAGTTCTGCTTCCATCAGCTATTCACATAGCTGGTCAAATCACTGTCAGAGCAAATCAATAGGAAATTCCTTTGGCATACTGTAAGTTATGGTAGACCTGCAGCAACAGAATTGGGATTAAAATGGGATAAGAAAAGGCAAGAAAGAACCAACATTTCTGCTCCCAGTGACATGATCAAAAAGACAGAAGAAAACCTTGTTTGCAATGGAATTATCCATTAAAATTCAATTCAGATACCACTTAAGGGCTAGTCAGAGCCTTCCTAACACAAAATGAGTGTTTTTTAGGAAAAAAAAATACATTGAAGTCTGGGTTTCAGCTGCTCAAACTCATTGTAGGTCCACTGCCAGCTCTCACTGCAGAGATAACTAAGTTTAACCCCTCTCCTGCCAGCTCACTGGGAGAAGATGATGACAAAGTGGGGCACACAGAGCTCCTGGAAAGCAGGTATTTTCTAGAAAATCCCTAGCAAGCTCTATCTCCCTAAGTCAACAACAATGCTAATGCTCAGGGAGTGAATGAAATCAGATGCAAATAGCTCTGAAATGATCTTGAGGAACTGACTGATATACTATGGGCATCACCACCCTGGATGCCTTTGTCTAGCACAGCTCCAGCTTTTATCTTGATCTATGGGCTGCAAATTTCCAAACCACAGGCCTTTAGATTCCAATCTTCCCTCCTGTTGCAGTCTTGGAGAGCAGTCCCAGCGATCCTCTCTTTCAAAGAGTAAAGAACATGCTATACATCAGAAAGACAAACTCATCCCTAGGAAGTTGCAAATTAGAAAACATTATCGTAAATATTTTGTGGACTTAAACACAATACCGTAACAAACAAAAATCTGAGGAGCCAAAACATATGAGGGACTTATGGAGCTGGTGACAACTCCCAGTGACCATCCAGACTAGTTATGACTGAGCAGCCTACAGTGAATCAAAGTCAAGCTCCCAGCTGAGGGCAAGTATGTCACAAAGCTGTCATCATGATCAGGGTCTGGTTCTGCAGAGAGAGTAAGGAGAGAATAAGCTTGGGAAAAAAGCAATGTTTAAGAACAGTTTTGATGGCACTACTTGCTCAAATTAACCGGATTGTGTGGGGGCACGAGCAGAAACAAGATACTTCTGTGCTTCCCCCTCCTCTGCCGTGTGTCAGGCACACATCTCCAGGAGTGGACTGCTTGAGCTGGACTTAACTCCAGTTCCACAGACTGTCATTGTCTGTCAAAAGCCTTTACACAGCAGGTCTGCCAACCTGGTATCTTCCTCAAACACTCCTGAAGTGGAGTAAGAAAAGGGGAAAGACAGTAATAAAACCTTGTTTAGGTTAATTAGTGACTAAAAGCTGCTATTAGTTACTGAAATCTGCGTCTAAAAAGAGAACTATTTCTGATGTCCAGCAGCTCCCAGCTGTGCAGCAGAGAATACACTGCCTCTCGGCAGCAGAGATGGTATGGCCCACATGAAAATAGTGGCGATGAAAATAAAAATCCTTACCACATCAAAGACATCCTGTTATGAAGGGGTCAAGTCTGTGCAGGCAGGTCACCCTCTCCTGACCCTCACGAGGGCATTTGTCTACAAGCTTCTCTCTAATGGACTAGGGAAAGTGTGGGAACTAGGTTTAGTGGAAAGGCTTTGCTACAGCAAGAAAAATGTTGATGTTTCAAGCACAGATAGAGTCTACTGATTCCTTTGGAAGTGAAGAGAAGACTGATGCTTAACAAGAAGGGCCAGGATGAACTGTCCGTACAAACAGATGGCTCCCCGTTTCTGGAAAACCACTCCAAGGGTGCAAGCAAGGGTGCCCACAGCAGCCTGAAGCTTGGTTGGAAATACACCAATGAACCGTTTCCAAGCTCTGCTGCCAAGTGAGCAATGACAGAGCAGGCACAAGTGGCAGAGGACCAGCTCCTGTGGGAACTCAAGAACTGTTGAGCAGCCACAGCCCACTGTACTTGGTTTCCTCTATGTACATTCCAGGTTTTATAATATAAATGGAAGGAAGAAATGCAACCTCTATTACTTTTTCTGCCAAGCAGAAGCAGATTCTTTCTCATCACTAATCCTCTTCAATTCCATTTCTCACCTATCAGGAATCAGTAGTGCCAAAACACTTGGGATAACACTGCCTTTGTCTTGCAGAGCTAAAGGCAGAGTTAAACAGAAAGCTTATCAGACAGATATGGAGAAGGTTGATCAATAACCTAATCACACAATTCATCACCACTCAGGTCATTGCTGAGACCAGAAACACTGCCTTGTATTTTTCTAGTATAACCTAAAATATCCTCAAGAATATGACTATTTCCCATTGTCATCTCATTTTCCTGTAGAGATTTTTTTATTTTCATATTAACGTATTATGGAGTAATGGAATAATAATGAAAAAATGTTCACCAAAACAGCAGACAAAAGGATGACCCTGTAAAACACAGTTTGTGTTTTATAAAGAATGGAGATACAATGGTGTGTGAATACAAAGAAAATCGTAGAACTCCCATGCAAGATGCTGTTCATGTTGTGCTGGTACAATGGCAGAAAATATAGGATTTGTGGCTTCTAGGTGGACTAAAAACACCTTTAAGAATGAGAAAAATCACCAGCTCTGTACTTCTACTCAAGGTCCCACTGGGCCAAATTTTGTTGTATTTTTACAGCTGTCGATTTCTGAAGGACCCTCATTGCAAACAGCAGTTATTCTGTACTTTCACCAGCAGTCTGGCTCACTGAGTTTGATGGCAGTTTGTCTGCATGAGAACCTTGGGATTTGTCTCAACGTATTTAATTGGATTTAAAGTGTGAGCTCTAGGAATAGGAGGCTGCTGTTAGCATCGACTTAAATAATGCTAATACCAGGTGCAATTAAATGACTACAAAGAGTGCATACATGAGTTGTCTGGCCTGCCTGCCTCTTAGGTGGTCAGACTGCATTAAGAAGTTTTAATTTTGTGGCTTCTTTGATACTTTGAGCAAAGCTTTGCCCTCAGACACCCACACACCCCCTCCACTGAATTAATACATCTCCTGTTTATCTCTCAGTGCTACATCTATAACCCTTCTTGTCTAGAATCCTCTGACAGCTCAACGAGTGTAACATGATTCATCCCTCCCTCCTCTTTCTCTTCCCTTGACTAGACACTAATGAACATAACACGACTTGAGACAAGAGAAAGCGGCTCCGTATAACGACAGCTTCAACCGCATCTTGCCAAAACCACAGGAGGGCACCACTACTTCTAACTGAGTAAATCGAAGGGAGAGAATGGCCCACAGCCACCTCTGGTGTGAGCAGGTGCAGCTTCTCAGGTCTCCATGCCAGGGCTAAGTTGGCCTGGATGGTAAAACTGTGCATCACATAGTTTTAAACGACCTGAACTGTTCCACTGAACTGTACTTGCTTTTTCTGACCCAAAATACACACATATCTTCTGTGTGATGGAATGGCAGGAGAGTTCCTTACGTTGTATAAACAGTTCTTTCCCCTGGGCACACATTTTGTACTTGCCCTAGACCCTCACCTGTGTCCTGTATCCCACAAATGCTGTATAACAAACCCCTCATTCATTAGGGTCACCAATTCTATGTTGTGTATTGGATTATAAACTCATTTGACTTTGCCAGAGTTCGTGTTCACAAGGGGAATGTGACTTCTGCTCCCAACAGCACAGTTATATATTACTTTTGAGCATCTCTCTACAACACAACTGGAGGCCTCTGAGGTCCTCTTGTATTCTGCCCTGATTTACTGTGTGACTGCAAACAACTCACTTTATACAGGAGATCCTGTACACATAAACTAAGGTAAGGAGACAGAAAGGAGACAAAAACTGGCTTATAGAGACAACACACAGTGATACAGACTAGAAAGGCACCATTAAAACTTTTAGACGTCATCATGGGAAGTGGAGTTAAAGATGATGAACCTACAACAGATCTCATTTTTAATGCAGATTAAATAGCACAAAGTGGGTGAGAATGGGAAAAGGAGAAAGAGGAAAGAATATACACAAGCACACTGAGTAGGTCCTAAAAAACCAATTTCTTATTCTAACAGTGGACAGCATTATTTCAGTCAGAAAAACCTAAAAAAACCACTGTAGTCTGTGGATTTGCTATAGTCTGCCTCCCAATGAGCTGGCTAAAGGCAATTATAAGTAATAATAAATAGCTAAATAATATTAGTAATAAAAATACAATTAGAATGAGTAAGAATTAGCTCAAATCAGGATTTTGGAAAAGAGAGTTGAATCTGGAAAGAACAAACAGTTTGAATTGGAGAATGTAAACAGGGGATGAAGCAGTAAGACGAACCAGTAGCCTGGATATGCCAACTGGGAGAGCACAAGGCACTGAAGGAAACTCCAAAAAGTCAGGCAGGAATAACACAAGAGGTTTATTAAATCAATAATGAAAATCAGTGGAAAAAAGTTGAAAATTTTGCATTACTTTCTATTTAGGACACATTAAGATGATGCTAAAGAGAGAAACTAGATTTGCATTGACTAACATAAACAAACTCATTGTCCCAAAGTTGTAAGAGTTAAAAAATGACCCCTGAGAGTGAGAATGCATTAACAAAATCTGTGAAAAAATTATCATAACTTCTGTAGAAAGAATGTATCATGTTCTCCACGGAAGCTCCAGAACAGAGTTTTCATTTAAAAAAACAAGTAAAAGCACCGTTTTTTTGCTGTATAACAGATGCTCTAGCAAGCAAAGGATGCTGACTGAAGCAGAAAAAGGACAGAAGACAGAAAAAGGCAAGTTTCCAGTTGAAAGCCAAAGCACTTTGATGATGAAAAGAGGCGGTACTCACAGTAAACCTGTGCACATTCTCCTGAAAAGCTCACTTACTGCATTAGAGACTTGTTCAGATAAAGATCCAGTTCTGCCTTCTGACACACCAAGAAAATTGTGTTGACTGATGGAAACATTTGGTCTCAAATCAACAAATCAGCATAAAAACGTGGGGCCTTCCTGTCAACTAAGCCATTAAAATGTAATATACACACATCTCTTAACAGATCTAGACCAAAGCAACAAATTCTTGCTCCTTTCCAGTGTTAAGTTAAGGTCATGCTGCCTAACAAACCATTTCCTATAGACTTTCCCCAAAGTCTCCTCTGCAGGCACTGGCAGATAACAGACAGCTGAATGACTGAATACTCTAGGTCATCCAAAAAATTAGATCAAAGAGTGCCCGTAGTCTATTGAAATGCAATTGCTTCCAAATCACATTGTGGTGTTCCAGGCTTGAAAGAATGGGTCACTGCAGCTTTATTGTAGAGAAGCTATTGCTAATGAAAGGAACAATGGAAAGATTAGTGCTACCAACCATATAGAAGAAACACCACTTTCGGTTTAATTGCAGTGAACAAAGCAAATAGGAAAGAAGGGCAACCAAGTGACAAAAGTAGTTGGTGAAAAAGGATATAGAAGCTTTTCACAAGGTTCTCTTGATCAGAGCACAGCATCCAGACTTAACATATGATTACTGAATTTGGATCCCAGTGAAAAGTGACGTGGGTGTCATTACAGACAGCTGACGACATCTTTAAGAGGGCAGCCTTGTAAACTGAAAGAATCCTGTTGGTAATTTGCCTGGGATTCATTAGGTACACTGAAATTAATAGATGGATAGGGAGAGAAAGGAACAATTATACTTTGGGATACCTACCCTACAGGAGATTATCGTAAGTAAAGCTTTACTTCATTTACCAGTTTAAAACAACAATTTAAGGTAAAATCTATTGAACCTTGGAATTAATTTTAAAAAGAGATTCTATTTGTTGATAATCTAGGTACTTCCATAATAAGTTCATTCATACCACAATATTTATTCTCTTTTGATCAGTTTCTGGATCTTTTCTAAATGAAGCTTACCAGTCATAACAACCTCTGTGTCGAGACAGTGGTAAAAGATCCATTTCATTCTCAGTTAAGATCACCACATTCTGTTCCTCTGTGACCTTAGGCACGCTTGAACCTTCCTTCTCCAGACAAGACTTGACAAGCCCAACTTCACTTAGTTCAGAAAGCATGTTAAAAACCAAAACGTGGCCAAACAGGGGAGATCTCCCAAACTGTACCTGCTGTGTGTGGGTAGAGCACTTCCCATAGCAAAAAGACAAAACACTGCAATGAGTGAAAACAGGGTATTTTTCTGAGTAAATCTGATAAAAGGTAGCAGTTGTGAACATGAGGCTTCCATGAAGGCAACTAAGCACATTTGATATTAACAGTTCAGCATTACGAACACAACTTTAAAAGCAAAAGCTTCAATCCAGTTCCTGGCACCTGCTCCAAACTCACATTTACAACGGTTCAAATGAACTGTAAGATTCCTCTAACTTGCTGAGGGAAAAAGAGTACAGCATTCAAAATATAACCCAGACCACTTCAACCAGTTATCAACAGCCCTTCCTAATGAACAGGCTTCTCAAGTCACTGATTCCAGTTTCAAAGGAAACACTGGCTGTCTCAAGTGCTCCTTCTTTGGTCCCGTCACACAGTTTAATAACCCTTAGAGACAAGTACCTTTGCAAAACAGATTTCCAGAGGGTGACCCAACATATCCTCTGGACCTTTAGTCAACCACAAAGCACACAGATGACTTCATATACTTCCCACTAAATGTCACTGCCTTCCTCTGCAGCCATAGCAGACTGCTTTGCAAGGGCAAGGGATTAAGCCTAAAAAACATCCTTAACTGTTAATTCTGTAGACGATTCTCCTAAATTACATCAGTAAAGCTTTCTCTGCAGGCAATGAGCACTGTCAAAGGTATTTTGACAAAATCACCTGTGAATAATGATTTTTCATGAACTTGGCTGACAGCCATAAATGGAAAATACACAATGATAATATTTAACACATTCATAAGAGATCAACTCATCAAGACTTGTAAACCCAAGTAAGGCTTGAATTATCAAAGGAAACAAAGGGAAATTGGTTCATAACTCCTGCCAAGGTAGGAAATTCACCCTTCCTTAAAGTAGTTGACAAAGCTAGATATAATATTATTTTTTCAGAAGCTTCTGGACTGATTTTTTCCTTTCTTCATAGCAGTTCACAAAGGCAGGAAGAACTTTTACTTAAGAGTGAGCAGAAATGTATAAACTATCACAAACTGTAACAAATTGCTATGGGGTAATTACTACGACTACCAGCCAGTCCTCTGTTTTTTTTCCTGAAAGACTGTCATCAAAAAATACAAAGGTTTTGATGCAGTTCATTGGCTATAACGAAATCTCTTCTGTTAAATACAATAGCAACTAGTGAGACTAGAAAAATCAGCAAATGGTGTATGGTATCCTGAATATTGTATGAATTACATACTTTCAGCTACTATTCCACATATGAAAATACTTTTAATGCTGAATTGTTTTAAATAGACACTTACCAAGCCTACACACGTAGATATTGCTACCGAAGAGGTGCTATCATTCCTTATAAATCCCTGGTAGAAACACTGCTCAATTTCATGTTCCTGAGAATTTGACACTCCATCTTTCCCGAGTACCTGGACAATAAAACTGTTGCTTAAAATGGTCGAAGGTTTAAGCTCTAAGTGAAGTTCCTGTCCAAATGCTGAAAATTTGTAGTGCAAGGAACTCTTTGAACTCTGAGTTGATCTCTTTCTCCTAGTACTGTGCAAAACATCATGTGAAATGTACGCTCCGCTGGCATCCACTCTGACAGGTGTCACAAACACATAATCTGTAACGATAAAGAGTTGGCCATCAGCTCTTGCATCCCACAAACAAGGCACTCTGACACGGTACCAGGCATTCCCTATGGCATGGAGCATTCCCTCGTTTTGGGGCTGGCCTGCAGGCTCTGCGTGTGTTGTCTCGCCTGCATAAATTCACCCCCATAAGTCGCACAGGCTCCCAGCCTGTGTTTGTTTCCATTGTGTCCCGCTGAGAGGCACAGACTAACTAGCATAGCTGTGAACATTCCCACAACTGCTCCTCTGAAGATATTTGTCATCACCAGCAGATCTGTAGATTTTCCCCTCCCCCTGTATTAATTGCTGTCAAATGTGAAGGCCGCTCTGGTTTGAGAGGCTTTTCCCTTCCCTAAGAATGCAGCAAATATTGTATCACTGTAGGGGTAGCCATGACTGAGACTTTGCAGAACTGTACCACTTCTTCAAATGGATTAAAGGATTAATTTATTAATGCCTTAACTGAGTGAGACTTCATCTCTTTGTAGTGACTTGATTAGACTGGGTTTCAAATTGTAACTGACCTTCAGGAGAAAGAGATTACATCCTACCTAATAATCTTTAGTCAGTCGTTGCTAAGTGCACATCAAAGAAGTTTATTGTTTTGGATAAAATATGCAAAAAAATTACAAAACTATTTTTGAGGAGAAAACTGAGATCTACTCAGAACCACCTAAAAAAGGGGGGGGGAAGAGGCCATAATTCAGCTGGCTATATAAGCAGGTGCCTCACTTGCAGTACACTGCCATTGCTGTTGACCTAGCCATGCAGGGATTACCTGTGTCCTGGAACCAGGGTCTGAATTTTAGCTGTTTTCTGAACTAGGATCTTTACACCTATTCCTGGTTGCCTGAATAATTATGCTGAATAAACTGCTTCCCAACCCCATTTAATTTGTGAGCTGTGCTTCTCTGAGGATACTTAGAGATGTCCATGCACTTGACAAAACAATTCATTTCTCTTCCTAAACTGAAATAACATCATTAAAAAAAAAAACAAACCTCCTTCTTGTGTTGTAACAGATGTTGCAAGTACTCCCAATCAATCTCTTTGCCTGAATAGACTTTATTGGACACACATTAGGCTGAAAACGTAACCACTGATAGGTTGCTTTTCCTTAGACAGTGGAAACAATACATCAAGAGCTTTCACTTTCCTCCAGTGGTGTTAATCAGCGGCAGAAGTTGAGGACGCTAAGCAGGCTGGTGGCCAAAAAATGCAAGCAGCTGCTGGAGAGAGGGAATCCCCCAGTGAGCAGACTATAGGGTGCAAGAGGGTTTTCCTTTCTGCACCCTGGTGTGGTTCTCTATTGTACTTTGTTTCTACTCACACACAATACAAAGCATATACTGCACTTCAAAAGTCCCAAAGTCATCAGCATCTACGTGTTAGTCCCTGCAACCTGGGAACAAACATCTCCTGAGCTCCCACTCACACAAGCCCTTTCTCTGCAGGTTTTTTTTTCCCCTTAGCCTGCATTGCACAGCTCCTCCTGCTCTCCCACACAAAACTTTTCATTACTTTTGTCTCACTGCTTCCACAACAGACACATGAGGTTTTGCTGTTGTGGCTGCATACACATTCATCTTTCTAATCGCACATGGAAACGTGGATGTATTTACTATCTCATTCATTTGCTTTGCTGCTACATATTGTTCCTTTCAGCTTTAGCACACAGGGCTTAACAAGTTAATCCCTGCCCATGGTTCACCATCCCACAGTAGCCAGCCTGCTTGCACTTTATGCTCCCCAAACACTGGGACTTCTTCCCTCTAAATATTCATTCCACCAAAAAAAAAAAAAAGCATCCATGCAAATGTTCACATAAACAGACACAGAAAGAGCTATACAAACCATGAGTCAATTCACTGATGCTGTCACTGGTTAAAGTTGCTGCATGAGACATGCAACAGAGGCAGCACAGCTGAAGGGTCTGCAAGAGAAAAAAAAAAATAAAAAAGAGAGAGAGAGAAAGGGAGTATTGGGCGAGATTTCCTTGACAAGGCAAGGCAGAAAGACAAGGCACCAGAAAGTGCAGTAACCTGGTATGAAAGTACACTAGGCGACTGCAAAAGAAAGTGCTCTCGACCTGCCTTTACAGTGCTTCCGAGCCACGGGAGAGTCTGGAATTGCATGGAGCTGCCGCCGAGAATCGCAACAGGTAAAGTCCAGACGGCCAGCAGGAGACAGTCCATGTTCCGCCGCGCACCTGGCGGGTGCTACCTGCTCCCCGAAGCGTGCGGCGGGCGCGCCCGCCTGCCCCGCATGGTCACCTGGGCGCTG